>JASVEL010000517.1:0-276090 GCA_032618575.1 Nicotiana noctiflora | reverse complement strand
TGAAAAAGCGGGTAACCGATGAAGAGGCAGAAGAATTCCTCAAAAAGATGAAGCTGCATGACTACTCTGTCTTAGAGCAGTTGAAGAAGACTCCTGCGCAAATATCATTGCTATCCTTGCTGATACATTCCGAGGAACACCGGCAAGCTTTGATGAAAGTCATGAATGAGGCACATGTACCGGATAAAATCTCAGTGAGTCATCTGGAGAAGATCACCAATAGGATCTTCGAAGCAAATCGGATCACCTTCACCGATGATGAATTGCCCGAGGAAGGCACCGAGCACAACAAGGCTTTATACCTTACGGTAAAGTGTGAGGAGTCGGTGGTTACCAAAGTCCTTGTCGATAATGGGTCCAGGGCTAACATTTGTCCTCTCTCTACGCTGGACAAGTTGAAAGTAGACATCGGCAGGATACACAAGAACAGCATATGTGTTCGAGGGTTCGATGGGGGAGGCAAAGCGTTGGTTGGTGACATAGTGCTAATCTTGACAATTGGGCCAGTGGAGTTCACCATGGAATTCCAGGTGCTGGACATGGTGGTGTCATATAACCTTCTGATAGGGCGACCGTGGATCCATGCCGCAAGAGCAGTTCCATCCAGCTTACACCAACTCGTCAAGTTTGAGTGGGACCAACAGGAGATCGTCGTCCATGGAGAAAATGATCTACAATCAGGCACCATCATCCCCTTTGTTGAGACAGAAGAAGATGTTGGGCCGTGGGTGTATCAGGTCTGCGATGTGGTATCCGCCAACCGAGTTCCAGAAGGGGAATGCATTCCCAATGACAGAATGATTACTGCGGACGTCATGGTGGTGCATGAAATGTTGAGACATGGTTTCATACCCGGCAAAGGTCTAGGTGCATCTCTGCAAGGAATCATACAACCGGTATCTGTGGTCGAAAACTTGGGAACCTTCGGCTTGGGATTCAAGCCAACCTCAGAGGATATCCAGCGAGCAAAAAGGAATAAGCAGAAGACATGGGTGCTCCCGAAGCCGGTTCCACGCCTTTCCCAATCTTTTGTCAGGTCCGGAGCAAGAGGACATCCAACGACAAAGATTCCCGGTCCTACGATCGGGCCAGACGAAGAGTTCTTCAGGAAGTTCGAGGACCTATTCACAGATGTATGTATGCTCGAGGACGGTGAAGGATCTAGTCATGCCGAGATACAATTTGTGGGACCAAAGGCAAAACTGAATAACTGGAAGGCTACTCCTCTCCCCGTCCGGAAGGAGTCTTGGTAGTTTGTCTTGGATTGTTTTTCTTTCGAAATTTTGTGTTGGGGGTTTGTCCCCAGAGTAAAATCCAGTTTGTTTTTAGTTCATTTTTGATTTAAGTTTGCAGTTTGTTTTCCCTTGTACAGTTCCCATTAATGAAATTTGGTTCCCTTCGTGTCTAATTTTGTTTATTTTTTCCTTCTTTTTTACTTTTCTGAACAACCTTCTTTCAACTGATCTTAATGATATGGCGTGCTTAAAGATTAATCAACCCAGTCTAGAAAGTCAATCGGGTTTGGAAATAATAACGCATGAAATAAGAAGTGACGAGAGTGAGTCGGAGTACGGCGATGATGAAGCCGTGGAAGAAATCGGTGAAGAATTAAGTCACTTCGAGGAAAAACCCAAACCGAATTTAAATGATACTGAGGCAGTTAATCTAGGGAATGCGGATGACGTCAAGGAAACTCGGATAAGTGTCCATATTGAACCCCATCTGAGAGAAGAGTTGATCAAAACACTCATGGAGTTTAAAGACATTTTCGCATGGTCGTACGACGACATGCAGGACTCAACACTGATCTAGTGGTTCATAAATTACCCACTGATCCGGCATATCCTCCCGTCAAGCAAAAACTGCGGAAATTCAAGACGGAGATGAGTGTGAAGATTAAGGAGGAAGTAACCAAGCAGTTGCAGGCGAAAGTCATTCGTGTCACTCGATACCCCGAATGGTTGGCTAACGTAGTACCGGTGCCAAAGAAAGACGGAAAAATCAGAGTATGCGTGGACTATCGCAATCTCAACAAGGCGAGTCCTAAAGATAATTTCCCACTTCCCAATATCCATATCCTGATTGATAATTGCGCCGGACGCGAAATCGGATCCTTTGTGGACTGTTATGCGGGATATCATCAGATTTTGATGGATGAAGAGGACGCAGAAAAGACGGCTTTTATCACACGGTGGGGGACTTATTGCTACCGAGTGATGCCGTTCGGTTTGAAGAATGCAGGGGCAACATATATGAGGGCGATGACTACGGTATTCCATGACATGATACACAAGGAAATTGAAGTGTACGTGGATGATGTGATCGTAAAATCCAGACGTCAAGAAGACCATGTTGCCGACCTCAGGAAGTTCTTTCAAAGACTTCGAAGGTACGACATCAAGCTCAATCCGGCCAAATGCGCATTCGGAGTTCCATCAGGAAAGTTGCTAGGATTCATCGTCAGCCGACGGGCATTGAGTTGGACCCATCCAAAATCAAGTCCATTCAAGAGCTACCCCCGCCAAAGAATAAAACAGAGGTAATGAGTCTGTTGGGAAGGTTAAATTACATCAGTAGGTTTATTGCTCAACTTACAGCAACCTGTGAACCCATATTCCGCCTGTTGAAGAAAGACGCCGCGATAGAACGGACTACAGAATGTCAGGAAGCGTTCGACCAAATCAAAGGGTATCTGTCAAACCCACCCGTACTAGTTCCGCCTGAACCGGGCAGACCCCTAATTCTTTATCTGACGGTTTTGGAGAATTCGTTCGGTTGCGTACTCGGGCAGCATGATCTTACTGGCAGGAAGGAATGGGCCATTTACTACCTCAGTAAGAAATTCACGGTCTATGAGGTTAAATACACTCATTTGGAAAAGACATGGTGTGCTTTGACATGGGTAGCCCAAAAGCTGAAACACTATTTGTCTTCTTACACCACTTACCTCATTTCGCGTTTGGATCCGTTGAAGTATATTTTCCAGAAACCTATGCCTACAGGGAGGTTAGCAAAATGGCAAATATTACTTACGGAGTTCGACATCATATACGTGACAAGGACGGCTATGAAAGCTCAAGCCTTGGCCGATCACTTAGCTGAAAATCCCGTTGATGACGAATACGAACCTTTGAGGACGTATTTTCCAGACGAAGAGGTATTGCAAATTGAGGGGTTAGAACTAACTGAGGATCCGGGATGGAAGCTTTTCTTCGACGGAGCGGCGAACGCAAAAGGAGTCGGAGTAGGGGCTGTGCTCATCTCTGAAACAGGACATCATTATCCTGTTACTGCTCAACTACGTTTTCATTGTACCAATAATATGGCCGAGTACGAGGCATGCATCTTGGGGTTGCAATTAGCGGTGGACATGGATGTACAGGACGTCTTGGTCTTGGGGGACTCGGACCTTCTGGTACATCAGATTCAGGGAGAATGGGAAACCAGAGATTTAAAGCTTATCCCATATCGTCAGTGCTTGCATGATTTGACCAAACGCTTTCGATCGGTAGAATTCAGGCACATCCCGAGGATGCATAATGAGGTTGCCGACGCGTTGGCTACTTTAGCATCAATGCTACATCACCCGGACAAGGTTCGTGTCGATCCGTTACATATCCAGGTTCGGAATCAACATGCTTATTGTAATGTGATAGAGGAAGAGGTGGATGGTGAGCCATGGTTTCATGATGTTAAGGAATACCTCAGGTTAGGAGTATACCCAGAGCAAGCAACCGGAGATCAAAAGCGAGCTATCCGGCGGTTGGCGAACGGATTTTTCCTTAGTGGAGGGGTGCTGTACAAAAGAACCCCGGACTTGGGATTGTTAAGATGTATAGATGCAAATCAAGCCACAACAGTGATGACATATATACACGCGGGAGTTTGCGGACCACACATGAGCGGATACGTATTGGCAAAGAAGATTCTTCGAGCAGGATATTACTGGCTCACGATGGAGCGTGATTGTATAAGTTTCGTGCGAAGATGCCATCAGTGTCAGATACACGGAGACTTGATTCATTCTCCACCAACTGAATTGCACACAATGTCGGCACCATGGCCGTTTGTTGCATGGGGCATGGATGTTATTGGACCTATAGAGCCTGCGGCTTCCAATGGTCACAGGTTCATTCTGGTAACGATCGATTACTTTACCAAGTGGGTGGAGGCCAAAACCTTCAAATCCGTGACCAAGAAGGCAGTGGTGGATTTCGTACATTCCCACATCATCTGTAGGTTTGGAATTCCAAAGATAATCATCACAGATAACGGTGCAAATCTTAACAGTGGATTGATGAAAGAGGTATGTCAACAGTTCAAGATTACACACCGAAATTCCACACCGTATCGCCCAAAAGCAAATGGTGCGGTCGAGGCAGCAAACAAGAACATAAAGAAGATATTGAGGAAGATGGTAGAAGGGTCTAGGCAGTGGCATGAAAAGTTACCATTTGCGCTGTTGGGTTATCGCACTACCGTCCGGACTTCGGTAGGTGCAACTCCTTACTTGTTGGTATACGGGACTGGAAGCAGTAATACCCGCAGAAGTTGAGATTCCGTCCCTCCGAATTGTCGCTGAAGCTGAGATTGATGACGACGAGTGGGTCAAAACCCGATTAGAGCAATTGAGCTTGATCGATGAAAAGAGATTGACAGCAGTATGTCACGGCCAATTGTATCAAAAGAGAATGGCGAGAGCATACAACAAGAAGGTACGTCCCGGGAAATTTGAAGTGGGACAGCATGTGCTTAAGAAAGATCTACCACATCAACACGAAGCAAAAGGCAAGTTCGCTCCAAATTGGCAGGGACCATTTGTTGTGACTAGAGTATTATCCAACGGCTCTCTATGTCTAACTGATATTGAAGGAAGGTGCACCGATATGGCTATCAATTCTGACGCAGTTAAGAGATATTATGTGTAATTCTTTAATGCATTTGTCAACGTTTGGTTTCGCTTGTGTGTATTTGGCATTTTTCGGAGAATGAAATGACAGAGGCAATTTTTCTACTACCCAAACACTTTAACCTTTGTTTCCCCATTTGAGCCTTAATTATTCTTTCATATACCCTCTTTCGGAATCATCAAGGAAGATGTGTAACGGAATGGAAAAGAAACAAAGAAGTAATACAAGAAAAAGTGAACTACGTTCGACCTGATTCCTCAAGAAGGATACGTAGGCGCCACACGGCTCGGTCATAATAAAATAAAAATCAAAAATCCCCCAAGCAACAAAACTGGGGCAGAAGTCATTGTTCGTTGGAAAGATAGTGTGGATTCCGAAAGTTGTAATAAGCTAACCGTTGAGGTTAAACTCCTTTCTTCAGCCTCACGCGCAGAAACCATACTAAGAACCAGAAAGACCTCTCGATCAGTATTTGAGAAGTGCCAAGTCATGTGAATGAAAGCCAAGAGTGACATCCCGACCCCCGATTAAGTCCAGGATGCACAAACCGAAAGGGGATAACGCTCTAGAAGGAATCTCATGGGTGATACCCCACCGCAGGGAAAGAAAGCATAAATGAGAGAGTCTTAACGGTGAAAACCTTCGCGGGCACCTTAAGGCGAAGAAAGTTGAGAGAAGTAAAATGAGAGAGTCTTACGGTGAAAACCTTTACGGGCACCTTAAGGCGACGGGAGATAGAGAGAAATGAGAGAATCTCATCGGTGAAAACCCTTTGAAGGGCACTGTGAGGTGACAAGATGAGATGGGTACAAGATGTCGACATGAGACAAGGTTTGGACATCCGTTTACCTCTAGCATAACGCGGCATCAGAAAGTGATTGACATGAATAGACTGGGTAGTTTAATCTCAGAGGCGCGGCATAACCATTGGATCAGTCATACATTCAGATAAGTTTTCCTATTTTGAGTTCAGAAAAGTTTTTTTTCTCTTCTTTTGTCATTTGCGGTCAGTATTCTTTTCTTTTATTTCATTTTCGAAAATTGATTTTTCAAAGCTTACTACCAAGTCTCCCAAAGCAGTATAATGAAAATAAATAGGCGTGGAACGAGGTAATAAGACAGAAGTCGTTACGATTGTGAGATTGGGATGACAGGCTGATTGGAGGGTTCGCAGGAATTATGGAGTATGATGGACACATGTGGCACGTCCGAAAGATGATTTCACGCAACGGATCACCGGCTAAAAAGAGTCGGATCAAACCAAAGATTGGAATAAAAGGAAAGATGAGAGGTCGTTCGTGGAAAGAGCATCGTCCCCAACAAGCGTCAACGTCGTCCTCAAAGTTCGAGAGAGGCCAAGCAGCTGAAAGAGAAGGGCCCCAACAAGAGTGGCACGACCACTCACTGCATTTTGAAACTAACAATTTTTCTTTGATTTAAAGTAGGAAAGGAGGGTTCGTTGGCAGAAAATCATACCATCCAGAAGTTTATCAAACTGGGGCAGAAAATTTTCTCCTGTTGCGAAAATTTTCTTGAAAGCAAAGACTCAGTGGATAAGGGTAGAAAGCAACACAAGATTTCGGGAAATACCAGCTCCGAGCAGAATAGTTTTGAGAAAGGCCAGACGACACGATGGGGTAATCTTCGAGCTTGGTATCATCCCCAGCAGTTGTTGAAAAAATAAAACAATGGCTTCGAGATTCCCCCAGCAGTATTACATCCCATAATTTGCTCGAGGAGGCAAAAGCGTGAGTCCCAGAGGAGGTATGGGAAGAAGGAAGAGAATGAGGAAACAAAGAATACTTCCTCAGCAGCATCATCCCCAGCAGGCGAGTAAACAGTTCCAAAAATATCCCCAGCAGCCAGAAGAAAAAGTAATACGACCCAGGGGAAGGCAATTCCAAGACAGGATAATTCGGAAGAGAGGGTGGTCCGAGAGGCAATGCAGGAAGAAGGAAATGGTACAAAAGCCAAAGGAAGGTAATCGAGATAGGATGAAATCAGTGAGTAGTAGTTGAAGTCAGGGAGCCCGCCTGGAGAATGGAGTAGCGATTTAGTTTTGAAGTTATAGTTGAAATCAGGGAGCCCGCCTGGAGAATGGAGTGGCGATTTTAGTTTGAAGTAGTAGTTGAAGTCGGGAGCCCGCCCGGAGAATGGAGTGGCGATTTTATTTTGAAGTAGTAGTTGAAGTCAGGGGAGCCCGCCCGAAGAATGGAGTGGCGATTTTATTTTGAAGTAGTAGTTGAAGTCAGGGGAGCCCGCCCGGAGAATGGAGTGGCGATTTTATTTTGAAGTAGTAGTTGAAGTCGGGGAGCCCGCCCGAAGAATGGAGTGGCGATTTTATTTTTGAAGTTGTAGTTGAAGTCAGGGAGCCCGCGCCTGGAGAATGGAGTGGCGATTTTATTTTGAAGTAGTAGTTGAAGTCAGGGAGCCCGCCTGAAGAATGGAGGGGCGATTTTATTTTGAAGTAGTAGTTGAAGTCAGGGAGCCCGCCTGGAGAATGGAGGGGCGATTTTAGTTCGAAGTAGTAGTTGAAGTCAGGGAGCCCGCCTGGAGAATGGAGTGGCGATTTTATTTTGAAGTAGTAGTTGAAGTCAGGGAGCCCACCTGGAGAATGGAGTGGCGATTTTATTTTGAAGTAGTGGTTGAAGTCAGGGAGCCCGCCTGGAGAATGGAGTGGCGATTTTATTTTTTGAGTAGTAGTTGAAGTCAGGGAGCCCGCCTGGAGAATGGAGTGGCGATCTTATTTTGAAGTAGTGGTTGAAGTCAGGGAGCCCGCCTGGAGAATGGAGTGGCGATCTATTTTGGTCGAGGAAAGCGGTTGAATGTAACCGAAATCTCCGGCATGAATCCAAGTTCGTAAGCAGAGGGAGGCAACAAGGATCAGAACAGATATATTCAGATTGCGAAGGAGAATAGTTCAAAGATCATAAAGAAGGAAACAATGGTCAGAGTTCGGCAATCAAGATAGGCCGAAATAACAATTGGCGGAAGAGAAGAAGCATCAGAAGGAACGCCAAGTCAGACAGGATGGCAAGGAGCGCGACAAGATCAAGTTAAAAAGGATAGATAAGAACTCGTAGTACTGTAACTTAGTCTAGCTTCTTGTTTTTGTTGCTTAGTGCGGTGTAACAAGGAAATCAGCTAAGCGGTGGTAACAGCAGTAACAGCGGCAACAACAGTAACAACGAGATCGCAACAGTCATGGTAGTCCCAGCTACCAGAACTTCCCGAACTACATTGACCTGATTCCCTTTTAGCCGGGGATATGTAGGAGACCTTCGAAGCAAGGTTCGGTCAAAACTTTTCCAAAATGCTTCATACGGAGTGCTCGAATGGGCAAAAATCGCTTATATCCGCTCACTTATCTTTGCACGAAAACTCGGCATGTTTACGCGCAAAGAGGGGCAGCTGTGAGCACGTGATTTTTGCCTTACCTGAGAAGTACTCCCAGAAAAATTCAAAATAAAAATAGTTTCGTGTTGGGCATGATTTTTGTGATTTTGTGTTATTTTTATCTTAAATTTGCATTTTTTGTGTGCGTGTTTATTTATTTAAATTAGTAAAATACAAAAAATATATACTAGGTTTTGCATTTTTAGTGTTTGATATCGAAATTATGTGATTTACATTTTTAGGTGATATGTAATTATGTAGGATAATTATAGTGAAAAATTTAATTGTGTTACAAGTTAATATATGTATATATATATATATATATACATATATATGTAATACAACATGGAGGCTAGTTGTGGGACATGGAAATTGGATTGGGCCAAAACCCAGTCCTTGGTAACAAAGCCCAATCCAAATGCCCATTACCCATCCCCATCCGTTATTTTAATCTGAGCCGTTGGTCGGTACAATCCAACGGCCCAGATTAAACGTTAACACCAAGGCTATATAATTACCCGAATCCCTACCCAAAATCCATCGCTGACCCGCCCCGGAATACCTTTAATCTGAGCCGTTGGATGCAATAATCCAACGGTCCAGATTAACCCATCACCTTTCAATATACCAAACCCCCCCCCCAAACCCGTTTTTCTCCTTCATTTCATCCCCTTCATCTCTCAAAGCCTCCTCTCTGAGAGAGGTAAGGAACCCTAGCCGCCACCACACCCCACCGCCTTTAAGCCGGCGGCAACGATGCCAATGGCCGCCCAGTCAACACCATAGTTCCCCCTGAACCTCCTCTACACGAACCCCTTATCCGTCGACCTCGAATCATACCAGGCCATCTCGAATCGTCACTCGAATGTTCGAGAAAAACCCTAAAATTACCCAACCCGTCCCAAGTTCACACCGGACAACCATAGAACCTCCCTCATCCCAAACTTAGCATACAGACCATTCAATTCAACCTGGGTATTATCGAACCGTTCGAATGATTGAAAGACTCGAAGAACTAACGCGAGGCTAGAGATTTGAGGTTGTTAATCGACCTTAATCGTGTGTTCTCAGCCGAGAACATCCGATTAATGTTTATTTCAACTTCAAATGAGAGAAGTGTAACTTTCAAGTTCGAAGCAGGCTCGGATTGGGTTTTAGGTATTTACAATTGTTGTTTCTCTATTCTTCTTTTCTTTGATTTCAATTTCTCTTCTGTTTTCGTTTGTTTCATATTTTAGTAGTGACCTTCATCTCTTCTATCATGCCTTAGTTCAAATGCAGAGTTCATAAGTCTAGGAGTCTATTTGTTTGTTTAAATTCAGTTGGTATTCAATCAATTTAGTCATATATAGTTGTTCGCCGTTAGTCTTTGCGAAGTTGAAATTGGAAGCCTTTTGTTTTCGAATCTGCACAGACCTGTGTCTCTGTTTGTGTATTGTTTTTGTTTAGTTTTGATTCAGTTAATTCATGATATGGTTTCAGTTGATCCTCGCTATTCATTACATTAACTGATTCCTTGCTTGTTCGTTTGTGTTCAAGCTAATAAAAACTCGCACCAAATTCTGAATATTGATCCCTGTTAATGATACTCAATTTGATCTGAGCTCCTTAGCAATAATTACTGACTGACTTAGAGTAAGGAATTAGTTATAGCTTCAGAATGATGGTTGATTTAGGGTAGGACAGTAATTCTAGGCAACTCAGGGGATAGTTTGGTAATGGAAAGTTTGCAGAAGGGTTCAAAGTTGAATGCCTGTCCACTAAGTGTTTAGATAATATTAAACTAATGCATTATTTAAAACTTAGTGGGGCTGGGAAACATAATGATATGGGAGAAAGATGGAATACTATAGGAGGCCCATGCTCAAGTGAATTAAAAAAGGGGATGGCAGGGAATGGGAGGGGAATAAAAAACAGAGGGGACAGACATTAGAGGGAGGTCTGAAAAAGGGGAGATAGGAAGATATTAAAAAGAAGGGGGAGGGTTCTGAAAAGGGATATATAAGGGGAAGAGGAACAGATACAGAAGGGGGATAGATAGAGATTTTGGAGAGAAAACAGGAAGAAAACATTTTTGCTTCCCTGCTGCTCATTGTTTCAGTCAGTCTTTGAATCCTGTGAGTTACATCTTGATACGACATTGGCCTTTTGAAGTCCCTCAAGTAATCGTTAGGTGTTTTGGAAATTAAAGCTGGCCTGTTTTGGACTGTTTTTGGTGTCATTTTTGGGGTCTTTCGACATATCTGATTATAACATTTGGTGGGTTGTTGAATCTTGCTTGTATTTCAAGAGTTTATTCCTGGGTGTGCCATAGATACTTTGCTACTGTTTTATTGGGTTCTATTTGGGTCTGTACTGGGTTTTGCTCCTGTCCCTGGGTTGTTCATCTCTGCTATCCATCGTTTGATACTGATATTTGCTGAGTTTGCTGTTGTCGTAAACTACTGCTTGCTTGCTGTGCCCCATTGTTGCTGACTCCTTCCTCTACTTCTTGTTTCGTTTGCTCCAGGTACACATTTGTAACCTCAAGCCTACAGAAATGAAGTAAAATGTTCAGTGCATTGCCATGATTTTTATTTTTCTGTTTTGTTCTCTATTTTATACTCTCAACTAATGATATTTGTACTCATTTGGGAATAGTTTAATGGTAATTAATTCTAGTTTTGGATTGGATAGTTAATGTTGTTTTAAGACCTTTGTGTATACGTAGCTCTCAAACTACTGGAGTTTACATAGATTCAGTGTAGTTTGCAGTAATGGAAAACAAACTCAAAAATAGTTGTAAATTGGAATATTGGATCTTTATCGAAACAGGATAATTAGATTATAAATTTCATTGTTAAATCCAGCAGTTTCAGTAAGTCATATTCATCAGGAATTTGGGTGTCATGTAGTGTAATTACATCGATTAAAATAGTTAGTGTAATATACATCAACATAATTAGAAACAGTCTTTTCAGTTTATTAATACTAAAAATCAGAATAAGAAAACCAATGAAAATAATAGCTACAACATGCGTTCCAACAGATTCATAAAGAATAGGGATGGATGTTTAGGCGTTAAGGTATGGCAGACAGCTTTTCTATTAGGCTGTGATTGTTTATTACAAATGGTCCGAATTTAAAAACAGACAGTTTAATTCACTTGATCGGGCTGTTAATTATAAGTAACGAAATTCCATTTCGATTCAAAACTAATAGATGAAGTAAGTAGAAAATATAGTTATGTTGGGATTGGCCTTTAATGAAGTGAGATGAGCCTCGCCACACTAAATACACAATTGCGGGGCCCTCGATTTAACTGTTATAAAAATTTTAGACTCGGAAGGACCGTTTAGTAAATTTCACAGTCTTTCCCGAAGTTAACAAAGACGATAGATTCTTTAGACGCGACTTGTAAAAAATAAAAATTACTTTCCTAAACACGGGTGCGCATTTATGTGACCCAAATCTTACTCTCGGCGAAACTGAAATACATTAAAGTCACAGGCGTACTGGTTGCGGTGTGACTCGAAATGTGTTTTCGTGACGTCGCAATTCTCCTAAAAATAAGAGCGGAGCATTAAAAGCGCATAGTTAAAATATATAAAAGAATCAGACAGAAACAAAAACTGCAATTGAGCGACCGTGCTAAAACCACGGAATCCGGGAGTGCCTAACACCTTCTCCCGGGTTAACGGAATTCCTTATCCAGGTTTCTAGTTTCGCAGACTGTATTACAGAGTTGTAAATTTCCTCGGGTCGGGATTAAACCGGTGACTTGGGACACCATTATTTTCCCAAGTGGCGACTCTGAATTAAATAAATTAATCCCGTCTCGATTGTCCTTTAACTGGAAAAACTCCCTTGTGCCCTCGCGGGTGCGTAAAAAGGAGGTGTGACAACTATTGTTATTCGGATATTGATTTTTATTTCTTAGTTTATCATATTGGTTTATTTATTCAATCATGCACTTAATTATTTTATTGCTTTATCACCAATTGAATACTATCTACGAATCTAGAGTTGAACTCAAAAGTGGGAATTCTAGATTGCATATAGGATTGAGTAGAGCAAGTTCTTGAACCTGGGCATCAGAGAACATATTCGCGGTTAGGATAGACATATACCTTATTGCCTTGCTTGGTTGATTTACAGGAATTATAAATGCGTTCTTGTTGATTCTAACTCCACAGACATATAGACGTTAGGTTAGCTTGAATAAGCGAGTAAGAACTCAATATATTCTTATGAGCAATATTAACTCTGTCAACCAATAAATTAGATAAATTAGTTAGTCAATTCAATTGAAGAATATAATAGGAATGTTAGATAGCACATAATCCTAGATCGTTTTTATTACATTGATATCATAAAAAGCTGCTCTTTCTGTGTTCAAATTTCATTATTTATATTTCTTAATTTAACTAGTTTAGAACCAAATCTTTTAAGTTTAATTCTTGTTTATATTATTAGGGTAGTCTAATTTAGTTAATAGTTAATCACAAGTCCTCGTGGGTTCGACATCCAACTTTTAGTCACTTTATTACTTGACGACCGCGTATACTTGCATGTGCCTTTGTCTACAATAATGATACTCTGTCGTATCAAGAAGCTCTTTGAGAAGACTTAGCAAATATGGATATCTCTAGCAAATTTGGATCAAACATCAATTGTAAAGATATATTTTTAGTTGATTCAGGTAAGACACGTACAATTTTCAAAGAGAAGAAATATTTTTTTATTTAAGCATGTGTAAGGCAAATACTACTACAATTTCAGGTAGTATTAGTATTTAAATTGAAGTCTTTTGAAGAGCTACTATAACTCTGCATAGCGGAACAATACTTATCATTGATAATACAATGTTTTTCTCCAACCACAGAAGGAACTTGTTGAGTTTTAAAGATATCCGCCAAAACAGATATTATATTGTGACAGTAGATGAAAATAATCTTGAATATTTCATCGTTACCAAGAATGTCTCTGGCTAGAAAAAGGGCTATTGAGAAGTTTTCATCTTTGTCTTGTGGCCTGTATTAGACAAGAATTAGTGCAATTGAGGCGCATTCTATCGTAAACCAAAAGGTAACTAATTCCAGTATTTTTGTACTTGCATGATCGATTGTGACATCCTGAATCAATTATGATGAGACAAATTATAAAAAAACTCTAATGGGCATTCATTAAAGAATTTAAAGATTCTTTTAAATAATAATTTTCTTGCACTTCTTGTTATCAAGGTAAGTTATTATACCATCACCAACAAAGGTTGGAATTGAGTCCCATGCGTTTTTGAAACGCATACAAGAGGATACTTGTAGACCTATTTAGTATTCACCCGCCTAGTGGGTCGTTTAGATATTTTATGATCTTAATAGATGCATCTTTTAAATGGTATCATGTATGTCTATTGACATCTCGCAACCCAACTTTTCCAAAATTAATGGCACAAATAATTCGATTATGGACATAGTTCCTCGATAATTCAATTAAGTCTATTCAACGTGATAATGCTGCCGAGTTTCATTCCAGGTACTTAATGATTATTGCTTATCAATTGGGATAAAAATGGAACATTATATTGCTCATGTCCACACTCAAAATGGCCTTGCAGGGTATTTGATTAAACGTCTGCATTTGACAACAAAATAGTTACTAATGAAATGAGGTTGTTCGCTTCTTTTCGGGTTCATACCATTTTGCATGCAAGAATGCTTGTTCGTCTCAGACCGATAATTTATCATAAATATTTCATGTTGCATTAGTTTTGGATCATAAACCTAATATATTATATTTAATAATTTTGGATGCGTAATATATCTGTAGCGCAGTCATATCGCACCAAGATGGATTCCCAAAGAAGATTATGCATATATGTTGGGTTTGTATCGCCCTCCATTATTCGCTACCTCAAAAAGTTAACGAGAGATTTGTTCACTATAATATTTGAAGATTATCGATTCGATGAGATATTTTCCCCAAAATTAGGGAGAGAAAATGGTGAGACCAAATGTTAAATTTTGTGAAAAATCCATCATTGCATTGTCACATCTTGATCCACATCCCTCTATTTATGGGAGAAAAAAAATTATAAAAGATTATTCATTTGCAGAACATGGAAAATCATCCATATTATCACTTGAACGAAACTGTTGCACATTAATATCACCATTGTTTTAAAGATCTACAATAACTACCTAGTAAAATCTCACATAGTGGGGTCTGGGAGGGTAAGGTATACGCAGACCTTACCCCTGCCCCGATAGGGCAGAGAGGCTATTTCCGATAGACCCTCAGCTCAGAAAGACGGAAATAAAAAAATAAGAAAAAAAATTCATTAGTAATTCCAGTAGAAACTGTAATAGTAATAGAAACATAAAAACCAAAAGATGAATGGCTTGCAATAACAGTAATATGAGTCTAAGGCCCGGGGCTAAGTTAAACAACAAGAGTAGTCTGGGTTCAACATAAGCTGCAAGAGATCTAAGATCGACCCTAATCTAACCCCGCCTCACCTAGGGTATGAAGTAAGAAAAGCTATACTACCCATATACTACAACCATAATGCTTGACCTCCAGGCCTTCTTATCAAGGGTCATGCCCTCGAAAATATGTAGTCGTGCCATGTCCTGCCTGGTCACCTCTCCCCAATACTTCTTAGGTCTCCCTCTACTTCTTCTCATACCCACCATGACCAATCGCTTACACCTCCTCACCGGTGCATCAAGGCTTCTCCTCTATACGTGCCCAAACCATCCGAGCCTCGCTTCTTGCATCTTATCATCCATAGGGGCGACGCCCACCTTATTCTGAATATCATCATTCCTAATCTTGTCTATCCTAGTGTTCCCACACATCCACCTCAACATCCGCATCTATGATACTTTCATCCTCTGGATATAGGAGTTCCTAACTAGCCAACACTCTGCCCCATACAACATGGCCGGTCTAACCACAGCTCTATAAAACTTACTTTTAAGTATCAGTGGCACTTTCTTGTCACACAAGACTCTAGATGCAAGCCTCCGTTTCATCCAACTTGCCCATATGCGGTGAGTGACGTCCTCATCGATATCTTTGTCCCCTTTAAATTATCGACCCAAGGTACTTGAAGCTATCTCTCTTGGGGATGACTGTGACTCAAGCCTCACGCCTCCGTCTACTTCCTTCGACTCAGCGCTAAACTTGCACTCCAGGTACTCTGTCTTAGACCTGCTCAATCTGAAACCCTTAAACTCGAGATTATGTCTCCAAACCTCCAATCTCTCGTTAACATGGGCCCTCATTTCGTCAATTAAAACTATGTCATTAGCAAATAACATACACCGTGGCACCTCCCCTTGAATATGGTGTGTCAAAGCATCCATCACCAAGGCAAATAAGAACGGGCTAACCGCAGATCCTTGGTGTAATTCCATAACAACCAAGAAATGCTCTGAGTCACCTCCCACAGTTCTAACCCTAGTCTTAGCTCCATCATACATGTCACTGATCGCTCTTATGTAGGCTACCGGCATGCCCTTTGCCTCAAGACATCTCCAGAGCACTTCACTAAGAACCTTGTCATACGCTTTCTCCACGTCAATAAACACCATGTGCAGATCCTTCTTCTTATCCCTGTACTGTTCCACCAACCTCCTAGTAAGGTGGATAGCTTTTGTAATAGATCAGCCCAGCATGAATCCAAATTAATTGTCGGATATAGACGTCATCTTCCTCACCCTCACCTCCACCACCCTCTCCCGAACTTCCATGGTATGGCTAAGTAACTTGATACCCCTATTATTGTTATAACACTGGATATCACCTTTGTTCTTGTACAACAATACCACTGTACTCGACCTCCATTCCTTCGTTATCCTCTTTGTCCTAAAAATTACATTGAACAACCCATTCATCCATTCCAATCATGATCTACCCACAGACTTCCAAACTTGATTGGAATTTTATCTAGCCCGATTGCTCTATCCCTACTCATCTTAAGCAAAGCCCCCACGACCCCCTCCACCTTAATGCGCCTGAAATACCTAAACTCTCGGAGACTCTCCGAATGCCCCAAGTCCCCTAGCGCTATATCCCGGTTCCCCTTCTCATTTAAAAGACCATAAAAGTACGTCTGCCATTTCTGCTTAATCTAGGACTCTACCATCAATACTCTACCATCCTCATCTTTGATGCACCTTACTTGGTCCAGATCTCGGGCCTTCCTCTCCCTCGCTTTAGCCAGCCGAAACAACTTTATATCCCCGTATTTCTCCCCTAATTCCTCATATAGACGGCTAAACGTTGCATTTTTAGCCTCCGTGACCGCCAGTTTTTCCTCCTTCCAAGCCACTTTGTACCTCTCTTTATTCGCTCTCCTCTCCTTCTTACTTGTACTCCCTGCCAACTTCGCGTATGCTACCTTCTTCGCCTACACTTTACCTTGGACTATGTCATTCCACCACTAGTCTCCTTGGTGCCTGCCATAAAAACCCTTCAATACACCTAGCACCTCTCTCACCGCCTTGCACATATAGTTCGCCGACGTTGGCCATATAGTGCTCGTGTATACACTACTCATCCAAGCTCCTATAGCGGATAACCTCCCCTCCAACTCATGGGTTATATCCTTGGTTAAAGCTCCCCATCTAATCCTCGGTCGGCCACGAGCATGCCTCTTCTTCCCCTTCATCATAATGGCGATGTCCATCACTAAGAGCCTATACTGAGTCGTGAGGGTCTCTCCCAAGATAACCTCGCAATCCTTGCACAATCCTCTATCACACCGCCGAACTTCGAAAAGTAACCATATGCTCCTCTCTCTTCGGAAAAGTCGAGTTCGCAATCACCAGCTCGAAAGCCTTAGCTAAGTCTAACATTGAAGTACCTCCTCAGTTCCTATCCCCAAGGCCAAAGTCACCATGCACCTCGCCATAACTACCAGCAGCCGCCCCAATATGGCCACTAAAATTCCCTCCAATAAATAATCTTTCAGTAGGTGGAATACTACGCACAATCTCATCCAAACCCTCCCAAAGATCATGTGTGAAAATATCTTTGATAAAATATGCGTTGTCCTATCTCTTTTTGTGAATCCTCCTTCAATTGGGCTATGCATGCTGTGTTGTCTTCATATAAAGTCATGGGTATTTTGTCACACTTCAAACTAAAATTTTCTCAACTAAGATGTATGGATATCAAACACACACATTCTTGACTCACTTCATGAATAACAATTATCCCAGTATTATTAGTTGAAGTAGCCACGATTGATTGCTTTGTCAATTGCCAAGATACGTCAGTGCCTCCACATATAAACACATAGCATGTTTGAGATTTAGCCTTGTGTATGTTAGATAAATACCCAACATTGACATAATCAACAAGATTTGACTGCAATTGTTGCCATAAAATAAACTCAATCATAAAAACTTGGAATTTATTGATAATTACACACGTCATGATATAAAATCAAAGTTTATTAATATTGATAATTTATCTAGTTGGCATATTGTTTTAGTCATGTTAATTTAAGTATTAGGTGTAAAAATAAAAGAGAATTCATACAAGTAAATATTAGAGAACTAGAAAGTTATTTACGAATTCTCTTATGTTGTTTGTTCTCATTAATTAATAGACCAACTAAAATTGAGATTGAATCTCATGAATGCAGTAAATATCAATGGTGAATATGAGCCTACTAACTTTCCATATATAACATATAAGATGCATCTATGAGATGGTACATATGCAATTTTTATTAACGTGCAACCTGGTATTTGCGAGGCAACTTGGTCAATAATTTAATTTAAAGCATAATTTTCAAATTTACTATTCAAAATAGTTCATCTTGATAAGTTAATTTATATCACAGTTGGTTTGGTAAAATAATTTATTGGGTACCTTCACTTAATAGGACACTATTACTTATGAGAATAAAGTTATCTATATCACTTTGATATAAGTTATATATGAAAGTATATTATATTTTTCCCTCACAAGTGATTCAGGGTCAGGAATCAAATAATTTTATCTTATTATTATGTGTGGTGTATATTTTAGTTAACATAACATACAAAGTTGTTTAGGATAAGGAGCCAATATTCCATCTTATTATTATTGATATGCACCATATATTTTGATTAACACCAACACACAAAAAGTGGGGTTTCCAAAGTTGAGGAAGCAAGTTAGTTTTGTTAATATAAAGGAGAGACAAGACATATAATTGAGAAAACGTTACGTGGAATGAGTTATCATTTGTACATCTAGATCCTCGAATAAGATAATACGAACTTGAAGTTCATAAACTGCTAATTCATCTGGAATATATTGCAAAGCTTTCCAAATACATTTGTTGATCCAAATAAAGCAACTTATATTCTTACTACAAATTCTCCTATTTGAATAAGACCTAAAAGGATAAAGTCTATGGTATGCTTAAAGGGTATAGAAAAATCAGTTTCAAATAAAACTCTTAATAAAGAAGATGATAAGAATAATAATAATGAGGCAAGTGATCTAGAAGATCACATGACATAATACTTCATAAAATCCCAGGAGAGGTTCAGGTGCCTATATGAATGATGAGATCTTTATGTTATTCTTTATGAAAAGGGAGGTTGGGACCGATATAAATGTCTGTCGATTATATCCGTGATACTGCTAAATTTCTATGAGGATCTTAAGTCTGGAGAAACAATTCAAATATAATTGGTTGCATTTGAAAGACATGTAGTTTTGGACATACGGTTCAAACACTTGAAAGTATAAAGTCAATGGTGTGTGCATTCACTTTTATATATCTTATATGTCCATAATGACATAAAAACTTGATATGCATCTAATGTCTATTTATATGGATTATACAACTTAGCTTATATGACAATCCCTGAAGGATTTAAATCGCTTAAAGCATATATAATTTTTGGTCCTGACGTACCACATCCTAAGTACAATTTGTACACATATGTATCTTTCTATAACTATAAGGATGATAATGTGATAGCGAGAATGTTTACCAATATAGAGATATTGAAAAGGTCATTCCACGATATTATATGAAGACATTACTTATTTATCAAGAATGATGATTTCAAGGTGCACCATATTCATTCAAATTAATATGGATGATTTGTTTATCAAATCTCTACCAACGATCTTTTGAAGATGGTTCACAAGAGTGGAATGCGAAGGCTTAAAGATGTAAATTGATTGTCTCATTAGGGGAGTTAATACATATTGTACTATTTTTTCCTTACAAGGTGTCGTCCCGCTGGATTTTCCTTGCAAGGTTTTTAACGGCAACCTAAAAGGCGTATTGTTTGATATGTGTACTATTTTTTCTTCACTAAAATTTTTTCTCACTGGGTTTTATTTTATTTACGGTTTAATGGGTCATATTATCTATTGAAGAGACATTTAAGTGAGAGTGGTATAAATAACATTTTATTTATGGTGAATGTCTGTCTTTTAGAAAGATTTTTGAGTTTGTTACCTTTCATTTATAAATGGAGGAGTTCTATTTTAGTGTAATTTATCCCAAAGTCAATAAAAATTCTCTCTCGTTTCTGTGCAATATTTTATTGTTTTATTTCATATATAAATTTTTTTGTACAAAATATTATCAAAAAATTACAACTTACATACAACTTGTATATAATTTGTTATTTGTATATATTTCGTATATCATTTATACACCTGTACAAATATATATAATTTATTTATGTCTTATTCTTCGATTTTCAATCTGAAATCTCATTCAAAGCCAACTCGAATCTTCACCAAATTTCCTTAAAGTTGAAATATACCCTCTACACGATATTCTTAATTATTTGCAAAAACACGCAATTCAAATAAGTACTAACAAATTTCACAAAATCATATTTTCTAATTTAAATATTTTAAAATTTTTAATGGTTGTCAATGGAGTTTAGACGAGTGATTTCATTTTGTGCCTCACACAACTGACAATAGTTGTCTCTTTTTATTACATATATTTGTGGACCCATAACTTACATATTTGGGTCCACAAAATTGGGACCACAAGGTTGTGAGACAAAATAGAAGCCTCACTTAGTTGTGTGAGGCACACAATAAATTGTTTTTAGTGTAGACTCTTAACTAATCACATGAATTTATCTTTCAATGTCCTATTCTGCACAATATTATCTCTATTTTTAATGTCTTCGACGACAGAAAATACAGATTTTCTCTTTGCTTTGAGAAGGGAATTTTCTGCTACATATAGGCGGACCCAGGATTTGAGCACAATGGGGCATCACTGCATGCTAGTCACTAGCGATAAAAATCGGCGTACAACTCGTTGAAAACTTAATGATTACTTACCATCCAAGTATTAAAAAAAAAATTCTAAAGAAAAAGAAAGCACCGAATACATACATACACACACACACACATGTGTGTGTGTGTGTGTGAGAGAGTGAGTTATTCGCAAAATAGATGCTATGGGGAGGGAATGTGTTATTAAGCATCTTTCATACTTTAAAATTCTAATTTTTAATAAATAAATAAATAAAAAGGTCCAGTGATCAAAAAAGCGTTCGAGCTTAAAATTATCAAAAACTTAGTAAAGAAATCAAGATTAAGAGTATGGTAATACTAAAATGACTGAAAAAGAGTCTCAAACTATTAGTTGTCATTGCCGAGTTAGATTGTTGAAGAAGCTTATCGCGTGTTTTTCCATTTGTGGACTGATAAGTTGCAATTCGATGATTTTAATTTTAAGGGATGAATTTGGAAAAGAATAAAATTAATTAGGTCGACTATTATGTAACTAATACTAAACTATAATTGAATTTTAAAAAAAGGAATATAAAAGTAAAAAATGAAGCAATTTACTATTAAATATAAATTACGCTGTATTCAAAGGATTAAAGTATTAATTAAATTGACTACTATATATTAGTACTAATAATAAGTGAATTCAAAAAAAAGAGACAAAAGTAAAAAAAAAATAAAGCAATTTGCTATTGAATAATTGCATTGTAATCTATACTATATTAAAAGCACGAAGGCCCTTAGCGAAATGTCGTTCACCTTTTTTACCCTTTTAAAATAAAGCTCATATTAGACAAAAGAGTCATTTAAACTGAAATTAACTAAAATTTTAGTTATACGCGTTTTCTTATTTGAATTATTTATGATATTCTACTATATTTAGAACTTTTTAAGTTTACTATAATTATACAACTTTGACTTTTTCTTCACCCTTTTACCAAAAAAACGTATATAGACTAAGAATTTGTATTCAACTATAATTCCAACAAAATTGCGTAAGAAGGAAAATATATCTATTTTTGTTATGAAATTTTTTTCTTGAAAACTTTCTCTTCCTTTCTATAGCCAAAATATAGCAAACAACATATATTATTAATTTGATCCTAATTTTTTTTCTTTTATTTCACTGTATTAAAATAACAAAAACCTCCCAAACGTAAATAAAAAAAATTATCGTTTCAAGAAGGTACCAAATTCTCCTCAAAGTGTTAGTAATTTCTAATATAAATAAAAAAGACATATATTAGTATAATTATAATTTTATCTAATATAAAATATACTTACGAGAAGTTAAAAAAAGTCCATCTACAAGTAAAAGAAAAATAAAACATTCCTAAATTTCTCACATAAATAAAAGAACAGTAAAAAGAATGCACTCCTAAAATTCATAAATAAATAAATGAGAAAAGTATGTTTTCAATAAGAAATTAGATTTTGTTCAATTCCTAAGAACAAAGTTAAATAAAAGAGAAAATGATCAAAAATTATCTTTTCAGCATGTAATGAAATTGTAATTGAAGAGAAAATATTTTATTCCAAAAGAAAATTCTAACTACTTTCGTTATGGATTTGTTTTTCGGGAACACTGATCCATATCAAACAAATACTTAAGGAGTCTTTTCTTAACCCTTTTTATTTACATTTGAATTTTAGAGATATTATGTTATTACTTTAAATATAATTTAATTTTTTAAAATGTGTCAATTCATTTTAATTTGAGGTAAAGAAAGGAACCGTCCTTATTTCTTTATAAAAATTATATTTAACACTAATTTGTCGCCAAAACTAAAAATATTATAATTCATAAAATTTTTTATAGATAGGATACGCTCATTACGCGTGTGCCCATATCAATAAATATAAAACTTTTGAACAATACTACTGAATTATGTACACTTGAAGTGCATGTCTTAAGTGTCATTCCTAGAGTATTTCTAATATTTTTTATTTTGAGTTAATTAAACTGCAATATTTATTAAAGTAGTATTGATATTTTTGAAACATAAATTTTATAGAAAGGGTTTCTGAATAAAGGGCCGTGGACATTCATATTATATTAAAAGACGGAGACCCTCAGCAAAATATTATTTACCTTTTTATACTTTAAAACGACACCAATAAAAATCCAGTAAAATCTCACAAGTGGAGTCTAAAACTTTTTCGTACTTTGAAATTAACTAAAAATTTCATCATTAAATATTTTCTTATTTAAGTTACGTAGGAAGTCATAATATTTAAAACTTTTAACATAAATATATATGGAAAAAATATAAGTCATAATAATTATGACATTTTCTTGTCCATATATTTACTTAGGTCTAAGGGGATAATTCTATATACAGTTTATCACAATTATACAAAAAATCGATAAAGAGAAAAAATATTATTCGAGTGAGAAATATCTATATTTTCTATATCATTATAAGAGCATAAAAGCACGAACTCCTAATGCAAAATAAATGAATTATTTCCTTTACTTTTTGACCAAGTACTCAAACATATTATTTTATAATTTTTACGTAATGGTAAGTACCCTAAGACTAGTAAAAATAGAAAGGAGGGGCACATGCTAAATCAGTAGATACAAAGGAGGGAAAAAGCTAAAAGGAGTAGAAAACACTTGCATCGCTAGCAAAGAACGGAATTTAAGTGTCCAATGCAATCACTTGTCTCGTCAGTCTTTTTGTAATTTGAAGGCACATTTAAAATATTTAAGGGGTCATATATATATATATATATATATATATATATATATATATATATATATATATATATATATATATATATATATATATATATATACGGGATCCCATGACCCCTCAACCCACAATGTAGGTCCGCATAAAATTGAGAAATTCAAATGTTGTGCAAGTCATTTAGGAACTTGAAATTTAGTAGTGGAGAGCATCTCGAAGAGCAATAAAAAGTCATTAAATGGCGATGAAAAAAATAACCATGATGTCACGACCCGGATTTCCCATCCATCGGGGTCATGATGGCGCCTACTAAATGGAAGCTAGGCAAGCCAAATATTAATTACATCTCCATTAATTACCAATTTCTTATTATTAAAAACATATAAATTACAACGGAATAATCAAAATTAGCGGAAGACTTAGTCAAATATGATAAAGAAAACCCAAACATGATACACTACCCAAGACTGGTGTCACAGTACGCTCGAGGACAAGCGTTTGTTTAAGTTGGGGAGAATGTAACGACCCGGCCCGTCGTTACGGGAATTACCACCCCGTTATGTTGAAATTGTATGTTTTATGCTTTTATATCGGTGTTAAAGTCTATCGGGTGAGTTAGGAGTGATTTGGATTGGAAATGAGGCATATAGCCTTTGTGAAGGGAACTTGAATAAGGAAAGTCAACCCGGAGTTGACTATTTGGTTAGAGGGCTCGGAATCGGATTCTGATAATTCGGTTAGTTCCGGGAGGTGAATTGTGACTTAGGGGAGCGATCGGAATTGAATTTGGAGGCCCGGTGTAGAAATTAGGCTTGAATTGGCGAAGGTTGAATTTTGGCGAAATCCGAACGGTAGGTGAGATTTTGATCCGGGGTCGGAATGGAATTCCGACAGTTGCAGTAGCTCCGTTAGGTGATTTTGGATGTGCCTGCAAAATTTCAGGTCATTCGGACGTTGCTTAGTCGGGTTTTTTTTTGATGGAATGTGTAATTCGGAAAGTTTTAAGGAATTTAGGCTTGAATCAGTGTGTAATTGGTGATTTTAATGTTTAGGATGGTGTTTTTATGATTGGAACAAGTTCGTATCGTGTTTTGGGGTATGTTGGTGGTTTTCGTTGGGGTCCTGGGGGCCTCGGGGTGTTTTCGGATGGCTAAACGAGAGAAAATGTGGAAAATTGCAGGTTTTGACTCTGGTTCTGTTGTTTTCGCTCCTGCGGAAATGGGGGCGCAGGAGCGAGTCCGTAGGAGCGGACAAGAGGGCGCAGGGGCGAGTGACTTCGCAGAAGCGGAATAGTCTCCGCTGAAGCGGCGTCGCAGGAGCGAAGGTGAGGCCGCAGAAGCGGCCAAGAGAGAAATGGGGGAAACCGCAGAAGCGGATTTGTTGACCGCATAGGCGAGTCCGCAGGAGCGGACTCTTGGTCGCAGAAGCGAATCATTCCGCAGAAGCGGACTAATTTCCGCAGAAGCGGATGCGCAGGGGCGGTCCTTGGATCGCTGGTGCGGAAATGGCCAAAAGGGCCTGGGTTCGCAGAAGCGACCAAAAGGTCGCAGAAGCGGTTCCGCAGGGGCGGAATTTTATCCGCAGAAGCGAAAATCGCTGTGAGTTAAGTGTATCAGAAGTTAGAAAATTTTCAGAAACATTTCACACATTTGGGTCTCGGCTTTAGAGGCGATTTGGGCGATTTTGAAGAGAAACTCAAGGGAAATCATCAGGTAATCAATTATGGACTTAAACTATGATTAGTATTGGTAATATTATGCAATTATATCATCAAAATGGAGGAATTTGGGGTAATTTATGGAGGATTTAGCCCTAGGCTTGAACTTTAGAAAATCAAGGTTTTGAATAGGCAAATGGAGTCCGAATTTGGTAAAATTGATATGCTTAGACTCGTATTGAGATGGGGGTTCCGAATATGTGACTTTCGTGATTTTTCGACAAGCGTACCGAAAGTCGGGTTTTGACAACTTTGGGAATTTTGATGTAAATTGAGTTGTATTGATTGGGTGTCGTCTCATTGGCCTAATTTGTTGTATTTTTACTGTATTTGATCAGATTCTACGCGTGCGGAGCTTGGTTCTCGTGGCAAGGGCATTTCGCAATAGTCGTCGCGCTGTATTGAGGTGAGTAATAGATGTGGGTGATGACCAGCGGGTTCGAAACCCCGGTATACCACTTTGTGACGCTGTATAGCGGCGAGACACGCACACTCTTGAGAGTGCGGGGTCGATCATGAACCGGAGACTATATATTAGTCCGACCTGTTGATACTGTATTATTGGCTATTCTCGAGCCGTTGAACCCCTTCTTGGGCGGTTGAGTATACTTGTGGGCCGTGAGCCGGTTATTGGATCCCGCGAGGATCGTTATAATTGTCTTATCATATAGACATGCTAGTTTACTACTAGTCCGCAGCTATTTCTGTTATTATGCTAATTCCAATCTCTGGAACTTGATATTACTGTTTTCCAACTGAAAAATAATAAAAGAGTTTTCAAAAAACTACTTTTGAGCCTGCAAGGCTGTATCTGCATATTAGCTGACTAGTAGTGGATCGGGCTGCGCGCCGCAGCGAGATATATGTTGGATCGGACTGCACGCCGCAGGAATATCTCTATGAGATGTGCTTGGGCTGTAGGAGCCCCTCCGGGGTCTGAACCCCCACAGTGAGCACGGGTACCCAAAATTGGAGTCGGCTACGCGCCGTAGCGGTCATATCATGCATTGCATTGCATTTAGCTACATCTGCTAGCCGTTATGCTATTTATTGGTATTTGTTGGTACAGGTACAGTGAATATTGATTCTATGACAGGGTAGCTGATTATAGTTTTACATAGTGCTTTATTGCGGATTTCTTATCTGCGTTGTCTTACCATTGTTTATTACCACTGAGTCTGGCAGTACTCATTTTACTCCCCGCACCTTGTGTGCAGATCCAGGTACCTCTCAGCAGACTTGATTCGGTAGCTACTCGGAGGCATTGTGCGGGATAGTCGAGGTAGCTGCAGCGTCCGCAGGACCTGACTCCCCTTCTAGCTGTCATTTCTTATCTTGTTGTCTTTCTTTTCCGCATTGAGTTTGTTATAAACTTTATTACACTTATGTTCTTTAGAGGCTCATGACTCTTGACCCTTCGGTCTATGGGAGTTAGTATATTTTGGGACTTGGTCTCCCCGCTGTTGGTATAAGTATTACTATTGTTTCATATTTTGAAATGCTTAAATGGGTTAATGAGAGCTTTTAGCTCCGTTGTTGATATTGATTGGTCAGGCTGGCTTAGCAATGTGTTGGGCGCCATCACGACCGGATCTGGGGTCGTGACAAGTTAGTATCAGAGCCTAGGTTACTAGGCCTCATGAGTCTTGAGCCGGTTAGTAGAGTCTTGTGGATCGGTACGGGGACGCCTGTACTTATCCTCGGGAGGCTGCGAACCTTTAGGAAACACTTCACATTTCTTGGAATTCTTATCGTGCGCACTTGATTCAACTTGAGATATAATTTTTGAAATTCCTTCCATACGTCTGTGTACGCATCGAGCGCTCAGTAATGTAATTGCCTTATGGCTTGTGATTTCCCCGAACGAGAAGCAAGATATAATCTCTGTGAGATCATGTTGGGCCAGTCAGGATGACTTGAGGCTGGACCTTGTTTATGACTTGAGCATCGAGGTGCTGATTTTGTGAGTGGTGGCAATAGATAATGTATTGAGGGTTTGAAACCCCGTATTTGCACTACACAGTGCTGTCCTAAGATGGAACACGCGTCATGTGACGAGTGTGGTGGTATTATGACTGGGGATTTGGACTTGATCCTTCCCGATTGATAGATTACTGTGTATAATGACTGAGACTGGCTTATATCGATGTATTTGGGCTAGTAGCCGTGTTTGGGGCCTTGTGCCGATCTGTAGAGTATTAGGGAGGCTTACTAATGGATGAGCCGTTAATTGTTCGACTCTTATCTAATTTGTTGTGTAGCCCCGAGCCATGGGCATGGTGAATAATTATCATATCTCGTAATTGGAAGGTAAAGTGCCTTAGGTGTAGTGGAACGAGTTTAAAATCAGGGAAGACTAAAGTGATTTTGCTATGTGTATCCTGGTGGAAGGTATTGTGATGAAATGCTAAATTGAGAAGAAGTAGGAGGGTTGATCCTCATGTGTAATTGAAAGGTATTTGATATGTGTTATGATTCGAGCAGGTACAACGCAGGTTCAAGTATAAATTGTGATAATATGATTCGTATAGTATTGAGATTTAATGTTGTTGAAATACATTGTGATATCTTGTTGAGTTGTGGGTGTATTGTTAGAATGGTTTGGTGATTCTCTGGTAGGTGGATAGGCCAATTTACAAAGGGAACTCTGCCGAATGTTTTTTGGGAAAATTTGGGACTTAGAAAAGCTTTTTGTCACCTAAAGAGTGGGCGTAACTGTTGTGTGTGAATGAATGCAAGAATTGCAAAAGAATTAATATTTCTGATGATTCGAACCTCCGCCGAAGCTTGTAAATGACTTGAGTTTAATCTAACTAGAACTTTGTTGCATCTTTTGAGTAAGAAGGCTATGAGTGGCTAAAAGTGCTTTGATGTATGACTCCGAGCTAAGTTGGGGAGGTTGTTATTGATCAACTGATTGCACTGTCGTGTGTTGTGTTGGCTCTGTCTCTAGGTATGTTGGGAAATTTTGATAAAGGTTATGGTGCTTCGTAGATATGAAGAAATACTAGGATGTTGTGAACTTATGTTGGTGAAGAATGTTCGGTGTATAGAAAAGAAAGATAGCTAATTGTATCGGTATGTAATCATGTTTTGCGGTGTCAAAGTTATAGCAAGGAACGAGTGGTTATGTTCAATAAGACAGTTGAATTACAACTGAATAAGGGTAAATGACGCCCGAGAATAGTCCTGTGGTGTTCCGGATTTTGCTTGTAACGGATGCATTAAGATTATGTATGTGGCTAAAGATGGTGTTTTCGTTAGAAGGGATCAAGACTTGTTCTATGTTATGTGAATGATGGGATTCTATGTCTCCGTATTGGAAGGTAATAATACTAATTCAAAAATCGCATGAAGTTCTTCAAAACAAGTATTGTAGAATGTGGTACTCCTGGGAAACATTGAGAGTGGCCTATGGGTTTTAGACCGTGTGGTCTTATGTACGAGTCTCGTGTGGTAACATGAGTTGAGTTATGGTAGTGCTATAGTAAAGGCTAATACTAAGTTAAGGATGGTTCAGAAAAGAAATTGAGTAAATGGAGCAACTTGTTAATAAATCAAAGCGGTATGATAAGGAATACGATTAATTCCCGGTAGGTGTTTGAAGTAATGAGTCTTGCAGATGTTGTGCAACAAAGCTCTTGAGCGCTGGCAGTTGTGTAACTTGATATGGGTATAAGGACTCAATCCTGGCAGTTTAACTTATGCAATGTAATTGGGAGAAAGAGTTTATGATGAGTTTTACCGTGGTTTGAAAATAAGTGTACTTTTCCTGTTGGTATGCAAGGCTTGGAATGTGTAATGAGTTTTTTCTATATGGGATCATGAAAGCCCTTGACTAGTTGAGTGCGCCGATGGTTGCGGCGTAGGATATGAATATGAATTTCCATGTTATCATAGTGTGGTATGGTATATGTGATGTGTTATAGAAAGTTGATAATGGCATATTCAAGGTTTTGTGATCAGTTCATAATATATGGGGAGTCATTAAAACTATTTAGCAGCGCGGGCGACTGCAGGTGATTTAAAGAATCGATCTTTCTGGTGACTAAAGAAAATGGTACTGCTATTCTAGTAATTTGGCAGGGTATATGGTCCAAAAGGACAAGGTAATGTAAACTGATAATATCCAGTGGTATGGTGGTATTCTCTTGTTGGATCGACTATAATAATTGAGTCGTTGATGGCATAGTGAAATTTCTGAATGGCTTTCGTGGTATGAATGGACGCTTGATGTGCGTTATGTATTTGTACAATGAAGTACGGGATCAAGCATTGTGATTCATGTGTTATATATGTGTTGGAGACTTGAAGTTCTCGTTAGTCCACCTATGTAGTGGTTGTATATCATGTGTATCGACACTGTTTTGTGATTATCGAAAATTAGAAGCTCTAGTGGCTTTCTCTCTCGGCTTGATATGACGAATTTGGATTATGATACATGATTGCTAGCTGGTCATCATTGGGCCAGGTTATCTAGACTAATATGATATAGACTATGATGGTATGGCACAAATTGTGTAGCAGAGTGCATCAGAGTATGCTCCAGCGGGGTAGTTGTACCTCAGGACCAGCAGACGACCTGGTGGGTATTGCTTGTTCGGTTGGGCCTTCGTGGCGGATATCAATGCAGAGGTTTCTATCGTTGATTTGGTTCCGGTATTGAGTAACTTTGTCGGATATGCTTCTTGTGGCCGAACTTGAGGCTATATATGTTTACCATAATGAGCCATTTGACTCGACGCGCATTTCTTTGGCGAGGGTTCTATATTGGATCGGGTGGCACGCCGCCACGGGTATGTCATTGGAGCGGGTTGCACGCCGCAACAATGTAATGTGAAAATAGAGTTAGTTATATATTACCTGGTATACAATCCTAGCTTCTGAGGAAAAGTCCGTATTGAGTATCGTTTGGCGAATGGCACATCGGTTGTGTCCTTTCAGGATTTGATAGCATACATTAATTGTTTCACCGTGGGTGAGGTTGATTGCTTGGGTTCAGACCTAGATCTGTGCGTGGATGACCTTTTTGAGCTTGGTAACTTGAGGTGTTTCATGAGTAATAGTGTTTGGATAGAATCATAAATTGTGGCAAGGCCACGTGATGTTATGACCTCTCGAGGAGGATTCAGGTACTTTATTTCTATAATGCGAGACGCGGTCTCAGTTCTATATTATGATGGCACAGAGGGATTAAATTGCAGCTCTATTTGCTGGAGACAGTTGTCATGAATTGAGCTGTCATGATTCGAGTGTGTGCATACGTTTCTATTGGAGCCTATGTTGTGCTCGTCGTGGCTTAGGCCGGTGTTGAGGTGTTTATCACCAGTGTGGTGTGTTATAATTGAAATGACCGTTGGAGTCATTAATGAATACGAGCATATTGGATCTTAGCTTGTTAGAAAGGTAGAAACCGAGGTTTGGCTCCGAAACCTATCGTGATATGAGTTTTAAAAAGGAAAATAGATTCACGAATGGTTAACCCGAGAGATGGGCTCGGTATATCGCGTGCTTCAGCTGCCGTGGGCAGGATATGGAGGTGTTGGAATAAGACTCTATCTAATGAAAGAGGTTTTCAGCTAGTATTTGGTGATTGTGGCCAATTGTTGTGATTAGAGACTATCGTCTCGAGTGATTGGGTTGTTTGATACATCATATGATCTCACCCGGAGTGGTGAGTATGGCTTATTGCAGTGGATTCTAGTGTATCCTGAGTACAGGAGTGGGATTAGCAATTGGTATATGATTACAGAAAGTACAATGTGGTTTATGGTTAAGATGGTCTGTGAGATTTCAGCTATATGGTGTTTCAAGCTTATGAGAGACAGGGCGACGTGTGATCGCCCGAATATATGCTGGGTAAGGTCATTCAGCTATTGAGTTGCTTCTAGTACCACTCCGGTACGCTCGAGGACGAGCGTTTGTTTAAGTTGGGGAGAATGTAACGACCCGGCCCGTCGTTACGGGAATTACCACCCCGTTATGTTGAAATTGTATGTTTTATGCTTTATTATCAGTGTTAAAGTCTATCGGGTGAGTTAGGAGTAATTTGGATTGAAAATGAGGCATATAGCCTTTGTGAAGGGAACTTGAATAAGGAAAGTCAACCCGGAGTTGACTATTTGGTTAGAGGGCTCGGAATCGGATTCTGATGATTCGGTTAGTTCCGGGAGGTGATTTGTGACTTAGTGGAGCGATCGGAATTAAATTTGGAGGTCCGGTGTAGTTTTAGGCTTGAATTGGCGAAGGTTGAATTTTGGCGAAATCCGAACGGTAGGTGAGATTTTGATCCGGGGGTCGGAATGAAATTCTGACAGTTGCAGTAGCTCCGTTAGGTGATTTTGGATGTGCCTGCAAAATTTCAGGTCATTCGGACGTTGCTTAGTCGGGTTTTTTTTTATGGAATGTGTAATTCGGAAAGTTTTAAGGAATTTAGGCTTGAATCCGTGTGTAATTGGTGATTTTAATGTTTAGGATGGTGTTTTTATGATTGGAACAAGTTCGTATCGTGTTTTGGGGTATGTTGGTGGTTTTCGTTGGGGTCCCGGGGGCCTCGGGGTGTTTTCGGATGGCTAAACGAGAGAAAATGTGGAAAATTGCAGGTTTTGACTCTAGTTCTGTTGTTTTCGCTCCCGCGAAAATGGGGGCGCAAGAGCGAGTCCGCAGGAGCGGACGTGGGGGCACAGTAGCGCTATTGATCACAGAAGCGGAGCTGGGCCCGCAGGGGCGGCACCGCTGGTGCGGACGGTGAGTCGCAGAAGCGGCCCAGGGCCATGAGTTGAGGGATCACAGAATCGGAAGGGTAGCCGCTTAGGCGAGTCCGCAGAGGCGGACTCCTAGTCACAGAAGCGGATCATTCCGCAGAAGCGGACTAATTTCCGCAGAAGCGGATGCGCAGGGGCGGTTCCTTGATCGCTGGTGCGGAAATGGCCAAAAGGGCCCGGGTTCGCAAAAGCGACCAAAAGGTCGCAGAAGCGGTTCCGCAGGGGCGGAATTTTATCCGCAGAAGCGAAAATCGCTGTGAGTTAAGTGTATCAGAAGTTAGAAAAATTTCAGAAACATTTCACACATTTGGGTCTCGGCTTTAGAGGCGATTTGGGCGATTTTGAAGAGAAACTCAAGGGAAATCATCGGGTAATCAACTATGGACTTAAACTATGATTAGTATTGGTAATATTATGCAATTATATCATGAAAATGGAGGAATTTGGGGTAATTTATGGAGGATTTAGCCCTAGGCTTGAACTTTAGAAAATCAAGGTTTTGAATGGGCAAATGGAGTCCGAATTTGGTAAAATTGATATGCTTAGACTCGTATTGAGATGAGGGTTCCGAATATGTGACTTTCGTGATTTTTCGACAAGCGTACCGAAAGTCGGGTTTTGACAACTTTGGGAATTTTGATGTAAATTGAGTTGTATTGATTGGGTGTCGTCCCATTGGCTTAATTTGTTGTATTTTTACTGTATTTGATCAGATTCTACGCGTGCGGAGCTTGATTCTCGTGGCAAGGGCATTGCGGAGTAGTCGTCGCGCTGTATTGAGGTGAGTAATAGATGTGGGTGATGACCAGCGGGTTCGAAACCCCGGTATACCACTTTGTGACGCTGTATAGCGGCGAGACACGCACACTCTCGAGAGTGCGGGGTCGATCATGAACTGGAGACTATATATTAGTCCGACCTGTTGATACTGTATTATTGGCTATTCTCGAGCCGTTGAACCCCCTTCTTGGGCGGTTGAGTATACTTGTGGGCCGTGAGCCAGTTATTGGATCCCGCAAGGATCGTTATAATTGTCTTATCATATAGACATGCTAGTTTACTACTAGTCCGCGACTATTTCTGGTTATTATGCTAATTCCAATCTCCGGAACTTGATATTACTGGTTTTCCAATCGAAAAATGATAAAAGAGTTTTCAAAAAACTACTTTTGAGCCTCGCGAGGTCGTATCCGCATATTAGCCGACTAGTAGTGGATCGGGCCGCTCGCCGTAGCGATATATATGTTGGATCGGACCGCACGCCGCAGAATATCTCTATGAGATGTGCTTGGGTCAGTAGGAGCCCCTCCGGAGTCCGAACCCCTACAGCGAGCACGGGTACCCAAAATTGGAGTCGGCTACGCGCCGTAGCGGTCATATCATGCATTGCATTGCATTTAGCTACATCTGCTAGTCGTTATGCTATTTATTGGTTTTTCTTTGGTACAGGTACAGTGAATATTGATTCTATGACAGGGTAGCCGATTATAGTTTTACATAGTGCTTTATTGCGGATTTCTTATCCGCGCTGTCTTACCCTTGTTTATTACCACTAAGTCCGGCAGTACTCATTTTACTCCCTGCACCTTGTGTGCAGATCCAGGTACCTCTCAGCAGACTTGATTCGGTAGCTACTCGGAGGCATCGTGCGGGATAGTCGAGGTAGCTGCAGCGTCCGCAGGACCTGACTCCCCTTCTAGCTGTCATTTCTTATCTTGTTGTCTTTCTTTTCCGCACCGAGTTTGTTATAAACTTTATTACACTTATGTTCTTTAGAGGCTCATGACTCTTGACCCTTCGGTCTATGGGAGTTAGTATATTTTGGGACTTGGTCTCCCCGCCGTTGGTATAAGTATTACTATTGTTTCATATTTTGAAATGCTTAAATGGGTTAAAGAGAGCTTCTAGCTCCGTTGTTGATATTGATTGGTCAGGCTGGCTTAGCAATGTGCTGGGCGCCATCACGACCGGATTTGGGGTCGTGACAAGTTGGTATCGATTACATGAGATAACAGAATGAAAAGCATAGATAGAAGAGACGACGGGTCCTGTGGACGCCTGCAAGGCTACCTCGTAGTCTCAGTAGTCGAAAAATCCACAAGTCTCTACCGTCGCTGCTGCTGTCCATAACCTGTATCTGCGCAAAAAGAGCGCAGAGTGTAGTATCAGCACAACCGACCCCATGTGCTGGTAAGTGCCTGGCCTATCCCAGCGAACTAGTGACAAGGCTAAGGCCACTCACCCACCTAAACCTGTACAGTTGCAATATAGATATATATATATATATATATGTAATACATTTATAAGGAAATACTCTGCTCTGAAATAACTGTCAATAACTCACGATATCCAGAATAATCTAATCAACATAATAAATATTACTTTCATGTCAAATTCCTCTTTCATTTCCTGTCTCGTGGTAGGCGTACCACCCGCTCCCAACTATCACAGTAATTATATCTTGTGGTAGGCGTACCACCCGCTCCCAAATATATCAATAATTATATCTTGTGGTAGGCGTACCACCCGCTCCCAAATATATCAATAGGCTACCGGCAACTATGGCCAATGCCAAGATTTAAGTCACTTTGTGGTCGGCGTACCACACGATCCCAATTCATAAATATATATAAGTGGTCGGCGCGCCACACGATCCCAATTCATAAAATATATATATTACCGGCATTTAGCCAATAATCTCTATATCAACAATATTTATAATTACCGGTTTTAAACCAATAATTTATAATAATTTCAGCAATTTACCTTCATTACCGGTATAACACCAATAACTCTTATTCAACAATCTATTCATAACTAAATTCATATTCCTACAAACTAGGATAGAACAAACACTTACCTCGAAAGTTCACGAACGATTCAATCCGTAGCAATGCCTTTTCCTTTCGAATTTGACTCCAATCCAACCGTATCTATACACAATTGATTTCATATCATCAATCCTACTTAACAAACTAGTTCATATTGCTAAATATGATTTTTACAACATTCTGCTCCGGAATAGTAAAAATCGACCCCGGGCCCACATAATCGAAACTCAAGTTTCGAACCAACATAAGTTCACCCAATCTTCCATGAGTTCAAATAAACAATTTGTTCTTAAGTTCGACTCCAAAACGAGGTCTAGATCGCAAATTCTTTGAAAACCCTTATTATACTAAATTCTCAATTTTTCTACCCATTTACACCTAATTAGACTTAGGAATTCAAATAATATTGATGGAAAATGAAGAAAACGAGTTAAGAATCACTTACCCAAGAAGTTTGATGAAGAATCGCCCAAAAATCGTCCAAAAAGCTGTGGAGAAGAGAGTTGAACAGAAATGGGATTTTTATCCCGTTTCTGTTCTGTTTTCTGTCTTAAATTCACTGGGCATGAATTTGTTCATCGCGTTCGCGACACCCCGGTCGCGTTCGCGATGAAGAAGAAGTTTTACACACCGCGTTCGCGTGGGGCTTAACGCGAACGCGAAGAAGAAAATTCTGGGGATTGAAATTTGGCCTACGCAAACGCGTGGTGCCGTACGCGAACGCGTAGAAGAGGCAGGCCAGGCTCCGCGAACGCGGGAGCCTTCACACGAACGCGTAGAGGAAAAAGGCTGGGGTCCATGTTGTTGTACGCGAACGCGATCCTAAGAACGCGAACGCGTAGAAGAAGAAAGAGAAGCCTTCGCGAACGCGACCAGGTGGACGCGAACGCGAAGAAGGAAATAAGTTGACCATCGCGAACGCGACCGCCTGGACGCGAACGCGATGAAGAATTGTCTGCTGCAGATTTCTGCAGTTTTTCTTAAGTTCAAAAACACCCCGAACCACCTCCGAAACACTCCCGAGCCCTCGGGGCTCCAAACCAAATATGCACACTAACTTAAAAACATCATACGAACTTGCTCGCGCGATCAAATCGCTAAAATAACATCAAAATCCATTAATTGAGCCTTAAAACTCAAGAATCCTTTCAAATTTTTCATAATTTCCAAACTTTCCAATTTAAGGCCGAAACATGTCAAACGACGCCCGTTTTCAACCAAACTTTACAGGAAGGGCTTAACCAATATATATGACCTGTACCGGGCGTCGGAACCAAAATACGAGCCCGATAACAGTACTTTTTAATCAAAATTCAGTTTCATTTTCCTTAAACATTTTCAGAAAACAATTTAATAGAAAAATTCTTTTACTGGGGTTCTAGACCTCGGATTTCAATTCCGGGCATACGCCCAAGTTCCATATTTTACTACGGATTTTCTGAGGCCGTCAAATCACGGATCCGGGTCCGTTTACCAAAAATGTTGACGAAAGTCAACCATATCAATATTAATATCAAAATTCTTCAACTTTTTCACATATTTCACATATTTCAATATAAATATTTTCCAGCTTTGTGCCCGGACCGTGCACGCAAATCGAGGCAACTATAAATGAGGTTTTCAAGACCTCAAAAGCTCGGAATGATTAATAAAACAAGTGATGACCCTTTGGGTCGTCACAATCTCCACCTCTAAAACAACCGTTCGTCCTCGAACGGACAAAAGAAAGAAGTACCCGAGTCAGGAAACAAATGTGGGTAGCGGCTCCGCATATCAGACTCGGACTCCCAGGTCGATGCCTCAGGAGGCTGACCTCTCCACTGAACACGCACAGAAGGATAACTCTTCGACCTCAGCTGTCGAACCTGCCGGTCTAGAATAGCCACCGGCTCCTCCTCGTAGGATAGATCATTGTCCAATTGGACAATACCGAAGTCTAACACATGTGTGGGATCGCCGTGGTATCTCCGAAGCATAGATACATGAAAAACTGGATGCACGGCTGATAAGCTAGGCGGCAAAGCTAATCTGTAAGCCACCCCTCCCACTCTGTCTAGAATCTCAAATGGGCCAATATACCTAGGGCCGAGCTTGCCCTTCTTCCCAAACCTCATCACACCCTTCATAGGCGACACTCGGAGCAACACTCGTTCGCCAACCATGAAATCTACATCTCGAACCTTACGATCCGCATAAGTCTTCTACCTGGACTGAGCTGAACGCAATCTCTCCTGAATAGTCTTGACCTTATCCAAGGCCTCCTAAACTAAGTCCGTACCTAACAACCGAGCCTCTCCCGGTTCAAACCATCCAACTGGTGATCGACATCGCCTACCATATAACGCCTCATACGGAGCCATCTGGATGCTAGATTGGTAACTGTTATTGTAGGCGAACTCTGCTAATGGCAGAAACTGGTCCCACGAGCCTCCAAAATCAATAACACACGCTCGAAGCATGTCCTCTGGAATCCGAATAGTCCTCTTGGACTAACCATCCGTTTGGGGATGAAAAGCTATACTCAGCTGAACCTGGGTGCCTAACTCCTGCTGGACCGCTCTCCAGAACCGCGAGGTAAACTGCGTACCCCGATCTGAGATAATAGATACTGGCACCCCATGAAGTCGAACAATCTCCCTAATGTAAATCTCTGCTAACCTCTCCGATGAGTAGGAGACAGATACTGGAATGAAGTGTGCTGACTTGGTCAGCCTATCAACAATGACCCAAATAGCATCAAATTTCCTCCGAGTCAAAGGAAGTCCAATAATGAAATCCATAGTGATCCGCTCCCATTTCCACTCGGGAATTTCAATTCTCTAGAATACACCCCCAGGCCTCTGGTGCTCATATTTCACCTGCTGACAATTTAGACACCGAGCGACATACGCAACGACATCTTGCTTCATTCTGCGCCACCAATAGTGCTGACGTAAGTCCTGGTACATCTTTGCGGCGCCCGGGTGAATAGAATACCGCGAACTGTGGGCCTCTGCTAAGATTAACTCTCGAATCCCTTCGACATTAGGTACGCAAACTCGACCCTGCAATTTCAATACCCCATCATCATCTAGATTTACCTGTGTGGCACCTCCCCGCTGTACCGTATCTCTCAACTCACGCAAATGAGGATCATCAAATTGCCTCTCACGGATACGCTCAAATAAGGAAGAACGAGCAACCGTACAGGCTAACACCCTGCTAGGCTCAGAAATGTCTAATCTCACGAACCGGTTGGCCAATACCTGGACATCTATGGCTAATGGTCTCTGACTGACCGGAATATATGTAAGACTACCCATGCTGGCAGACTTTCTACTCAATGCATCGGCCACCACATTGGCCTTACTCGGGTGATATAAAATAGTAACATCATAGTCTTTTAGCAACTATAGCCACCTTCTCTGCCTCATATTCAACTCTTTCTGCTTAAACAAATACTGAAGACTCTTATGATCGGTGTATACTTCACATGCTACACCATACAAATAATGCCTCCAGATCTTCAATGCGTGAATAATCGCCGCCAATTCTAGATCATGCACTGGATAGTTCTTCTCATGAATCTTCAACTGCCTCGAAGCATAGGCAATAACCTTGCCATCCTGCATTAACACCGCACCAAGCCCAATACGGGAAGCATCACAATAAACAGTATAAGGTCCCGTACCTGTGGGTAAAACCAATACCGGTGCTGTGGTCAAGGTTGTCTCGAGCTTTTGAAAGCTCGCCTCACATTCATCGGACCATTCAAATTGAACACCCTTCTGGGTCAATCTGGTCAGTGGGGTTGCAATAGAAGAAAATCCTTCTACGAATTGGCGATAATAACCCGCTAACCCCAAGAAACTCCGAATATCTGTGGCTGATGTCGGTCTAGGCCAGCTCTTGACTGCCTCAATTTTCTTTGGATCAACCTGAATACCTGCTGCCGTCACAATATGACCCAGGAATGCAACTGAACTTAGCCAAAATTCACACTTTGAAAATTTTGCATATAGCCGGCTATCTCTCAGAGTCTGTAAGGCCACTCTGAGATGTTGCGCATGCTCCTCCTGACTGCGGGAATATATTAATATGTCATCAATGAAGACTATTACAAACAAGTCTAAATAAGGCCGGAACACCCGATTCATTAATTCCATAAAAGTTGCCGGAGCATTTGTCAACCCAAAAGACATGACCAGAAATTCATAATGTCCATACCGAGTGCGGAACGCTGTCTTGGGGACATCAGATGCCCTAATCTTCAGCTGATGATAGCCAGATCTCAAATCTATCTTTGAAAATACCTTGGCACCCTGAAGTTGGTCAAATAAATCATCAATTCACGGATGTGGATATTTATTTTTGATAGTCACCTTGTTTAACTGTCGATAGTCAATGCACATTCTCATCGAACCATCTTTCTTCTTTACAAATAATACTGGTGCACCCCACGGCGAAACACTGGGCCTAATGAAACCCTTTTCAAGTAAATCCTGCAACTGTTCCTTCAATTCTTTTAACTCCGGCGGAGCCATACGGTATGGGGGAATGGAAATGGGCTGAGTGCCTGGAGCCAAATCAATGCAAAAATCAATGTCCCTATCGGGCGGCATACCTGGCAAGTCTGAAGGAAATACTTCAGGAAATTCGCGAACCACAGGCACCGAGTCAATAGAAGGAACCTCAGCACTAGAATCACGGACATAGGCCAAATAAGCCAAGCATCCCTTTCCAACCATACGCTGAGCTTTAACATAAGAAATAACATTACGGCTAGTATGACCCGAAATTCCTTTCCACTCTATACGAGGCGAATTCGGCAGGGCTAAAGTCACAGTCTTGGCATGGCAATCTAAAATAGCATGATACGGAGATAGCCAGTCCATGCCTAGTATAATATCAAAGTCCACCATATTTAGGAGTAATAAATCAGCACGAGTCTCGAGACCCTCAATTACTATAATACATGACCGATGAACTCGATCAACCACAATAGAGTCGCCTACTGGTGTAGACACATAAACAGGAACACTCAGTGGATCACTGGGCTGAACCAAGTATGGTGCAAAATAGGAAGACACATACGAATATGTAGATCCAGGGTCAAATAATGCTGATGCCTTTCTATCACAAACCAAAATAATACCTGTAATGACGGCATCAGAAGACTCAGCCTCTGGTCTGGCGGGAAGTGCATAACATCGGGGCTGTGCCCCACCACCCTGAGCAGTATCTCTAGGACGATCAGCTGCTGGCTGGTCTCTACCTCTATCGGTCCGAGCTCCACCTCTATGACCTCTACCTCCACCTCTATGTCCTCTACCTCCGCCTCTAGCGAGCTGGGCAGGCTGTGAGGGAACTGGGGCCTGAATCATGGCACGAGAACCCTGCTGGTGAGATCTGTCAGAAGCTCGAGGGCAATACCTTGCAATGTGCCTAAGATCACCGCACGTAAAGCAAGCCCTCGACTGCTGAAAATGGCGAAGTGGTGGTGCACTGATAGGCTGCTGATCAGAGTAGCGTGGCCGAGAATTACGATCACCTGAAGCATCATGAGAAACCTGAAGAGCTGACTGATAAGGCCTAGGAGGATGGCCTCTATCATAAAAATCTCTATCTCCAGACGAGGTACCACTGAATCTACCCGAATTACGAGATCTCTTATCTGATCTATGTCTCGCTCCCTGTGACAGAGCCATCTCTATCCGGCGGGCTGCATTAGCCGCCTCCTGAAAAGTGATTTCAGTTCCTGCACCCATAGCCATCTGTAGCCGAATTGGCCGATTCAAGCCATCAATAAACCTCCTCACTCTCTCCCGCTCTGTGGGAAGTATGATAACAGCATGACGAGCCAGGTCCACGAACCTAGTCTCGTACTGTGTGACAGACATAGAACCCTGATGAAGACGCTCAAATTGTTTGCGCATAACCTCCCGCTGAGTTGGTGGAAGGAACTTCTCCAAGAATAATTCTGCAAACTGCTCCCAAGTCAAAGATGACGATCCCGCTGGCCTGGTTAGACAATAATCTCTCCACCAAGTCTTGGCGGAACCGGATAACCGAAAAGTAGCAAAATCCACACCATTAGTCTCCACAATACCCATAGTACGGAGAACTTCGTGGCAGTTGTATAGGAAGTCCTGTGGATCCTCTGTAGGAGTACCACTGAATGTGGTAGTGAACAGCTTGGTAAACCTGTCCAATCTCCACAACGCATCAGCAGACATGGCTGCACCATCATTAGACGGAGTCGCAATAATAGGTCGAGCTGCCTCAACTGGCTGAATCACAGGATCCTGAGCCTGGGGAATTACTGGCTCCGGAGTGCGCGTAGCAGGAGTCTGATTACCTCCTCCAGCCTGAGAAGTGGCTGGTGCTACTGGTAATAAACCTGCTCTGGTGATATGATCCATAAAACCTGCTATACGGACCAAAGCATCCCGTAGATCCGGTGAAAACACAGCTCCTCCTGGGACCTGAGCTGGGCCTACTGGAGCTGCTGGGGTTGGAACTTCTCCCTCGATATGAACCTGAGGTTCTGCCACTGGTGCTGCTGCTCGGGGCTGAGCTCTGCCCCTACCTCGTCCTCTAGGACGGCCTCGACCTCGGCCTATACCCCTAGCGGGAGCTGCTGCTGCTGGGGCCTCGGGCTGCTGGTCAGTAGATGATGAAGCGCGTGTTCTTGCCATCTGCGGAAGAACAGAGTATAAGTTCAATTAAAATTTTAAAAGATCAAGTCGCACGACTGGAAAGAATAAAGGGAATATTTTCCTAACTCCGTAGCCTCCGGAGGATAAATACAGACGTCTCCGTACCGATCCTTCAGACTCTACTAATGTTGTTCGTGAGTTGTGAGACCTGTGCAACCTAGTGCTCTGATACCAACTTGTCACGACCCGGATTTCCCATCCATCGGGGTCATGATGGCGCCTACTAAATGGAAGCTAGGCAAGCCAAATATTAATTACATCTCCATTAATTACCAATTTCTTATTATTAAAAACATATAAATTATAGCAGAATAATCAAAATTAGCGGAAGGCTTAGTCAAATATGATGAAGAAAACCCAAACATGATACACTATCCAAGACTCGTGTCACAATACTCACGAACTTCTAAGAATAATACACATAATTGTCTGAAAGAAAATACAAGTTGTTTATCTCGATTACATGAGATAACAGAATGAAAAGCATAGATAGAAGAGACAACGGGTCCTGCGGACGCCTGCAAGGCTACCTCGTAGTCTCGGTAGTCGAAAAATCCACAAGTCTCTATTGTTGCTGCTGCTGTCCGTAACCTGTATCTGCGCAAAAAGAGCGCAGAGTGTAGTATCAGCACAACCGACCCCATGTGCCGGTAAGTGCCTGGCCTATCCCAGCGAACTAGTGACAAGGCTAAGGCCAGTCACCCACCTAAACCTGTACAGTTGCAATATAGGCATATATATACAATACATTTATAAGGAAATACTCTGCTCTGAAATAACAGTCAATAACTCACGATATCCAGAATAATCTAATCAACAGAATAAATCTTACTTTCATGTCTCAATTCCTCTCTCATTTCATGTCTCGTGGTAGGCGTACCACCCGCTCCCAACTATCACAGTAATTATATCTTGTGGTAGGCGTACCACCCGCTCCCAAATATATCAATAATTATATCTTGTGGTAGGCGTACCACCCGCTCCCAAATATATCAATAGGCTACCGCAACTATGGCCAATGCCAAGATTTAAGTCACTTTGTGGTCGGCGTACCACACGATCCCAATTCATAAATATATATAAGTGGTCGGCGCGCCACACGATCCCAATTCATAAAATATATATATTACCAGCATTTAGCCAATAATCTCTATATCAACAATATTTATAATTACCGGTTTTAAACCAATAATTTATAATAATTTCAGCAATTTACCTTCATTACCGGTATAACACCAATAACTCTTATTCAACAATCTATTCATAACTAAATTCATATTCCTACAAACTAGGATAGAACAAACACTTACCTCGAAAGTTCACGAACGATTCAATCCGTAGCAATGCCTTTTCCTTTCGAATTTGACTCAAATCCAACCGTATCTATACACAATTGATTTCATATCATCAATTCTACTTAACAAACTAGTTCATATTGCTAAATATGATTTTTACAACATTCTGCTCGGAATAGTAAAAATCGACCTCGGGCCCACATAATCGAAACTCAAGTTTCGAACCAACATAAGTTCACCCAATCTTCCATGAGTTCAAATATACAATTTGTTCTTAAGTTCGACTCCAAAACGAGGTCTAGATCGCAAATTCATTATACGAAATTCTCAATTTTTCTACCCATTTACACCTAATTAGACTTAGGAATTCAAATAATATTGATGGAAAATGAAGAAAACGAGTTAAGAATCACTTACCCAAGAAGTTTGATGAAGAATCGCCCAAAAATCGTCCAAAAAGCTGTGGAGAAGAGAGTTGAACAGAAATGGGATTTTTATCCCGTTTCTGTTCTGTTTTCTGTCTTAAATTCACTGGGCATGAATTTGTTCATCGCGTTCGCGACACCCCGGTCGCGTTCGCGATGAAGAAGAAGTTTTACACATCGCGTTCGCGTGGGGCTTAACGCGAACACGAAGAAGAAAATTCTGGGGATTGAAATTTGGCCTACGCGAACGCGTGGTGCCGTACGCGAACGCGTAGAAGAGGCAGGCCAGGCTCCGCGAACGCGGGAGCCTTCACGCGAACGCGTAGAGGAAAAAGGCCGGGGTCTATGTTGTTGTACGCGAACACGATCCTAAGGATGCGAACGCGTAGAAGAAGAAAGAGAAGCCTTCGCGAACGCGACAAGGTGGACGCGAACGCGAAGAAGGAAATAAGTTGACCATCGCGAACGCGACCGCCTGGACGCGAACGCGATGAAGAATTGTCTGCTGCAGATTTCTGCAGCTTTTCTTAAGTTCAAAAACACCCCGAACCACCTCCGAAACACTCCCGAGCCCTCGGGGCTCCAAACCAAATATGCACACTAACTTAAAAACATCATACGAACTTGCTCGCGCGATCAAATCGCTAAAATAACATCAAAATCCATGAATTGAGCCTTAAAACTCAAGAATCCTTTCAAATTTTTCATAATTTCCAAACTTTCCAATTTAAGGCCGAAACACGTCAAACGACGTCCGTTTTCAACCAAACTTTACAGGAAGCGCTTAACCAATATATATGACCTGTACCGGGCGTCGGAACCAAAATACGAGCCCGATATCACTACTTTTCAATCAAATTTCAGTTTCATTTTCCTTAAACATTTTCAGAAAACAATTTAACAGAAAAATTCTTTTACCGGGGTTCTAGACCTCGGATTTCAATTCCGGGCATACGCCCAAGTTCAATATTTTACTACGGATTTTCTGAGACCGTCAAATCACGGATCCGGGTTCGTTTACCAAAAATATTGACCAAAGTCAACCATATCAATATTAATATCAAAATTCTTCAACTTTTTCACATATTTCACATATTTCAACATAAATATTTTCCAGCTTTGTGCCCGGACTGTGCACGCAAATCGAAGCAACTATAAATGAGGTTTTCAAGACCTCAAAAGCTCGGAATGATTAATAAAACAAGTGATGACCCTTTGGGTCGTCACACATGATTAATACTCATTTCTTACCAAAATAAATCTTTCTCTCTTCGGTTCAATTTAAATAATTTTTGGTCATTTGTTTGTGATCCAAAATATTTAATTTTTCAGATATCATTAACACTATTTTTTTTGTTCCAAAGTAGTACTTGGAGTAAGTACCTAGGAATATTTGTTATATTTCCAATGAATAATTAAGGTAATGTTGTCAATTTTATTGTTAATTAATACTAAAAAATAAATTCACTAAATATGTTTGAAAATAACAAAAAAAAATTAGTTAAAATGATCCAAAGGGATTATCGTTTACTGGAGCAATCTCAACACGGGTTTGGTGAGCAACATGACACAAACTTATTAACAAATTGGAGCTGGGTGGAATAACCGAAAAAGGGAGGAAGAAAAGGATTAGAAAGTAGAGAAGTTTGGAGTTTAATTTTTTTGCATGTAAATTATAAATTATATATGCTAATGTAATTAAATGATAACTTTTCTAAAGAAATAAGTTTATAACTATAAATAGGTAAATATTCTATTAATTTTCGTAATTAACCATTTTTTAGTTCAAAGTTGAATTGAGAATGGGCCGAGGTTCAAATTTATCCTATTTTTGTTAAATTACAGCCTTATTTTTTTTTAGGAAAATACCAGCTATGTCAATTCATAAGTAGCTTATTACAAAAATTGATTAATTCATAAAATATTACTAATATTAGCCAGATAGTTGTTTGCAAAAAAAAAAAAAAAAATTGCTTTCTATTGAGTGCGTATTATTAGAATAGATTTAGTACATCTTAAGGAGTTTGAATCTCAATTTGAGACGATTTGGTGGAGTTTTGAGGTAGTTTGAATTGAAAATTCGAAGCAGAAGAAGAACATGAAAAAATGATATGTGTATCACATATGTATAAAATGTGTATCACATATATATCCATGTACACCTGCGGGTGAGATACACGAGTGATATATGTTTGATACATATGTCGCAGAAGAATTTTTTGTTTAACTATGAATTTTGATACCAAATAAGTCCAAACCACCTGCAATCTTCCTAAAAATTTTGTATATTAATCTCAAACATACCCACTGAAAAAAGTCTTTTCTTGCTTAAATATTTGATATATATATCTTTTTTTAATATATATTTCATCACCTTATTTGTTACCTCATCCATGAAATTTCCTTTCCATCTTGAGTCTAACGTTACTAAGCGCACTTAAAAATATGGAAGGGGATCTTTGTATATGATTCTAGGAGAGAAACAACCTTATTTTTTTGGGTTTTTTTATACCTTTATATGTGTTTGATTAGTTTTATTAATGGCTAGAGATTGGTAAGTTAGAACATATTTGGGACATTTTTGTAAGATTTCCCTATTGATGACAAGATGCGGGAAAGGAGGCTCGGATGGTTTGGACATGTTCAGAGGAGAAGCTCAGATGCTCCAGTAAGGAGGTGTGAGCGACTGGTCGTGGAAGGCACGAGAAGAGGTAGAGGGCGACCTAAAAAGTATTGGGGAGAGGTGATCAGGCAGGATATGGCGTGACTTCAGATTTTCGAGGATATGGCACTTGATAGGAAGTTATGGAAGTCGTGTATTACGGTTGTAGGCTAGGAGGTAGTTGACTTTGTACCTTTGTGAGCCTAGTTCGGTGGGTTTTTGTCTAAGATAGCTAGGGGCAATGTCGTGTTTTACTATTTACTATTTTTGATGCAGGACCCATTTACAAACCATTATTTTTGTTTTGAATTATTATTATTATTATTATTATTATTATTATTATTATTATTATTATTATTATTATTATTATTATTATTATTATTATTACTTTTCTTTCCTACTTTCTATGTTCCTTTTACCATATGATTTTCGCGGTGAATCTAATACTCTCTTATTTGGCTTTTTATTATCTTGAGCCGAGGGTTTGAGAAAGGTTGAGAAGGAGTGGTTGGGGAGGGGGGGAGATAGGGGTGGTGGTGGGGTGTGGGGGTTGGGTGGTGCAGAAATTTAAAATTGCAAAATAAAAAATTTAAGGTAAAAAAAATATTTTTTTGGGAGGGTGGAGGGTAGTAGGGTGGATGGTAACGGAGAAACTGTAATTTTTTTTTTTGAATTTCTTTTTTTCTTTTGGAGATGGGGTGTGGTGGGTTGGTGAGACTGAGAAAGGTTGTGAAGGAGTTTTGAACAAAAATTTCTCTTCTTTTAATAAGGAAAATATTTTTCTCCAACTGAAGAAAAATAAATTATTAAGGAAAATATTTTCCAAAATATTTAAACCAACCCAATATAAAAAAATTAGAAAATCCTTCCTATCAAACACACCCTAAATGGCATTGTGACAAATGATATGCGAAAGAAAATAAGATATAAGAGGATACAAGCGACATCGCTTATCATTAATTAATCGCTTCTTGGTTCTCTTGTCAAGCGTCTCATTAACCTAATGAAGGTCGGGGGTACGAGGCACGTGCACGCTCATTTTTCTCCGCTCTCCGAAAATGAGAGGCTGAAAGTGTGCTAGGATTAGAACCGGCGACCTTTCTGTTTTGACGTAAGTAAAGGGGCAACAATTTTGTTTTTACTATGTGAATTGTGAACCCACAATTCACAAGTCCTTTGACATTTGTAATTTTTGGTTGTGTTTTTGCTGGTGCTCTAATTGGCTTCGCATTTCTCTCTCGTCATCTCTGTATAGGTTCAAATTTGACGATCACGGTAACGGATAAGCAATACAATGGACAAGGTCGACCACTATATGACGATAGAATGTCGTCCTCATAAAGACTAATGCCAGAAGCAGTGACGTAGCTATGAATTTTTTAAAGGGTGTTCAAACTTTAAAAAGGTAAAAAAAGTTCTCCGATAAATGGTGTTCATTACTCCCTCCGGTTCACAACAATTTGCTTTTAGCATGCTCATTAAGAAAATACTAAATCTTATACAAAAATATCTAGTATGACTAAATTACCCCTAATTAAATATTTAATGTGAAGAGTAAGAAAACTTTTTAGGGATATGTACATATGAGTTATTTTGTAAAAACAAATTGAATTTTTTTTTGATTACATAACTGGACACTACCAAAATGAAAAAGTAAATTGGACACTTATTGTGAACCGGAGGGAATATATGTTATATACTCTAAAATCTAATATTTTACCTATATACAGAATAATTTTTCGCTGGCCAGAAGCGGTAAGCCGAGATAAGAAAGTAGTGTCAGTATGGTAATATTCCTTTGGATATACTTTATGATGTACTTTTTAGGATTTTTGGATCATTTGTTGGTGGCTATGGTGAGGCGCGCAATGGCTTCGACTTTGGTGATAGGAACAGGGGTGGTACTTCACTGCTGGATTGCACTAGAGCATTTGAGTTGGTGATCGTAAACTCTATGTTTTTGAAAAGGGAGGAACATTTGGTTACTTTCCAATCTAGTTAATCAAGGAAGTTTGAAGAATTTCTGGGAGCTTTTCCTAAGCTTCATTTCTCCTATTTTCTTATCTTGGAGACTTGGATTATGAATATGTTGATTTTGAGTAACTTTCTTGTAGCTGAGTTTTGGTGAGACTTATTAGTATGATTAACTATTTGAAATTCTTTCTGTTCATCGTATGTGCTTGTCCAGTTCATTGAGGAGCTTCTTGATCTGAAAAAAAAAAAAAAAAAAAAAAGTTGCACCAGTGCTACAATTGGGTAGTAGAAATTTCTTATGTTGAATATTAATTCTATCCGAGAGAAGGGTATACTTTTGATATTAAAGTAGTCATATATGCATTCGAAAGAAGTCCATATTAACCATATAGAATTACTAAACCACGTTTTATTGAAGTGTTTTTTAATACGCCAGTATGTTGAAACTAAATCTCCAAAATGTGCTTCCAAGTAATTACTTACGTTATGCAAGAACAAGGAAATTTTCAAGTATTCCAGTCTGCTGAATGCAATTTAAGGAATAGAATGGAAAGACTTTCATATTTCCTTAAATCTATCTCCACCCTCGAACAAATCATAGCAAAAATAGTTAGAACTCTCCCAAGAGAGACGTTAAATTGGAAAATGAAAAAAAATGGTGAGAAAATATAACTATGATTGATGAAGGTTGATGCCCTTCTTGCAAATATAATACCTTGCATTTTCACTTTGTCACTTAATTACAGGAAAAGTAAAAGTCTACATGGCTGTTGAGTGTTGACAACCAGCAAACTTTTTGACATAGACTACATGTTTATCAAATGCTAATACCATCATGTAGTAACTGGCATTGCACGCCAATTTTCACATCAATGCCACCGTGGAAAAAATGCCATCTTGCTTTCTACTAACCGAGCAATCTTATCACCTCACAGGCAACAGAAGTTGTATAAATCTAGCAAGCTAACAACTTTTAGCCCAAAAGAACATCAAAAAAGTGATGGAAGAAATTGACGATATATGAAGGCAACTACTATTCCTTTATAAAGCAATCTCTATACTAGCATGTGGACCCCTGTGGCAACTTAAAATGCGGAAGTCTGACGCAAATTTGCAGTTGTTTCAGTAAGAGAGCTCAAAAGGGTCTCACCGACCTCAGCTTTGCAAAGCGGACATGTGTTGTTGATTTTCAGCCACTTATCCACGCAGTCCTTGTGGAAGAAATGAGAACAGGGTAACTCCCTCAGCTCATCATTGTTCACATACTTTGCCAAGCAAATGCAACATGCCTGTAAAACAAAATGGGTTAAATAATTATTAAGATGAATTTGGTGAAACTAATTAAAAAGGTTTCATGCCCTTCGACTAGTCCAATTTCTTTTGGGGTGTACACTGTTAAGTGTAGAACAAGTGCTTTTCCGGTAGCAATGGCACGTATCCTCTGTGATCTCTACATAGTGATTACACATTATTTACCTAAGGTTAAGAATCTATATATTTTCTCCAAATTTACCAATAACAACGGTGTTGGCGTGACATCAAGCAACACCCAGCAAAAGAAAAAAAATAGTATCGCATCAAGCAACAGAAAATGAAAAAATTCATAATCAAAAGCATTTTGACAACAGGGTTGTACCAAAAGTTTTGTTTTGGAAGACTGCATCAACAACAACATGCCCAGTGTATTCCCACAAATGGGGTCTGAGGAGGGTAGTATGTACCCATACCTAACCCCTACCTTGTGAAGGTAGAGAGGCTATTTCCGGAAGACCCTCGGCTCAATAATTTTGGAATACAATGGTCTGCATAATCAGCAGATCATGTCAGCTCTGAAATTCAGAACATTCTAATGCATATGAGAAGCATACTGGCTTTCTACTTTTGATAGTAAGCTGCACTATGCATATACTGGAGTCAACATATTCTCACATATTTAGGCCAAATTCCCAAGCATACTTGTCTCTCAGGTGGAACCTACATTCCCAAACTGCTAACCGATATACCTATGTTCACATCTGTAATTTCTTAGTGGATCACCAGAAGGCTTCACTACCAACTATGTCTGTTAACGTATTATCCAGAACAGCTCACAAACAGATTATGCGAAGATGGACAGAGAAACCAAATTTTCACCAACTCACACTGTATGACCAGACCTGATGCAAAGATAAGTGCAGATATCGACATACATAAGGACTTATTTTTCCATGAATAATTATCTCCAGTTGTTCAGCATAATTTATCGATTGACTGCTGCGGACGTTTTTAATTCACAGGCACTTTCTCAAAATTCCAATTTTGATCCTAACGCTGGAATTGAGCTTGCAGTAGTAATTTAGCAGTTTTTCCAGGAAGCTAGGAAGTGATATATAAGGACACGGACAGCAAGTTGTTAGAAGTGAGTGTAGCAATCAACTCACGACTGGTTAGCCCATGAGCAATCGCAATCAACTTTTGAGTGGCAACTGGTTAGCTCATATGTAAGCTAGCACCTTTATCTTCCATTTTAAGGTCTATACTATTTCAGTCTTGAAAAAGGTCATGTGTACCCGCAATTTGGATAATTCTGGATGTAGGATAGTTTCAGGTTAATATGTGATTTTTTCACCCAATACTTTCTCTCAACTCCTACTCCATTTTCTGCAACCCTACCCCTTATAGCTTTGGCATAAGTCTCCACCTACTATTTGCCCTTCACATCTTTCTTCTCCCACGATTCAGCAATTACAATGCCACTCAAATCATTTCTGCAGTCAATTACCAATAACTCGAGCATCTTGAATTTTCAATTTAACACACTGATTTTTACCAAATATATCATTATATGGTTATCGTACCAAACATATTTTACACTCCCTGAGATCCTCCAGCAAGTTTTCGCTTCTAAATGTTTATTACTTGGAACTAAAGGTGCTAGAAAATTGGAAGGACTGAGAAGGGGCATATGTGTTTTTTTTTTTTTTGGTTTTGGGGGGGGGGGGGGGGTTATCACAAGTACAGTTTGAAGTCACAAGCGCACTTTGCCAACCAATTCTACTCGAATAACCACTATATGAGGAACAAAAAAACAACACCTTCAGTAACTCGGTTTCTACTTTATAGGAGAGGATTAAAAAATGACAGTTTAAGTTCAGCAGAAAGGTTGGTTTATATTGAGTAGGACATGCCTTTAGTGTATAAATTAGATACTGATAAGGTGTACTATCATGTGCAAAGGAACTTCCTAATATATTTGCTCTGGAAACCATCTCCTAGTTTAGCCTTCACTTGTTTGACGCCGACTAGGCAGGAAATAAAAAGCGTAGATGATGGAAGGTCCACATATGGCTGCTGTGCTTCTCTTGGGTCTAAATCTTCTTGAAGCTACACAGAGTAAAGTGTGGTTACTCGTCAAGCACCGAGTTAGAATATAGGGGCTTGGCAGCTGCCAGCCTGAAACAGCTGAGCTACCACTGTTGCAAAATCATTTTCGAAAGCTTGGAGGAGTGCTTCCTCAAGTAACACTTTGGTGTGATCACCTCACTGCTACCAGGCAGCAAATCCTATTTCTCATGATCCAAAAAGACATATTGAGCTTGACTAACATTTAGTTCAAGAAAAAGTCGTTGCTAAGGACCTTCAGGTCCGCTACATCAGCTCCATCAATCAATATATTGTAATATATGTGTGGAAGATGACAATGATGAAAATGTTAATATTTCTAGTTAGGAGCTTGGCAAAAGACACTACTTGGATTGAGAAAATTCACAGCCCAAAATGTTTAACACCAATACATAGCAAAGGATAAAAAAACTGTGGATATGACAAAGTGACAGTTCGCTTTTGGGAGACAAATAATAATCTCCCAACCAAAGGTAAAGTGGAATCTCCAGTTTGTAATTTAGTTAAAAAGTCAATCTGTTCGCCTGACTTTGGTAGAAAAGGCATGGATGAAACAAGCCCAGCCAAAGCGGAAGAAAGCTTCCCAAAGATTGGTACTTTTTCATAGCAGAACAAAGCAACCAGATAAACAATCTGAGCGTACGCAATTTTAAATGTTTCAGTTGGCTTGCAACTGCTTGAGGAAGAACCCAACAATGTATGCTTGCTGCAGGTTCAAGTGCTGAAGTGTATGATAAAGGGCCTTTGAAGGCGACAAACGTGTATTCATAGAACTTGAGACCTATTAGATGTCATCCAGAGTCGAGTATTTCATTTATGATTTGTACCCTTTGTCAAGACCCAAATACAATAGATAACACAACCCATCATCTGTTATTGTTTCTCAAATTTAGTTAACAAGTAACAACAGCAATCATCTTAACATAGACAGTGGGAAAGAATGAATCTAGAAGAGGATTCTCTCTACAAAGAGGAAACAGGCCTATATAACGTTTTTTTCGACATACTCATTTAAAATGCAAAGTATGTGGAATTTTAGAGTGTCATCAAAGGATTCCCTGGGGCATTGCTCCATATGCCAGTAAGAAGTAATGCTAGAAGTTATACTCCCAACTCCCAGGTATCGAAGTCCACAAAGTCTCAAGTACCATTACCAGAGGGATGGGGAAGGAAGGAAAGAACTGAATAAACGTCATAGTTTTTTCGAGTGCTAGTGCCTTAATGGCTCAATGGAACTGAGGCAAAGCAGCATAACAGGGTTCACAATCCATTCAGATGCAATTGTCATTCTAAAGTAGAAAAAAAGTAGTGATATGTTAGCACAAAATAAGCTCTGAAATGTTAGCCCTGGTTCAACTCATGGGGCAAAACCAAACTAAGATCAACAACCACAACAACAACATACCCGTATAATCCCACAAGTGGAGTCTGGGGAGGGTAGTGTGTATGCAGACCTTACCCCTACCTGGCAAGGTAAGGTAGAGAGACCGTTTCCGATAGATCCTCGGCTCAAGAAAAGGTGAAAAGAGAGAGAGGAAGAAGACGAAGAAGAAAGAAAGAACAGGGGGACAAAGGACGATAAGGAAAAGGGGATAAAGACAACTACAGTAACAACAATAACAACAACAACAACAACAGCAATAACAACAACAAAACCAGTAACAGAAAATAGTATCAAACAGTAACTGACTGGAACACATGATACACGGACGAATAAAAAACAAGGGAGCTACTAATACTACTAAAACAAAACGGGGAACTCTTGACTACCTACTACCTACAAAACCAAACTAAGATCAATCTGAAGTAATCTGTGCTTACCGCCAGCCAAAGCAAGAAGTCATATAAACCACAGGGTATGACTTTGCAGAAACAGCAGTGGGGGAGAGAGAGAGAGAGAGAGAGAGAGAGAGAGAGAGAGAGAGAGGGGGGGGGAGTTATTGGTAGGAAAATGAATATAAATAATTCTCTTTTTCTTTCCCCATTTCAAATGGAGGATGGTGGAGGTTCAAGGTTGCAAAGTTCTTCATTCTTCAAAAGAAATTTTTCACTAAAACGGACATAAATAAACCAGAAAAAACTATGTCAGAACGGGAAAAATTTACCGCATCTTCTCCTGATATGACACGCTCCTTTTCTGTTCCTGCAGCCACAATCCCACCTTCAGCAGCCTCTTTGTTGCCACTTCTGTTTTTCTTTACCTTAAATTTATAGGTCGGAAGAGCATTAATTGATTCTGGTGTGGCTCCTTTGTTTTGAGCCAGATCTTCCCTGAAGCCCATGACTGAAATAATGCAGGGGAGGCAGCAGCAGATTGTTGCACATAGAATAAATGGCATCGCATACCCGATACAGCTAAAGGTTAGAAATACTATACACAACCTGAGAAAAAATAGAAACATGAGAACTAGAATGCTGGTAGAGAAGAGAGAGAAAAGTACATATATACGCCAAAATGAGAACACTAATGAAACATCACCTGTACAAGTTAGGAGCCTCAGAGGAAGAAGAGTGTCCGCCAAATATCCAGACATTGCCAACCACAAACCACACGGCAAAAAAGCAATCTAGTGCCATTTTAAAGTAGTCAACGAGTGCCTTTAACCTGCAATAGGGAAACAAGCTACTTTAGTACTCAATTCAACAGCACACTGCTCCTGCCATCTTGTACATTAATTCACAACAAGTTCCCAACACCAGATGAATGCAAAATAATAAAAAAGGAAGAACATTGTGAGGCAGATATTGTCATCAGAACATCTTAGACATTTAAGTATCGGTCACAATTAGTTGAAGAACATAATGCCAAAAGCATTATTATGTTACAAATATGGTCATGTCCTTGGTTCCAGAAATATTGGCCATCTGTGAAAGCCACTCAATATTTTGGTCTGGATCACTTCAATCAAGCAAATTCACTCGCCAAAAAACAGTAGGCATAAGGAACTCACTTCCCACAGGTCAAAACAAGTTGCATATTTCCCAATATATCAGACTGAATTACTTTGTCATGAATGTTGTCTACCTGACAATGATACTCAATTTTGAAACTAACATATTGCTTCGCAAATATATAAATATTCCAAAATTCATGCTATGGGTACATGTTCCCTCTTTCAGTTGGTAAATGATGCCCATTTTCAGCCCCAACATGCTAATCATCCAAGTCAAATCGTAGAGTGTATAACAAATCAAGGGACTGTACACCATTACATATGTCCAGTCTTGCAACAGCATATGAAGTGCAGGGTTAAGCTAAAACATACCAGAAACGAAAATTCCGGTTTTGAAATTTATAAGACTTGAGAGGGGTGTTTTAATATTTTTTATTTTTTTTGAGAAAGGTAACATGGTTAGAGGAGTGGTTTAATAAGGACAAGTTTTACCAAGTGAACAACAGTATTACGCTTATTTCTTTTCTATTGCAATTTATGTGAATTATTATATGATATTTTTGAAATTCCCATATATGGAAAAGAAATAGAACGCACCTTCTGCTCTGTAGTCCACTACTTTGACCACCTATAGAAGCTGTACCAGTTGTCTGACGACCTTCAACTTCTGAACTCCTTGTACTTGAGGAAGGTCTGGCTGAGAGTTCAGTCTGAGAAGCACCCTGTGGCTGCTGAGATGAATCCTGATCTGAATTCTGGTTTCTGTGACGAAAACGCCAATAGAGAAGAGGGAGAATTGCTACACACCCAGATGCATAACCGACGATCCATTGGGAAAGTGGAGCACGTGGGTGCTCATCCCTTGACATGGCCAACACTACAATTGCTGCAATTATTTGGCTCACTGTCAAGACTAATTCAATGGATATCCATAGCAAGGAATTCAGAGGACTCCGATGTCTGCTACGCCCATTTCCTCTTCGAACAAATGATGAGTTCCTCAAGTTTGATCTATTAGCAGAAGAAAATGCATGTTGTGAGACAGGCGCTGCTGTGCTTGTTGATGGCTGATCTTCAGCTTGTTCATGCAGCAAGTTATTGACTGGTCTATCATGGGGGTTGCTAGATGAGGATGCATCACTGCTACTCGTTATGTCGATAACATGCTCATCACTGCTACGGTTATTTGCTTGCTCCATTAATAATTGGAACTGGTTAGTTTGGCTTTTCCGGTGTAGGCCTATCAAGGAACTGGCCATCTAAGTCCACTGACTGAGAGGTAAGTATTGAAAACATGGGATGCAAAAGTCTTAAACAGAAGTCTGACTTCAACAGAATGAATAATTCTCCTCTTCTCTTCACAATCAACCAGTTAATTCAGGGATTGCACCAGCTTCAGATGAGAAGTCTAAGCAGCTCTTCTGTTCAAAGTGCAACAAAAGTAGAATGTAAGTGTCTTCTCTCAACTTGAAAAGCATGACACTTCATCACCACGGGCTCAAAAGAAAGGAAGAAGCAGGTAGGAAGCAAGAACAAAATTAACTGGTCAACCTCAGCCAAAGAAAATTGTGATTTGTGTGGTATGGTGAGAGCTCAAAATGATGAAAATAAAAATTTAATTTAACAATAAGATGAATAGAATGGTTATCCACAACTTTCCCCAGAGACTAAGCTAAGATACATTTCAATACAAAATTATTTAATGAATTTCCATTATTGTCTTCATGACCTTTAAAGTTTAAACTCAAAATTCAACAATTCAGCAACTCTACTTATATCAGGGACTATTTGATGATCAATCCACTAAGCATCGCCACAAATCTAATAGCCACCCCACTTGGCAAAAACATAGCGCAACACTCCTGATGCTATATTGCTATCTCAAGAAACTCTATAACAATCCTTAAATTATAAATTTATAATAGCAACATAATGTAACAAAAGCCAATATGATACTAGCAATATAAACATTAGCAACCACAACACAGAACCCAATAATCATTGACGCACAAACACTATAGCATAATTTCACGGCCAGTCACATTAAGAAGAATACAAACTCACACACTAAAGGTTTTTTCCAGTCATCCACCACAATGTTGTGGCCAAGTGGTCAATGAACTTGGAGGAGAACCAATAGGTCTATGGTTCAAATCCTAACAGAGGATAGAAACACAAATTGATTTATTCCCATCTGTATAAGCCTGGCGAGCAAAGTTATCCGATACCTATGGTGGTCAGAGGTAGCAGTACCCGGTGGAATACTCGAGGTTCATGCTAGCTGACTCAGGCACCAGCGTCATCATGAGTAACAACAAACAAACACTAACTAGCATCATAGCTACTTCAATCAGTAATCCAACAACAAATCCAGTAAGAATTAACAATCAAACTAGGCCAATATAGCAAATTCACAGACATAATCCCACTAACAAGAACCCAATTCACAAAGTAACCTAGTTCTTAGTCATCAACCAAAAATCCCCCAAATTTCCCACCCACACGTTGACCTTTATAAGGAATTAATCACACCAAAAGAACAATAATTATAACCAATGAAACAAATAAGCAAATTAAAGCTAAACAAAAGAACTTAACAATCAAATTCTTTAACAAATCTTTATCGCTTATATATTATCAATTTATTTCTCTTTCTGGGTTTACCTATTAAATCAAATTCTTCGTGATCCGTTTCAACATTTAAACCATTCTACGAAATCTTAATGTGTGTGTGTGTGTGTTTCAGAAATAAATTACTGACCTGTAGGTGTCGGAGGTGGGGTTGGGGGGGGGGGGGGCGTTGGAAGGGACTAACACTAGCTGATGTGTGTGTGTGTGTTTCAGCTGTAGTTTCTATAAATCGAAAGCAACGAAAAAAATCCTTTTGGATTCACCACTCACTTTAGCTCTCAAGTCACGCGTTTTCTCTCCTTTGGAATTTGGGTATACTTTTATTTACCGTCTATATCTATCTATCTCTTTTTTTTTAAAAAAAAAAATTAGGAGTAATAAATAAATAATAATATATGGCGTCAGCTGTTCCTGGCCCTTTTTCTTTGTGAGCTTCGTTTCGTACGTATTTTGCTTTACGGTGTCATCAAAGAATTTTCAACAGATATTTTCTTATCTTTTTGTCTTTGGCTTTTCCTGATACCTTTTCACTTTTTTTTTTTGGTGATGAATTACGTATAAGTTAATCTTAGACCATATTTGTTTATATTTGGTGCTTCTTAGACCTTCCCACTAGTTTAACAAAAGTAAATTTCAACTCTAATTTGAACAACACCATTTTTATCTTTGACCCTTCTTTTTTGTCCAGAATAGTATTTTAATTTGGTCAAGTTTGGCATAACAACCTTTTTAACCTTTGGGCTCTTTTTTCAATATTTTATAGTAAAAATTAGAGTAACTACTTTAATATTCTATTTTCACTGAGGAAGCAAGATACAATACAATATAATAGATGGAGAAATTTAAAAATAGTCAGATTTACAACTGATTATTTAAAAATAGCCAAATTTTAAAAGTAATTAAAATTTAGTCACTTTTCATGTAAAGATAAATTTGAGCAAAAACACTGTTCAAAATCTGAAAAATACGTCCGCATAGCATACTTATGCTGGAACTCACGTATAATATGCGGGAGTTCAAGTATAATTATGCTGGAACTGCCGCATAATATACTGGAGTTCCAGCAAGTACAAATGTCCAGTATAATATATTGGAGTTTTGAGCACATGTGCTCTAGTCTCCCGTATATTATACAAGAGTTAGAAAAGTATATCGGTCCAGCATAACATGCTGGAATTCATACACAAATACACAAAACTCCCGTATATTATATGGGACCGGTCTATGTTATAGCAAAATAGTGGCTATTTTTCATTAACTTGGTATACGCTGGCTATTTTTGATTGACCAGTACAAAAACTAACTATACCGTGCTATTTTAACTATAATAGAGGATGGCGGTAGCTTAAGGGGGGAAATTGTGGTTATGTCGCAACTAAACAGTTATTAACTTGATTTCTTTTAATTATATTGCAGAACATAGAACCACTAAAATTGACAAAAAAATAACCATTTACATACTTTAACTAGGAGTCTAACCTATTAAACATTAACTTTAAAAAAACTATTAAACTCTTATGACGTCGAAAACATACCTATTAAACATACCTCGGTGACATGACACACCATGTGTTTATTGCTCGAACTAGAGCGTACATGAGTGATTTCATTTTGTGTCTCATACAATTTAATTATATTAGTTATGTGAAATTATTTTTTTATCTCACATATTTGTGACACATATTTGGGTCCACAAAAATTCTAGGACCACACAATTATAAGACAAAAAAATGCCTCACACAACTAATATCAACTGTATGAATACAAAATAAAAAATTTCATCATTGTGCAACATTTTTCAGTCAGTTTTCTTTCTTTTTCTCCTCATCTTCTTCTTCTCCTCCCTCTTCTCCTCTTCCTCCTTACTTTTTTACCAGAATTTTTGGTCTACATGCCTTAACTAAGAATCCAAGCTACTATTAAACTACTTTTTTTTAATATAGAAAATGTACCAATTAAACATGCCTTGATGATGTGGCAGATTGCATGTCTACCACTTGATCTTGAGACTTCGCGCGTACGCAAAAATAAAACGAAAATGAAGTTCTCTCCAAGAAATTAAATTACGATAGAATACATAAGTCCACCAAATTATATAGAGACCAGATCTTATATAGGTTTTTACATATAAGGTTAATACAACAGTAAGTAAATGAAACGGAGAACTTTTATGTGGAACAATCCTTACTCAAGAGGATTAAAAACCACGACCTACATTGGTAGATTCAACTTGTAGTCTTTAGATTACGACCTATACAATCTAGGAGTTAAACTCTTAATCCTTCACTAACTTGTAATACACATATTTGCAATACACAAATTGCAAAGACTTCAACTCATGACTAACTCTAGTCACGATATAAACATTAAAGGTTTATGGTTTTACGAGGGGTTCCTAATTTAAGCTTCTAGATAAGCAAAGTAGGAATTACAATGAAGAATAATTACAATGTTACAATTCAACTAAGCACATACAAGAGACTTGTTGTAGGAACTGGTCCGTAGTGGTATTGTACTTTGTTCTTGATGCACTTGAGAATTGAATGCTTGATTATCAGATGTTTGGAGCGCTTGAATGAATTCTCAAGTGTTCAAGTGATGTTTTGTTGTAATGTTTTTGTTAGTTACAACTTGGAGGACATCACTTGAATGATTCAATCACTTAGTTGGTACAAGGTCAATGAGAAGTGACTGCTGCACTATTTGTGTATGTGTACAATAAAGGCAGATCACTTTCCAGCCGTAGAGAGTTGATTTCACACTACTGTTAGAGGAACCCAAGAGGATCAGGTCCCTATGTTAATTCTATATCTTCTGAAGTCATAACAACTCACATTAGCTTGAGTTTGTTGATTGAGTTGTGTACCAAGTATTCTAGATTCCTTATCTAGTTCTTTAATTAACAGTAAATTTATTTCATCATCAAAATATGAAATTAATGTACTATAAACCCATCAAAGTTTTCTCATATTGCTATCATAATTTTTTTTTCTTCTAGTTATATCTTTTAACAAATCCATGTCAAACTCTTCTTTTTCGTGAGTTAAAACAACTCGTCTCAATTGCGGGCAAACAATAATACACTCAAGTCAATCTTGATTCTTGAGCATTCATTCAACATTTCTAACATCTCATTCACATATGCATGAGTTTTTAGCATACACAATACTCACTTCGGTCCAAAATAAGTGATTTTTAACATTTTTTTATGGTCCAAAATAAGTAAATTTTTTAGATTTTAAAAATAAATTAATTATTTTTTCCTATATTATTTTTGGAGTAAATAATATTGGAATATGTGTAGGAGTGTTTATGTGAGATAATAAAGATAAATATAATTAATTTTCATTGCTAATTAATGCTAAACGGTGAATTTCTTAATACGTGTGAAAATATTTAAAAAATTGCTTATTTTGAATTCGAGGAAATACCGTTTTAATTTGCACGTCGTACGCATCTAGTGCATATAAAATGAATGTAGCAATAAAGTAGCGGAGCATTACAACTGGGGACTTACATACTTCATCTGCCCTATTTTTCTGTGTGCATAAAATTCGCTACTTTTGGATTACAAAATACTAAGGACTCCATACTGACATGCTGAATAAGAGCAAAGTCTAAATAATTTCTCAAGTCAAAAGGGTTCAGTTTAAGTTTGGTCGGATAATTATTTTTTATCTTTATTCGTAACATTTTCTTACGCAAATCTTACTCGTCCATCTTTTAAATTATATACTCTCGTGGATTCAAAATAAGTGATCTTTTTACCTATGGCACACCCCTTAAGAAAATATTAACTTCTTAAAAAAGAATAAATAATCAAGGGAAAATGTCAACTAATTAAGGCAAATTAAATATATCTCATTCAATTTCTTTTTCTTTTTCGTTCTAATCTCTTCACTCTTCAAAACGAACAAATTAGTTAAACCAACATGACAACATCACGACCAAAAATTCGTAATTGGAAAGAAATCGAAAAGACTTTTGCAACTCGACATACAATGGTCAGTAATTTATTGGTTTTGACAAGTATCTATATACTTCTTTCTCCTCTTTCTTCTTGCATCATAAGAGGATAATCAAACATGTATTAAATGAAAAATAATAATTAAGATGGAAATTAAAACATGCTTGCTGAAATTCTGAATAATGTCACCTAATTAGAAGGTCTAACTACGATATTCAATGATTAAAACTCATTCTAGGAAACCAAATTTAAATTTGGAATTCCAATTTTTATTGGGATGTATCACTTAGCTTAAACGTCATAATCACAACAACAAAAAGGCCACACTGAATCAAAGAAAAAACGCAATCTAACCTAACTTTGATTGCTCTCCTTTTCACCCCACACCCAAAAGGAAAAAAAAAGGAACAAGACCAACAAAAAAAAAACTATTCTACTTATCCCTTTATTTATGGGTTTATTTTGGAACTAATTTTTTTTTTTATAGTTTTTTTTAAAGCTTTTGAGTTTAAGTTATATATATCGGGGTGTCAATAATTATTTACCATCGGTATAATTTAACTGACTATGCACGTTAACGTCTAATTTGTACTTGATATGAAATTACGGATGTTGTAGATCAACGTAATCTGAAAACATAATTTACATTGTGAGTTGGTTAAAAGGGACATTGTATTTATAATAGTTAAACAAAAGGAACTATATTTGGGACATTACTAGTTTCCTCCGAAGTATCAAAGCCAATGATAGATTTTTGCACTGCTATTTGGTTTTTTGTTTGAACGGTGCTATGTTTTCTTTGGAAACAGCTTCTCTGCCCTATCGGGTAGGGGTAAGGCTTGCGTATATACATATTACCCTCCTCAGACCCCACCCTGTGGGATTATACTGGGTAGTTGTTGTTGTTGTTGGTGTCTATGTTTTCTTGCAGTTTGGTTAAGAAAGTAGTTTTTTGGTCTTGTATGTCATCACAGTGTTCTTGGTGGTTTTTATGACCACCCATTGCTTATTGGGAGCTCAAAAACTGGTGTGAGCTTTGTGTAGTTGTGTTGTTATCTTCAAAATGTTCCATATCTGTGTCGTTCCCGTTGGGTGTTTGTGTGGTTGTTGCATTGTGTTGTTGTTCTAAGTTCAGTTTGTCCAGCATGGATCTTTTGGTATTGCAGTTGATGGAGTGGTGTTGTGGATAATTGAGAGGGGGAACTAGGGTTCTTCTTCGAAGTTTGCTAGAAAGAAGGTAGACATTCTCTCTCTAGAAAACTCTTGAGGAGCAGCAGATTATAAACATTATTGTAAAAGTGGATTAAAGTGCATTATGAACTTTATTTTCCACTTAGTTCGCCACTTCTCCTACTTTTACATTTATAAGGCATATAGTTTTTTTTTTACATTGTAACGGAATGGGTATCCATTCGCTTTTAGGATTGTGCTAGTACGAGGTGAGGTCTCTTATTTTTGTATTATAAAAGATGTTCAATTTATATAATAAAAAATTTACTCACTTAGAGCTCCAAGAATTTCTTTAATAATAATACAAATCAAAAGAAAAGGAATATTTTTAGAAAAAGAAGAAACTAGAGAAGTTTTATTGAAATTCATACCTAAATGTTTTCAAGAGTCTAGTGTTAATGAAATGAGTTGAGAATCATGAAATCTAATTTTTAAATCTCATTTCTTTCTATTTTAAGTTTTGGACAAAATTATATGAAATTAATTGAAATACACGCAAGCCGATCTATTATAAAATAAACGTCATGTCATCATGCCCATTTTCAAGTTCACATTTTGTGCGACACTTGGTACTATTATGGCTTCAAAATCTAACTAAATCCCTACTAATACTCTCGTTAACATGTCCAAGAGGGCGAATTATGAAGAAAAATTATGTCCAATTGCACAAAACCATCCTTGCAATTCCAACAACCAATGCAAGATTCCCCACATTTGTCTCCTTCCATAATTAATACTATCCCGGTTCAGTTCTGTTATTTTCCTCCTCACTGAACCGGTCCATGTTACTAGGCTCAACCAAATGTAATTGCATTTTTGGCGTCCATTCCATATATTTTTTTTTTCTCTGAAAATTCAGAGCTACTTTTTCCCCATGAGATCTATTCAGAAAGTGGTTTGAAGGGGGAAATTGATTAAGAGAAACAATTTATTTATAATAATAACAATATTAAGAAGAAGAAAAAATGGCAGGAGGAGCCGATCCTGGTGCAAGAGAGTTGGATCAAACACCCACATGGGCTGTGGCTTTGGTCTGTGCAGTTATTGTTCTTATTTCCATTTTATTAGAAAAGGTTCTTCATGCTGTTGGAGAGGTAATTTTTACATATCATCCTTTTTTTTTACGTATAAATTTTTATTTATGTGATTCTTTCTTGAATTTCCCTTTCATATTTTGGTCATAGAATTCTCAAAAAGATAAGTTTTAAAGAATTACATTGAGACAACTACAAAATGTTGTCCTTTAGCCGAAAATAATGAGGTCATACGTGGCGCGAATTTGAATTAATCGAGCCAGTAATTTCGAATACAGGATGGTTAAACAAAAAACATTTGGTTTAATGAAGGATTTGGACACTCTCATATCATATAGAAGTTGAGATATGATATGTTACATTGTTTGTTATTTTTAAATACAGACATTTGAGAGAAGACGAAAGAGCGCGTTGGTGGAAGCATTGGAGAAGATTAAGGGTGGTAAGGGTTTTGTAATAATTAACTTACCAAATTTTTTACTATTTTTTTACATCAAGAAATTAGGAGGGGTTTAACTAATTAGTGATTCCCTCATAATTAATGGTTTTCAATCTTGTTGTAGAGCTTATGGTTCTGGGTTTTATATCGTTGCTTCTGACGTTTGGACAAAACTACATTTCCAAAATATGCATACCTGTAAAGGTTGCAAATACTATGTTGCCATGTCCGACTCAGCGCGGACATGGACACGGACATGGTCATGGTCAAACCGATACTGGAGAACATCGTCGAAGGCTACTATGGGACCATTTTAGGATATTAGCAGCTGATGCTCCTGCCAAGGCCTGCAAACCTGTGAGTACCTTTTCTTGGTTTAAAACTTATATATAGAGCTACATAGATAGTCAAGATTCATATAGTCGGCTACAACTTGTTGGCATTGAGGTGCGATTGTTGTGTATTCACTAATAGTGTAAATAATTGTACTCTCAATGTAATTTAGTTTGTTGTAACAGGTAAGTTACCTTATTATTATTTTTTTTTTTGGCATAGATTGCTTAAATACATGTTCCTCGAAAATTTACAGGCTAACAGTAATCACATTGACAGGGTCACGTTCCACTGATATCCCTCAATGGTTTGCATCAGCTACACATCTTCATATTCTTTTTGGCCGTCTTCCACGTTATTTACAGTGCCATTACTATGCTTCTTGGAAGATTAAAGGTGAGAGTTTTCTGCATTTTCAGTGTAACGAGCACAAAGTTTTACTGTTTTAAGTCTATCAAAATATCGTTGCTCGCTGTAGTTGAAACTTTGTTCGAGGATCAAGAATGTTTTCCCAACTATGGAGACACCCTCACAATGTTAATTCCAACTTCCGCTTTTGTACTAAAAACTTGAACATTATTAAGAGACTAAAAAGTTTCATTGTGTTATGCAGATTCGAGAGTGGAAAGAATGGGAAAAGGAAGTTGAGCATGATTATGAAGCATCCAATGGTATGGTGTGAAATAATCATGATTTAAATTCTTTTTGCTTCTTATATGCCCTAGTTTGAGATAGTTGATGAGGCAAGTTATTGTTACGAAAAATTAATCTTGAAATTCTAGAACTACTAGGTGTCGTGTTCAGTGATATTCATGTGATTTTTAGGATATCTATGTGTTAAGGTGCGTGATTCTTATGTTATTTAAGTGTGAATTTTGTGTTTTTTGATGTGATCAAGTTCATAATTTGTGTATTTATGGAAAGTGGTAGAAGAAGTAAGCTGAGGCGCCTATAAACCTATGAATACCTCTTTGTCCTTGTCATTTGGCAATCAAATGAGTTGCAAAGAGTTCTCTCACTAACAAAGTATTCTCCTCTTCTCTCCTCTAGTAGTTCGTTTCCTGTAACAAAGTAGTGTAGAGCCAAAAGTCCTCAGGATTGAAACAAGAGTGCTGAACAAAATAGAGAGATGGACCACTTGGTTTCTAATTTCGCGGAGTCACATCTAAAATTATGAAAATTTGGTGTCTTTGCATGAAAGCAATACTTGTAAAAATAGCATGGTCTAGCTAGTTTTCGGACTGGTCATTCAAAAATAGCCACTAGATTGGTCTAGCATAATATACTGGAATTCGGTGTACCTGTGTATGAACTTCGAGTATATTATGCTGGAACTCCAACACATGCAAAGTTCAAGCATAATATACTGGAGATTCGAGCACTTGTGTATGTACTTCCAGCATATTATACTAGGGACCGGTATACTTTGCTGGAACTCCAGTATATTATGCTGGAATTCTAGTGTACTTTTGCTGAAACTCCAGCATATTATGCTTGAGTTCCAACATACTTATCGTGGAATTCCACTATAATATGCTGGAGTTCCAGCATAATATACTGGTGTATTTTCCGGGTTTTGAATAGTGTTTTCGCTCAAATTTATATTTACATGAAAATTGGCTAAATTTCGATTACTTTTGAAACTGAACTATTTTTGAACGACCACTTGTAAATCTAGTTATTTTTTGATTTCTCCCGCAATACTTGGTTGTGCCAAAAATAGTTGAACTAGGGCTTGAGAAGCCCAAAATGAGGACATTTGGCCTCAATATGAGAAGGATATTTTGGCAAAGACAAGGAAAAAGAATCAACAAGTCTCACTGTCAAGTCTCATCCATCAATATTTGGGTGATACGATGTTTGAGAATGCTGCCAATACAACCACCTCAAAGGAAGCGCGGGAGGTTTTGCAAAATTATCTCCAATGAGTGAACAAGGTGAAGAAGGCAAGGCTTCAATCTTTAAGGGGTATTTTGAAGCTTTAAGAATTCAATTCAATTTTGGATTATTGTTTTAAGGATGATGGCCTATTGAATAAATTGAAAAGATATGGATCAGATAAAGTAGAAAACATTCATGGACATCCTTCGTTCTTTGACAAGAGCAACTTTGAAGGATGATTGAGGTGAAAAAGATCAATAGAGGATGTGGACAAACGCACTATTTGTTGTCGAAGAGGAAGATGTAATGGTAACAAATCCAACAATGAGGAGAAAACCTAATAATCATTTAGAGGCCGTGGTCATGAATGGGAAGAGGAAGAGGTCGTGGTTACTAGCAAGAAGCAGAGGAAAGCAGAAGTATGACAAATCTCAGATTGAATGCTTTAGTTGACATAAATTTGGTTATCGCTCCTAAGGTTGTCGTAGTAATTCAATCTTGTTGATCACAAGAATAAGGAGACAACTTTGTTGCTAGCACCCAAGAAGGACGACAAGGATACTTTTAGTCCGTGGTATTCTGAGAGTAGCATTAAGCAAGAAGGCAGTCATTGGCATGGCACATGCTGCCTAGAGTCACAGGGAAATATCGTTGAATGCGGCCTAGCATCATAAGCCATTGCCTTCCCCCCTCGACATGTCATTAGGCGTTGGCCTTGCATGTGACACCCCGAAAAACATCTAGCTACGACATTTTCGTATGCGGCCTAGCGTCATATGCCAATGCCCTACCCTCATCATGTCACTAGGCCTTGTCCTCATCCCACGTGACACCTCGAAAAACCTCTAGTTGCGACATTGTTGTCGCATGCGGCCTAGAGTCATAGGCCAATGCCTTGCCCTCGACATGTCACTATACCTTGTCCTCGCATGTGACATCCCAAAAAATGAAAATACAACTTTGAAGTTGTCGATTTGAAGGTTACTTAGAAAGCTGCAACAGAAGAAAAGGAGGATTTGTACTTGGAGTGTCAAGGTAAGATTGATTGTGTGGAGATACAGAAGTCACTTCTAAAGCTCGAGCTTGATTCCATATCCGAGATATGTGAGTGGGATTTGGGCACTCATGCTGCTGAAATGGCTAACAAGCAACATCCTGAGAGTATATATCAAGATGGTGGCTGAGCTTGAAGTAGAATGCTCTAAGCTCAAGGCATTTATTCTACCAGCTAAGGACCACAAGTCTACTGTTGCTTCCTTGGTTTACGTTGAATCTTCAACTGATAGTTTGTTGGATATTGCAGAATGGTTGTTTGCAATAGCAATTAGTAGCCGTGACATGAGTAATTTAGGGCCAAACAATCAAGACCAGTACAATTTGACCGCTTGCCTGGATTGAGTAAACATAAACATAAAAAGCCTCATATGAGAGACTTAGAAGCATCTATGGAGATAAATCTGATTGATGATTTTCTTGGAATGGAATGCTTGCAGCACTTAGTGATGAACTACTAGGTGCCTGTTTGGCGTAATCACGTGACTCTTAGGATATCTATGTTATTAGGTGCATGACTCTTATGTTACGTAGGTGCATGAATCCTGTGTTTCCGATGCGGTAAAGTTCACTGTGTGGGTGTAACTGTGAAAGTCAGTTGCAGAAGTTAGCTTACAACATTCTATTGGCACCTATATGTACCCCCTTATACTTGTCACTTGACAATCTATTGAGTTACACGGAATTCTCTCTTATAAAGTGTTCTTCTTTCTATCACTCTTCTTCTCTCGTCTAGCATTTATCTTCCTTTTTACATTTATTTCCTCTTGGGCTCAGTGTGGCATGACATAAGATATTCTCCAAATACGCATTTTCTTGGTGAATCATTTACCGATGTAAAACTATTGAAAACGTCTTGCTTAAGAATATATATTGCATTAGATGAGGTGAATGGTTTATAACCTTTTAAAAGTATAAACCATTTCCGATTCAATCTCTCTAATCCTGTTACATACATTTGCTCCAATCATGCAAAGATTAGCTTCAATTTTTGAATGTCATTCTCCCATGCCCCTTGCTATCTATACTATTGTTGGATATGTTGAGTCTAACCATCTAGGCGAAAGTGATCTAAGAACTCTTCCTTTGTAGGATATTTTGCATTTCACGTTAAACCAAGAGGGATTTAACCTTTAATTCTTCACCTGTATTTCTTTTCTTTCTTATGTGACCTTTCTATGCAGATTCCTCAAGATTCAGGCTTACCAAAGAGACATCATTTGTTAGGGACAATACCAGTTTTGGGACCACCCCAATCCTTTTCTACTCTGTAAGAAAAACTAAACCACCCGCTTTTTTCTTTTTTGGATATTTTATCAATATGTTTGGATGAATAAATGGGGGCTTTGATAGGTTTGTATGTGATAGTAAATACCTATTTTGCCAATATTTTCAGGTGTGCTTTTTTCGGCAATTTTTTAGGTCAGTTCGGAAAGCTGACTACTTGACCATGCGTCATGGTTTCATCTCGGTGAGGTTCACTAATTCAAGGCTCCTAACAATCAAATTATTGTTCTTTTGCTTATAGATTTCCTCTTGTTGCAGGTCCATTTAGCACCTGGAAGTAAGTTTAATTTTCAAAAGTACATAAAAAGATCCCTGGAAGATGACTTCAAGATTGTTGTGGGTATCAAGTACGTTCTTTTCAACGTGAATTAAACAATATTCATCTTTTTTATGTTTTCATTTTATAGAATAATTTAAGTCTTTCTCAGGTTTTGATGTGCTACTAATGATTTATCGTTGTTATACTTGCAGTTCATTGCTATGGTTTTCTGCAGTTGTTTATCTTCTGCTGAATGTCCATGGTAATTCTAGCGACCTCAACTGTTTCTATTAAGACATATTGTCTCTTGAAAGTAATTCCAATCAGAAGAATTATATTAGTTTTGATTTCGAATCCAAATATACTGTGTTTCAGGATGGCAAGCTATGTTTTGGCTGTCCATATTGCCTCTAGTTGTAAGAAATCCTTATCATAATTTAGTTACTTGTTGCATTCTATTTTGTTTTAAAATGAAGAGAGAACTAACCACTGGATTGGTTAAAGATAATATTAGCAGTTGGGACAAAGCTTCAAGCAATTATAGCTCAGATGGCTCTTGAAATTCAAGAAAGACATGCTGTTGTCCAAGGCATACCTCTTGTCCAAGTTTCAGACAGACATTTTTGGTTCGGCAAACCAAAGCTTATTCTTCATCTTGTCCATCTCACCCTCTTTCAGGTACTCTGCGCCACCTCCTGTATCTAACGTCTGTTGTCTGTGCATCTTTGAAAAATAACATTAATGTGTTGTATATAACTCCAAGTAAAACAAGTTGAGAAAGAGATTAAGAGGCTAAAAATATGAGAGCATGAATGTAGTCTGGACTGTTGAAGTTAGTTGGGGGACTGCAGAGCAATTTTAGACTTCAACATTATTGCGAGACCAAGTTGGGTCTTTCAATGAATTTAGGTTCTAAAAGTAGTAGAGATATAGGACGGAGCTTAATATTTTCTGTTAAAACATTTTCATGTCGTTTTTCGTAAATAATATACATAAAAGAATATAGCTTTCTACATCCGGAAGCTTAATCCTGGTGATCTTCCATGTGGGCAATGCTTTTGTCCAAGATCATGCGTTCAAAAGTTGATCATTGGAAGCAAACAAAAGGGCAGTCATGGTGCATGAAGCTCCAGCTATGGCCGGACCACAAGAGTCTATTGTACGCAGCTTTACCATGCATTTATGCAAGATGTTGTTTCCACGGCTCTAACCCGTGGCCTCCTGGCCTAGGCTCCCCTTCCACCTTTCAAAAGATAACCGTTGGAAGCAAATATTAAGCTAAGTTTTTTCCTTTATGTTTTGCAGAATGCTTTCGAGATCACCTATTTCCTTTGGATATCGGTAAGGACACTTCCCTCAGGAAAAAAATTCGTTTCCATTTTTTTTCTTGTCATTTGTGGTGTAACATGATGATATTCCATTTTCTGCAGTATGAATTCGGACTTCATTCCTGCTTTCATGAAAATTTTTATCTCGCCTTATTGCGAGTTGCTATAGGGTAATAAACAAGTACTTATCTTCATTGTTTTAAGTTCTAAATGCGACCAATTATTTGAAAGTTCTGTTACCATACACTCTTACTCTAGCTGATAAAAGAGTTGCTTGTCAGGTTAGGTGTTCAAATTTTGTGCAGTTACATTACACTTCCACTGTATGCACTAGTTACCCAGGTAACTAAAAGTTTCTTATTTCATTACAAAATAACTCAAAAACATGTTAAGTGCTTCATTTTCTCTCTTTTTGGAATTTTTCAGATGGGATCAACTATGAAAAGATCTATATTTGATGATCAAACTTCCAAGGCACTGATGAATTGGCATAAAAATGCAAAAAAGAAGAAACCTACGAAGCCTGGAACAGTAGAAACACGGAAATTAGGAAGTCCAGGGGACTCACCTGAAACATCCCCGAGCGCGAAAGGTGGTCATCAATCCAGAATAGAAATGTCTAACGTAGAGCCATCGTCCTCTAGTCAGACCGCCAACATTGTTGCTAGTGTGGACATTCCAGAGGAAATACCTCACAATGATGGCAGGTCACGGTCCACGAACCCTGACCTACTTACAGGTCCTTGATTGGGACAATGAGCAGAGATAACTCATGTCACATAGAAAGGAAAGAAAGAAGGGGAACGTATATTAATGTTGAAGTGCTGTAAAATGGGCCAGAGATTGGCCATTACCCTGTTTTTCTGCGCAACATTGCAGAGAAACTAGCTTTTTTGCCCCAAATTCCAGTTTGATGCTCAATTTTGTAAACTTCATTTGTACTATTACTAAAGAAAAGTGACATATACTTGTGAAGGCTATAAAAACCATGTTACCCTTAAAAGTACCTAGTTATACACAATTTCTGTATTAAATCCCATGTCCTTACTATCTTACCAGCAATAGCATTAAGGTCTCATAGTGTACTTAAATACTACCACTACTCCACTGTAAACTTAGATATGATATGTCTCGTGGGATTGAAGGCTGCCTACCCATAATAGGATTTTTTGGATAAATTAACCCGATTGATATATGCTTCAACTTATTGATTCCCAATTGCGAGTCTAAATATTGTAGACCGACACCTCAAAAAAAAAAAATTAGGGATGGTAAACGGTGCAGTATTAGGGCAAACCTACAAAAACTCACAAAGATTTCAACCTGCTAACTTCGTACAACCAGTTAAACTATACTGCTGTCATGCCTTCATTATCATTTTTTTTCCAGAAAAGGAGAAATCTAGCGAGTAGGGTCTGAATTGGCGTGTGACAATGTTCTTTCATCTCAAAAATTTGCGTCTGTCATTATAAAAGCTCGAGGGTTCTTTGCAAATTTAAGTTTTTCGTGACCCTGGTTCATCAAGGCTATAAAAGAAAAACAGAACCTCCACAAGGTATCAGAAATTTCTCAATAAAAAAAGAAGACTTGAACAAAAAAGTTTCAACACAGAATGACAATGAGAAGATGATGGCCGTTTCAAATTGATTGTAAACGACCAAAGGGCATTCCAAATGTAGAAGAGAAACATTTAACACTTCTTAAATATTTTACATAATAATAGATTAGCCAACCAGAAAAAACCTATAGGAAAGAAAACAAACAAAACATTCTAGAAAGTACACGTTGCAACGAAGACCAGAGTAAGGTACCAAATCTACAAAATCTTCCATTTCCGCTCCACAGCATTTGTGATCATGGATATGCAGTATGCGGCACTCAATGGATAATCAGAAACTGCAAGATAAATTAGAGATGAGGTTCAGCTGCAGAAAAAATGCAATAATTTGCGATGATGATAATTTTCACATAGAAGGAACAGTATGGACCTAGTTTAGCATTTACATATAATATGCATACGTACGACGCTTCCAGAGGGTAGGTAGAAATGAAGGAGCCGAGACTATAACTTGTCACTTATATGTATGATAATGAGCTCTCATATTCTGAGAATGGTCAAGTAGGTTAAGATGCAGTTTAGAGCCTGTATTGCTTCAGAGTTGACATGTAACACTGAACCAAACAACTCATAGGGAGAGAACAATCTCTCACTTTACAATACATTTTGTATGGAATATACTAGAATAACATCACAAAATCAAAGATTATGTGACATTCCAACCATAACTACATTCTACACCAGCCGCAACCAATTTACTTTTCATTTGCCAAAGTAATAAGTGGCTCACAAGAAGTACTTCTTACTCTCAAGGAAGATCAACAGTACCCTAGTGTCATCAATTGAGCATGCAGACACAAGTAACAGATGTTGACATTCCTACACGATAAACACTAGCTATGCAAAACAAGACAAAGGCAGAAAAATCACACAATAGCACTATAATTTGTTATTGGACAAAAAATTACAAGAAAAGAGGAAGATTAGCTTACTCGATATATAATCTTCGACATAATCTTTATCAATTTTTCCGTGGGCCATTGCCCCAACCTGCATATGTCAAATATCAAGAAAACTATAACTTCACACAAAAGAAAGTTGTCTTTAGAAAATTACACTAGAACATACCACAAAAACAAGGTTCATGTCCTTGTTAATGCCATTAACATATTCCTGAATATCCACCAGCTTCTCAGAACTATGAGAAAAGCCTGATGCATAAGAGAAGTGGGGTATTAGTCAATTGTCAAGAACATTCCATTAGAAAAGGAAGGAACTAAAATAGATAAATTATTCACCTATCTTCCGACAGTCAATGGGTAGGTACCGTGAAACAGGTTTTTCTCTAACAATTAACAGTTTCTCTCGCTTACCAACAGCAGTTATGCTCAGCTTTTGTAGCAGCTGCACTGAATTTGAAGCAACATCAGAAAACAGCAAAATTAGACAAATCAGTGATGGTAATAAGCATGAAAAGAGATGGATGAAGAAATTTTGCTCAAGATAATTTAACTTACACATAATGCCAGCAAATCGTTTAAACGTCCTAGGGATACGAACATGAGGTTTTACTTCAAATAGGACACCTTTCTCAGTCTTCACATACAAAGCTTTTAATCTCCCAGCTTTATTCACTCGGCTATCTAAAATTGAAAGCATTGCCTGTGAAAGGAAAGAAGAACTTATATAAATTTTTTCGGAGAAAGACAACTAGGATTTTTAACTAATTGCATTGCCTCATAAAACAATCATGAACTTTTTGCGATAATTAATTGCAAATGAAGTTTGTGAACACCAATTCCTTTCTTCCATTAGCTTTCGAACTAGAACTTATTTTGCTTACGTACTACGAACTGAAAACAGATGGAAGCAGTAACTACTGTCCCAAAAGGAGGGAGGATAGGGCAAGAAAGCACTTTCACAAAGGATGCTTGGGCATCAATTAAAATGTTTAGATCCTACAAGTCCCGAGGTGGGATCAAGAAAATATAGCTACATCTGATCTTCTTCCTGCTTTCTCCCTTCCGCTAGAAGGATCTAACAGAAAGTGGATCAGTAGAAGGTTAAAGAGGAAATAACTGCAATTCCATCTATGCTCTCAGTTACAATAAACAGTCAGAATCTGAACCAGAAAGAAGTAGAATAGAAGCAAGATCAACTGACAAACTCGCCCTAAAGAACTAACACCGAGCAAAAATGGAAGGGAAATTCACAGCCAAACCAATCCATAACTGCATCATTTCTATGTAAGGTAACGAAGAGCTTTAGAACGAAATAAAGCTTACAGACAAGACAACATCCGACAGTTAATATTTTCAAATGTATAAATCAAACAATCAGTATAAAGAGAAAGAGCCTGAGTTGCACAAAACCGGGGGATGGTGGGTTGGGAAGGCATCCGAGTTCATATTTTTTTCCCCTCCTTTTTAACACTTAATAGTGGCTGAAATTTAATTGTTAAGTGTTGGTTGGACACCTAAGCGAAAAACACGTTTACCCACTTATCCATGGTCCTAACTCCGTTATGCTCTCGTAACTCTTCAGTTGAATTTTCTTTTTGATCTCTTGGACACAAAATACCAATTGTAGATGGATGGCATATATAAGATGCTGCCCTAATAGCAAAGTAGACTATCGAATTGAATAACTGGACTCTAGAGTGAATAAGAAAGATCTTGCCTTTTCAGCAAGTTAGACTTCGGAACGTGATGCTTGGGAATATGGCATTTGTCAGAAGATGGAGAACTGGAAAAGGTTTTGCGTAACTATGTAGAGATTCCATTCTGATAAACAAAAATTGCCAGAGGAAGAAACTGGAGAGTTTTGGAAGGGAAAGAGAGATCCATAGTGCAAATGAAAATGATTTTGTTGTTTATCATTTACTTTTGGAGCACACATGATGTCCCCACTTGTATTAAATAACTGGGTAAATAAAAGAAATCATCTTTGTAAAAATTGTTTTTTTAATAAGGTAAGTAATTGTCATTAAAAGGAATGAAGAAGATGCAAATATTACAAAAGAGGGAAAAATGTCAGCTACAAACAGCAAAAACTATCATAAGGGTAACGAGCTGACAAATTACTGGGCAATGATTCACCCAACTAAAAAGGTTAACCAAACATTTAGCTTTTAGGCAGCTCCTAGAAGTTGAATACCATCATAACATATGTGGTTTCTTTCAATCTAAATACACCAAAAAATATAAGCGGGCGCCATAAGCTAGATATGCTTGATGTCTTTATCAACTCTCCTGAGACCCCATGCTTCATAGACCTCTTTGACTCTATTAGGCATAAGCAAATTCAGTCCAAAATGGAAAACAAATCTTTGTAGAATATTTTGTACACATCTCATATCCAGAAATTCTGTTTTTTAATATAAAAAGATTACGGAGTATTATTTACGAGATGTGTACTTATGGACTGGAAAAAATAAAATCTAGAAAAAAGGTCAGAGTTTGTATGGACTGAACAGACACAGGTATTCTCAATCCTAATTTCATCTTCTCTCGTCTTTCACGTTTAATACAAAATCATATTTGTACCCTTCAGAGAAATAGAAAGTTCCATCAGAAAAGTGAACGTATAATCACTTATAAGTTTAGATGATTTTTTTAGAATAATCACTAATAAGTAGTATATATGATCAAAGAGCAGTTAAAATGACTACTTGGAGATTTCTTGGCCAACTATTTGAACTTGGATCAGAATTATCATGTATTTGTCAGTTTCCTATTTGAACTTGGATCAGACTACTTGGAGATTTCCTATTTTTATACCTTAAAATCCCCCAAAATTATCATGTGTTTGTCAGTTTCCTATTTGAACTATTTGATATCCCAAAAAAAACCTGAACCATATTGCCCTTCATATTAAAACCCCCTCATTACATTCTTAGAGGCGCATCTAGTATACGCTCCTAATTGTCTAAACAACGTGCCATGTAGCACTACACGTGGCTATTTCACTAAGCCTAAAACCCGCCTAAATTATCACTTGTTTGTCAAGACCTACTTAAACTATCTGGTGTCCCCAAAACCCACCTACACTATATTTTCTTATATATTAAAACTTTAAAGGTACATCTGTCTAACTATATTAACTTATGGTTTGTATAAAAAAATTTATATAGTTTACTCATAATTCTCGGATGATTGATTAATCCTAGGGGTTTTAGCAAAAATAATGTTCTAATGTACTGTGTTAATTTTATGTTTAATTATATTGTGCTTTATGCTAGACTCCAATTGATAAGTCTTTATTTACATTCACTTTGTAGTACACTAAAAATATAAATAAAGGTATATAGTGTTGCATTTCTTAAATATCATCTTATTGCATAAAAAAGATTACATCAAAGAAAATTTTTAACTGTGGTAGTTGACCAACTTAGTTCACTCATTCTAACATATCAAGCCTCCAGTCATGACATACTTCCACTTGCACGACTCAATACCTGACCAGTCTACTCCACCAGCCACAAGTTGACAAAAGTTTTGACACATCAACTTCTTGCTGGTTACAGTTGATCTATGATTCACATGCAAAAATTGTCTCAAATGACACACTTAAATCTGAAGTCTACATTGTTAAGAACCAGCCTCAGCCCAATATGGATACCTGCAATGCTGTCACACAAGCAGCTATTGGGCCGAAAATAGAACCAGCAGACCTTCACAAAGATGGAGTTGGGATCCAGACCCAACTGGCAACTATTTGCAGTTTTCTCATCTCGTCTGTATTTCCTTCAGTAACAACAACAACAACAACAACGGTCCAGTGTGATCCCACAAATGGGGTCTGAGGAGGGTAATATGTACGAAGGCCTTAGCCCTACCTGAGGGACAGGGAGGCTCTCCCTGGAAATTCCAGGAGACCCTCAACTCTCTGTATTTCCTTCAGTATTGTTTCTATTGTTCTAAGGACATTTGGATATTGTAGTTCAGTTTGGTGAGTTAATACAATCAGTTGCTTTGGGTGCAATATCCAATTTGTTAAAGGAACATTATAGAGTTCATACTATAGGCAACAAGATAGGCCTGGAGTTGAAAAGACAACTAACCTGATGAGCAATATCAGGTCGATAATCAGAAGGGTTTCGATTATTCTTCTTAAGAAAGTTGGAATGTTCATCCGAGTTGAGAAGTTGGTAAGTCTGCATCAACAAGAGGAAGATATCATTACACACTATGTATAACTTCTACTTCCTTTATATTTATACACAGACAAAGCTTCTTGTAAAGCAGACTGTGTAATCAAAAGCAAAATTGAACAAACAAAAGACAGACCTTACCTTTCCAATTTTAGCAATTTCCAGAGAAGCTCTTTCAATGATGAAAATAACACCAGGTTTGGTGCTTTGATCAGTTGAAACAACCGGAATTCCAGCCAGTAAATCTACAACTCTTTCAGCTGCCTCAGTGTCTGCTTCGGTGTGTTCTGTTCTCACTCTTTTTGCTGACTCCTCTTCCTCTATTTCTTCCTTATCATAATTCTCACCTTTCTTTTTCCTCTTTTACCCTTTAACTTTGTACGGTCGCACCATTTCTTGTCAAACCTAGAAGTTGCTCACTACTTCAAGGAAGAGGCGGCAGAGAGATCTTTGGATTTTGGAGGGTTTATGTTGATGCCTTAATCTTCACCCGTATATAGTTTTCCGCCTTGTGACAAAATTGCTAATGGTTGGCCATTTTCTACCCCCAACTATTTATCCACAATTATAAAAGTTTGTTATTAAGGCTACAATTATAAATTTATGATAAATTATTATTAAATTTAAAATTTTTTTTTGGAACGGATAAAAAATAATATAGATTTACGTAAACTGGAACAAAGGGATTATTAAACTTCATGATCTGTTTGAAAAACCACCTGATAATTAAAATTGATATAATTATTAGGATATTAATTACAATATCTAATAATTACATAATATAATAATTAAAACGACCTATTTATTTATCATAATATAATTATAGTGTAATAATAAGCATATTTTTTGGTTACACAAGTATAATTATATTGTTAGATTAAATTTTAAATGAAGTAATTATCAAAAATTAAAAGTTAATATAATAAATATATTCTTATAAATTTATAAGAATAAATGACATTAGACTTGAAAAATGCATATTTTTCTTGAATATATACTAATTAGTAATCTCATATTTATAACTAATATTTTGTAAAAATAATTGATATATTTTTTCTAATTAATAATATTTTCTTTAATTAATTATAAAACTAAAAATATATATTTTGTAAGAACATCACACTATGCAAGTTTGGTAAAATAATATTTTAAATATAATATCATAACATTATTAATATTTGACAAAAATAATTTATCGATTATAACTAAAAAATGAACAACATGCAATAAGTGAAATAACAAGTCAATACTACTAAAACAAGTAAATTAAAACCATATTTTAAAATCTAAAAAAATAGTTCAACATACGTCAAATTCCAACATAACAAAAAAAGGTTCCAATACAACTTAAGGTTAGAAAATATAATAAGTTTATAATATCATTTTTTACTTTAATTTACATGCCAAGTTTGTTAATGACTCATTTTTTTTTTTGTTGAGCAAACATGAATAATATATATTAATAACTAGTTGTTGCGTACATAGCCTTCATAGTTTGTGTCATTAAATACACTTTGGTTTCCTAAGCTTGCTAGGATATTACAAGCATCATAAGATAAAGACTTAATACAAATATATAGTTCATTCTTGTCACTTTCTACTAGAGAGTTTACATAGCATGATGGAAATACAAAAACTTGCTTTCCTTTTTGCCTTGCCTTCTTTGCCAAGTGATGTGCAATCTTATTCCCTTGCTTGAAGGTGTGGTGGAGGATCACCTTCTGTTGGTATATGAACAACCTGCATTTATCAATAATGTTATTATATAGATTGTTCCCTTGATGTAGTGAATGAATGACCTACGTAGAGTCCATATCTATTTCCAGCAAGAACATGCTTTTTAACCCTTCCATGAGAGCTTTTATTTATGTATGTAGTGATCTTGTAGCCTAGGTAGTCTTAGCAACTTCAACTATCCAATTCCCATAGATATCTCTGATTATTCCTCCAAAGTCAGTTTTTTCATTGTGATTTTTGAAACTAGCATCGATATTTAGTTAAACCACCATCTAGAGGGCTTGTTCCATTTAATTTAATTTGGATGGAAATTTTTGTACAAGTGCTAGGGCCTTTTTCAGTTAGAAAATTGAATTCGATTACTTTTTCGGATGATATGGTTAATGTTGATAGCAAAGTCTATGTTGTTATGGTTGTTATTATTTCTATCGATCCAAATTGTCAAATTGCAAAGAAAAAAAGAAATTATAGTTTAGAAGGTTAGTGGAGTGGGTGAAGTCTAAGCACTTTTATTCGAAGAAGCCAATGCTTATTAGAATTATTTTGTAAATTAACCCACCCTAATTTTTTCCAAAAATATTTAACCGCCTGACAGTGAAGACAATGTGGCTTATAGTCTCTTCTTTGTGGCACTTGCAAATATGGCACAAAGGGTCAATGTTCATGCCAAATTGTTAGAGGTATTTCCGACGTGGAAGTTTATTATGGAGACATTGCCACAGGAAGAATTCAATTTTATTAGAGCAATTTAGGCTCCAGATCCGGGAGAAATTGAGTTCATTGGGTGAAGGAGGATCTATTAAGGCATAACACGATTTAGAGGTGAAAAAACCCTTTTGTGGTTAAGGACCATACGTGGATATCTTTGTTAGGCCATTTCTTACGAATTTTAGTATTAAAGATATTATCTTTGATATTGTTAGGAAGGTCTAGGCTTGCCTTATCATAATACTAAGATTTTTTGTCCCAATTGATTCATTATTTCTAATATTAGGAGATATAGTTTCAAAAACTAGAATAATAACGTAGTTACACTAAATAAAGAAAATAAAATATACGAAAAATTATATGGAATCACAAGAAGTAAAGGTAGAAAAATCAAAGATAAATAATGTACAAAGAAAATATAATTGGAGAGTGTAATTGCACCTCTCATCTAGAGAGAGACTCTGACCTTTCTCTTCAATTATTATACCCTCCTAACATGGCCACCCCCACCCCTACCCGGGACCCACTCCCCTCACCACTACGAAAACTACCCGACCCATCGGATCCCACGGTAGCACCAATGGATATTGAAGCTTCTACAATGAAGAACTCTTTCAAAGAAATTCTAGAAGACAATCACTTGACAAAGTCAAGTGTCTGCTCACAAGTTACCACCAAGTAGAGGCAGCTCTTAAAGCTCCATTAGAAGAAAAAAATGCGGAGGAAATCCTCATAACCCATGACCAAAAAATGAGAATCTACCACCCGTGGAGATTCTCAGTGATCGTCAAGGTATTTGAGAAGAAGATTCCCTATCAAATACTAAAACCTACGTCGCAACAGCTATGGTGCCTTAGTGAGCACCTAACGATCATCGACTTGGGTTGGGACTTTCTCATTGTGAAATTTCAAGAAAAAGTCAATATGGAAAAGGCCCTGGAGGCCCATGGTTCGTTATGGGCCATTTCCTCTCAATCCGAATTTGGGACCTAAATTTATTCTGAAATAGTCCAAGATCCAATTAATAGCCATATAGATCAGACTGCCCCAATTACCCACCGAGTTCTACGATAAGGAGATTCTAGAAAAGTGGAAAAATTATTAAAGATCAATACTTGCACATCTGCCACTCTTAGAGGTAGATATGCAATGAATTGCATTCAAGTTTCCGTGGACATCCCACATAGAACTTCCATCATAATTAGAGAGCACAGACAACAAATCGAATACGAGGGGGCAAGAATCATGTGTAAGGGGTGTGAGAGGATAGGCCACGCAACATGGAAATTCACATATACACAAACCCTATAACCAACAGAGAAGCTGAAATCATCCACGACATAACCACAATTAAAGGGAGGTAACAATCGGATTATAGTGGAGTTCCTAAGTCGGACTAGAAGGAAATCAAGAGATACCATCCACCAAAAGAAGAGCATACGGTTGAGAAGGAAGATAGATGGGAGAATGGCCATGTAATAAAACTGACAGGTAAGTTTGCAATCCTTGGGGACTTAGGGGAAACGATGACCAGGGCTAAAACCCTAATAGACCAAAAAGCCCAAGCCCGTAGAAAAGACAATAAGGTCAAGACATGTGCCCAGATGGGTTAACGAACTTGGGTCTGCTGTGGGATAGTCAAATATACCTTGATCGAGTTTTAAATCCTTTTGAGGTTAGAGCTTTTAGCCCAAAACCTGAGCATGTGCCCAAACCCAACTCTAAGAATGGGCATATGAAGCCCACACGCCAAAACCAAACACGCCCACTTTGAAAGACCACATGTTCCAAGGGAAAGAGGTAATAACTAATAGAGGTAAGTTTGATATTTCCACCTCTAACCCAAAAATGATACCAACCACTTTCTCCAAGGTTCATATCATAGGGTCCATGACTGGTGTCAAATTCATAGGCGATAACCTCAGATTTGATGAAGGGGAAAGAGATCTACTCTCTCTGAGAGAGCTACCCACTAGGAGCTCTCATTCATCCCTCCCCTCCCACCTTACTGACCCTCTTATTGACTTGACAATCCCTGTCGTGCCTCTTTTGCTCGCGAAAGCGGGTTTCAACATGTTGATAATTCCTTTAGAGATAGTAGGGAAAAGAAATTGACTGTTAAAGTCACCACCTAATAGATTAAGGTGTGTTAGGGAACCTATAACAAATAACTAGGATTATACCACTTTGTATCACCAAAGATCGAGTAAGGGCTCGAAATTACCTTGAGAAAAAAGTGTTAGGCACCTCTCGAGGTCCACAACGGTGGGTCCTGGCCAAACATAAATTATGAATTAGTCTAATAAAGAAGTGAGAGAATTATTTAATAGGGATGGGGGGTCCTAAATTTTTAGCCTAAAGGATCACCCCGTACAATATAAATAATACTTTGTAAATCCCTTGAGTCGGGGTGTTAATCATATTGTTCAGATGACACAAACTATCATCTCATGCTACCCGATTACTATCTTTGAGTTTTTACTTAAAGCGCTCTAATCAATTCTAACTCGTACCCTATGCGTGCACTACCTGTCCCTTACTTATGGTCTTGGAGGCATTGGGACCTCTATTTGGGGATGGTTCTAGACTCAGCTTAGGTTGCTCAAAATTGTAAAACTAAGCGACATACAAAATACATTGGACTTTCATGCAAGAGAAGATAAGGATTCATTTCTGCCTCCACACATAAGGCATCAAATGCATATACTATTGACAGTTTAATCAGTTAGAGATATTAGATCCTATAGATATGATCTCTACGTGATTCTGGAATTTTTGAACATGCCAACAGTAATTTCTCGGTGATCCTGTAATGGACTACTAATTTCAATTAGAGCATTTGAACCTATAGGCAAGTTATCTAAGCATTTTAAGTAGTAACTAATAGTGGTGCTTACTGGATTATATTCAGAATTGATCAACTGAGTCATATAGGCATGATTTCTAGTGACAATGGTTAACCCAGCGTTGATGACTATTAAAGAAACGAGTAAAGCAATTAACTAACCAGTTTAGATCCTATAAGCATGATTTCCATAATTAAACTAATTTTAGATCCTATTGGCATGTTTGAACTGAGTTTACTCTTGTAGGCATGATATCTATTATGCACTATATGAGCAAAAATTGTACACACTGCCAGACAACAATTAAGCAAGATATTAGCCCTATAGGCATGATTTACTAACACATATTTGTTGGACAATTTGATAAATACTATAGGCAGGATCTCTAACAAAATTATAATATTAACCATATAAGGATCTCTAATACGTAAACACAACAGTGAAAGGGCACGATCTTAACAAAATAAGAAGGATCAACATCACAAATGAAAATCATGTAGTCAAGATTTCTAAGCACAATATTGAACCGATGCAATTTTGACAAATGAGCAGAATCAAAAGCATAAATGAAACCTTATAGGCATGATTTCTATCTGGATTAACAAAGAAAATAAAGAACCCCTACCAATTTTTACTAAACACCCTAGAATGTGTTTGTTACAAAGTTATGATAGACTAGATTGTGAATGAATTGCATTAGAGTAATGAAATAAACTATAGGGAGCCCTTTATTAGTCCCAAATACACCTAGGCAACCAGGTCTTCAAACCATTTCAGCTTCGAGGCTTATTTCACAGGTGCAACATAGTTAGTGGATAGTAACTCATCCATAGCACATATAGAACTAGGTTTCTAGTGTGTAAAAATTCCCAAGTGCCTCAGGGACCTAGGGCAATGCTCACACTAGAGAAAAAAATACTCAAATGTTATTCAAAGGAGGTTAAGAACCAAACTCCAGTGTGTCAGAGTTCACCGGAATCTCATATAAACCCTGAGCAGTACTCACACTGGGAGGTTGAGGATAGAACCTAAAAGACTTAAGGGTAGGAGTTTAAAAAATAGCACCACATAACAGGAGGCAGAGACATATTTAAAGTAGCGTTGATTTTAGAAGAAAACCATCATAACAGAGTTTAGAACACAGAATTTGAAGGCAGAATTGCACCAAGAAACAAACTGGCAAGGTTTGAAAAGTACATAGTTTTAAACAGGTTAAGTCATAAAAAAACCTAATTACACTAAGTGAGCATGCTGCTATTTTAGGACAACCTTATTTAATCACAGCAATATTTAGGCAAAGTGTGAAGGCAAACAGTCAGATTATTGCATGAATCTAGAGGGGTGCAAAACATGTTAGAAAACAAGTTGGCAGTGCACATGAATTAAGTAACAATGCAAAGTTGTGAATTTTAGATTGATTAACTAGTTCCACACTAATAGTACCCTAAGAATGCTACATTCAAAAAAGGTTCAGGACCAGTAAACAATATGCATGAGACAAGTTAAAACAATAAGTTATCCTTTGAGAGGATTTATATTATTCAGAGTAACCAATTACCCGTATCCTTTATGGGACTAGATGAACTCATAGAATCATAAAGGTGGAAGATTCATGCTCGGAATAAAGTTCAAATACGCTTGGTCGAACAACACAGATTATGGAAACATAGAAAATAAAAGGGCAAGGGATAATGACTTAATAGTTAGGCAGGAAAGCAAGAAAATACCATGGATCCAAACATCACTAAAAACTCATGATGCCCATATCGAGTTTGAAAAGCTATCTTAGGACATCAGATGCCATGTTACTCAACTGATGGTAGCCAAACCTCAAATCAAACTTTGCAAACACCTTGGAGCCGTGTAGTTGGTCAAATAAGTTATCAATCCCCGGCAATGGATACGTGTTCTTGATGGTGACTTTGTTCAACTATCGGTAATCTATGCACATCCTCATCGACCCATCTGTTTTATTCACAAACAATACAGACACATCCCAAGGGCGAGACACTAGATCTAATAAAGACCTTATCAAGTAAATATTGCAATTGATCCTTTAATTCCTTCAACTCTGGTGGAGACATACAGTATGGCAGAATAGAAGTGGGTTGAGTGCCCGGAGCAAAAGTTAATATCTATGTTGGATGGAATCCCTGGCAGGTCTGTAGGAAACACATCTGTAGACTCACTAACAACTGGTACTGAATCCATGGAAGGAACCTCCGCACTATAATCACGCACATAAGCAAAAATAAGCTAGACACCCCTTCTCCACGATATACCGAGCCTTGAAATAAGAGATAACCCTACTGATAGAATGGCCAGGAGTCCCTCTCTACTCTAATCGAGGCAACCCCTAGCAAGTCTAAGGTCACCATCTTGGAGTGACAATCTAATATGTCGTGATAAGGTGACAACCAATCCATACCCAAAATGATATCAAAATATACCATATTGAGAAGAAGAAGATTTATGCTACTCTCAAGGATCCAAATGGTAACCACACATGAACAATAAACACAATCTACAATAATAGAATCTCCAAAAGGTGTGGACACATGCACATGAGCACTCAAAGAATCACGAGGCACAACCAAATATGAAGCAAAATAGGATGACACGTAGGAATAAGTAGAACCCAAATCAAATAGAACTGAAGAATCTCTACTACAAACTAAAATAATACATGTGATAATAGCGTTAGATGAATCAGCTTCAGGCATAACTGGAAAAGCATAGCATCGGGGCTGGGCCCCACCACTCTGAATTGTATCTTTAAGATGGGCCCTAATTGGCTGGCATCCACCTCTAGAAGCTTGACCTCCACCTTTTAGCTGTCTAACCCCTACCTTTAGCTGGCCGGGCATGCGGTGAAGCACCCAGTGCCGCGACCATGGAATGAGAACCCTGATGCAGTGAACTGCACAATACTCAAAGGTAAAATCTAGCAATGTGCCTTGGATCACCGCATGTGTAACAGGACCCTGGTTGTTGTGACTGCTAACCCTGAAACTAACCTTGTCTACCTGAGTGATCACTTTGAAAACTCTGGAGCGGAGATGCACTAATAGGAGTTGGTGGTGCACTGTAGGCTAGCTGGTCAAAATAAGACATATGAGGGCTACGACCACCTGAAGCACCGTGGGATGCCTAGAGTGCTGAATGAAACGGCCTGAGAGGATGGCCTCTACCAAAAGTACCCCTGCCTCTAGATGATGCACCACTAAACCCACGGAAATGATGAGGCCTATTGTCAGACCCTTGAGCTCCACCTATGCAAGAACCATCTCGACTCGCCTGGCGACATTGATAGCCGTCTAAAAAGAAATCTCACTCCCAGTCTCCTTGGCCATCTACAATATATAGGATGAGCGAATCCCTGAATAAACCTCATCTCTCTCTCTCTTTCTCTCTCGGTAGGAAGCATAAGAATACCATGACGGGCCAGATCCACAAAGCGGGTCTCATACTAGGACGGACATAGTACCCTACTTAAGACGCTCGAACTATATGTGATAGTCCTATCTCAATGCGATAGGAAAGAACTTCTCAAGAAATATCTGAAAGAACTGGTACCAAGTAAGAGTAGGTGACCTAGTTGATTTGGTCGATACAAAATCCTAACATAATCTCTTGGCGGATCCCCTTATCTGAAATACAGCAAAATTGACCCCATTGGTCTCAACTATCCCCATGTTCCGCAACACCTTATGGCAGCGATTAAGATAATCTTGTGGATCCTCAGAAGGTGCACCATTGAAGTGAACTGAAAAGAGCATGGTAAACTTGTCCAATCTCAATAAGCCCTCAGAAGACATAGCTGGTCCATCATCGGCCTGTGTCGCAACAATCGGCTCAACTACCAAAACTTGCTAGGCTGCTAGAGTCTGATACTAATGAGCCTTCTTCTCCGGAGTGTATGTAGCGGGAGTTTGTGCTCCTCCCCTAGCCTAAGAGGTGATTGGTTCCATAGGAAATGTATCGGAATGAGCCACACTCTCCATAAGACCCACTAAATGGACTAAAGCTTCCTGAAGTACTGGGGTGGCGATGAACCCCTTCGGGACCTGAGCTGGTCCAACATGCACAACTTGGGCTAGAACTCCTCATCAAGCTCCATCTGAGGCTCCACCGCTGGTGTTGGTTCTCGAGCTCTGCCCCTTCCTCATCCTTAGGCACGACCTTAGCCTCGACTTCTACCCCTCGTAAGAGCTACCATTGGGGACTCTGGCTGCTGCTCAGCTGAAGATTCAATACGTGTTCTCGCCATCTACGATACAACTAAAGTAGAAGAGTTTAATTAGCTATGAGAGAACAAAACCGCACAACAGAGAATAATATAAGTGAAATTTGTTCCTAAACTTCATAGCCTCTAGAAGATAAGTACAGGCGTCTCTGTACTGATCCTCCAGACTCTACTAAGCCTGCTCGCAAATTGTGAAACCTAGGCAAACCTAGTGCTCTGATACCAACTTATCACTGTTACACCTCCTTTTTTTCACACATAAGGTATATGTGCCACTATTTACCACTACGCCCCGGAAAGGGATACAATAATAATCAGGGAAGGAGTTTTTCCATTTTAAGGACAATCGGGACGGGATCAATTTAATTATTCAGATTCGCCACTTGGAAAAATAATGGTGTCCCAAGTCACCGGTTAATCCCGAACCGAGGAAATTTATGATTCTGTATTACAGTCTGCGAAACTAGAAACCTGGATAAGGAATTCTGTTAACCGGGAGAAGGTGTTAGGCACTCCCGGATTTCGTGGTTTTAGCACGGTCGCTCAACTGCTATTTTTGTTTTCATCTGATTTCTTTATATATTTTTTATTATGTGCTTTTAATGTTCCACCTTTTCATTATAGAAGAATAATTGCAACGTCACGAGAACACATTTAGAGTCACACCGCAACCAGTGCGCCTGTGACTTTAATGTATTTCAGTTTCGCCGAGAATAAGATTTGGGTCACATAAATGCGCACCCGTATTTGAGAATGTATGTTATTTACAAATCCCGCTTAAAGAATCTATCGTCTTTATTAACTTTGGGAAAAATCGTGAAATTCACTAAACGGTCCTTCCGACTCTAAGATTTTCGTAACAACTTATTTGAGGGCCCGGCAATTGTGTATTTAGTGCGGCGAGGCTCATCTCATTTTTATTAACTAAGGTCAAACCTAAAGCAACTATATTTTTTACTAAATCGATTTCAACCTGTTGTAAGACTAATATTTAGCAAGTGACTATAGTTTAGGCCTCTTAGAGGTTATTCGATAATATGGGAGATTGAATTAGGCCCGTAATGCTATATTTGAATCATATGAATGAACAACTCTTAAATTTGAACCTGCGATTGTTACACTAGTGTATGCACGATTATATTACACTATTATTGATTGACCAACTTATACACTGCATTGAAACACATTTTTTAAAGCATTTAAAATTTAACTAATCTCCAAATTTGAGTTTTCGTCCGAGTTTGAATTCGTACGTGTATTCCCAATACAAAATTCTACTAAATCTCTTGCCAGCTATTGATAGTTTCTTTTGAATCTGAATTTAATTACAACCAAATACCTATTAATGTAATATCAAAATTTTTGCTAATTCACTGTATCTATACTAAATTAGTCATTACAATTTTATTAACACCTTTGATTACAAGCCTAACCAATCCCTTCAAACCTAAAACGCGATTATGCTTGCGCACTGTTATTCAATTCAGTCATATCCTATTGTTATTAAACAAACCACACATAATCTTCTCTCACTGTGAGCTCCCTAGTGGTTTCATGTGTTCAAAGTTCGAATATTTACATAAGTTCAATCCAGTCCCCATTGTACAGTTTTACAACTGATCTAATAAGCAAATAACATACGGCTTTAATCATTTTTTACATAAAACAAAACTAAACTAAAACAAAATTTTAGCAAGGCAGCTCAACATCATTCACTTTATTTCCATAAGCATGAGGTTTACAAAATGTGTACCTGAAAATTGAGCCGATCAATTAGATCTAATAAGCACAGCAAAAGGATATGATTCAATATGTAGTTTCAGCTATAATAGCAGTAGCATCACCAACAACAGCAGCAAAACAACAACAAGCAGCAAAACCACCCAGATTCAATAATGGAGAATGATAATAGCAACTTGCGAAGCTCAAAAGGATAGCAGTATTTAACCAAATGAACCAGCAATCCTCCAAAACCAATGTCACTCCAAATTAACTCTCAAAAAAGAATCAGAAAATTGTGTTTTAACCTTGCAAACTTAGGAGCCAATACAAAAGCTTTCCAATAGAACAGTAGCCTTCTCTGAAGACTCAAACAATACACTCCCAATCTTCAAATGTATCGCAATAGTCTGCAGAACTAGAACAAGACCAGTCCCTAACGAGAGTCAATGAAACAGTAATGATTTTCTTTTTTCTCAAGTCTCTCTTTTTGTCTCCCTGTGTATATGTGTATAACATAGTTTTTCTTTTCACTCAATGCTCTCAAAGTTCTCCTAATATTCTAAATCTCTCTGTTTGTGTGTCTGTTTGTCTGAGTGTATCTGTGAGTGTATCCCTCTTCTTATAGCCTTCCAACTCAACACCAGCCTCTTTTTTTTATTTGTTTCAGATCTATCTAAACCCCTGTTATTCCCCTTTTTAGTTGTCTAAGTATGATTTCAACTATTTAAAACTCTAAAGTGCAGAAAAAATGGTAGAAAACCCTGCTGTCCAGCAAGTCCTAACACTCTTCCATGTGCATTGCATATTAAACTAAGACTAATCCCTGGCCTTCACTAATTTGTGTCCCTGATATAACATAATTCAACATGCCCTAATGATTCATCTATGTTCAAAGTGACATTCCACTAATTTTGAAATTCTATAACTAAATTTAATTCATCTTAAGCCTCTAACAGCTATATCCAATCTCACAACTTACTCAGATTCTAAAATCAAACAAACAAATGATCCCACAAAAATAGAAATCCTCAAATCAATTTTATTCTAATAGCAATGACCCAATGACCCACTGCCCGGGATTTCAAACAATAACTTCGCGAATTTATACGACGACGTTCGTTAAATCGACCACAACATGTATAATTTATAACTAATCGATCAGTCATGTTCAAACATATCTCGGCCAATGCCGGACAAATACGAAGCTAACTATTCGATGACGCTAATCGACGCGAATACGTATTCTATAACTAACATATTCACACAAACAAATCAGAAACAACAAATGACCAAATAAAAGGCCGGATGAAGAAGAAAAGAGAAAAGTTAAAATTAAACACAAAAATTAAACAAATGAACAACTACAACTAAACAAAGAGTAAAACAGTAAAAAGAAATCAAATACCTTAAGAGAGGAATCAGAATTCGAACGGATATGGGCTAATTCGGGCTCGAGTAGGCATTTCTGGAGTCGAAAGGACTCTAATTGGAACGTTTTCAAATGAAAACGTCCCAATTAAAGTCTATTAGACTTCCATTGACGAAAAGTCCCTAATTTTGAATATTAGGGTTCTTGGGCTCGGATTTGGGGTTCGAGTATTTCCGGTCAGATTCGAGTGAAACTAAGGGTGGTAAGTGTGTGAGGGAGGTCACAGGAGTGTTCGGGGTGAGTTTGGAGTGGTTTGGCGTGGTTTTGGTTTTAACTCGAATCTTCGATTGAAGATTCGAGACATTCGGGGATGATTCGAGGTTAACAGACCACGGATTCGTGTAGAGGGGGTTTAGGGGGAGCTATGGTGTTAATTTGGTGGTCATTGGCCTACCGGAACCGCCATGAGGCGATTTCCGGTAGGCGGTGGGCGGTGGTTCGACGATGGTGTTAATTTGGTGGTCATTGGCCTACCGGAACCGCCATGAGGCGATTTCCGGTAGGCGGTGGGCGGTGGTTCGATGGTGGTATTTCATCGTCTCTGAGGGAGACGAAGAAAGGGTTTGGGAGAATGAAAGCGGGTATGGGGTATTGGGGTTCTTTGGTATAGTTAAAATGCAAGATTTAATTTCGGCCGTTGGATCAAACTTGATCAACGGCCTAGATTATTCTCTTAGGTGTCAAACGCCGTCGTTTGATCAAGTTGGGGCCTGGGTATATTTGGGAATTAATTGATTAATCTGGGCCGTTGGATAATAAAATCCAACGGTCCAGATCAACGGGTCATTTGGGATTGGGCAGATCGGGTCAGTGGGATGGGTAACGGGTATTGGGTTATTTGTTTAGGCCTTGTTATATTTAAATTGGATTTGGCCCAATCTAATTTCCCTCTCCTATTTTCTTTCTCTTTATTTCCTATTTATTAATTCTTAATTTATTAAAAAACCAAAACTCTAAAATACATTACAAAAATCAAATTAGTTTATAAGAATACTAATTAAGTTCTTATTATAGTTAAATTAAACTAAAATCACACAAATGGGACATTAAATGCTAAAAATACAAAAATACATATTTTTTGTGATTTTTCTATTTTTGTCAAATAAACTTGATTACTTTCAATTTGTAAATTAAAACCTAAGAATGCAAACGCAATATATTTTGTATTTTTCTTAATTTAAACAATCAAACATGCATACACAAAGAATACAAATAATAAGAAAATTAACACAAAAATCCACAGATATTACAACGATACAAAAACAATTTTATTTTGAATTTTTGGGAGTAAATCTTACGTAGGGCAAAAATCACGTGCTCACAATCACAATCCAAAATTCCCACCTTCGGGACCATGATGACGCCTAACATTTCACTTCCTAGGTAAGCTAATATTAACCATGAAGCCAATTTTTACTCAATTTCAATAAATAAAGTCAATTAAGTCAAAATGAAATAAAATTGAGTGCGGAATAACATTAATGCCCATAATATCTACTATAATACAGATATGGAGTCATAACTCAGTAGCTTCTCGAATTTTCTACAAATAGAGTCTGAAAGAAATACAATTATTTTGAATGAAAGAAACAGTAAAATAAGGGAAATAAAAGGGGAATTCAAGGTCTGCGGACGTCAGCAAATCTACCTCGAGTCTCCGATGATCAAATCCAAGCCGCTACAGCTCACGAACAGTTGGGGCCACTACCAAAGTCTGCACAAAAAGTGCAAAGTATCGTATGAGTACAACCGAACCCATGTACTCCATAAGTGTAAAGCCTAACCTCGACGAAGTAGTAATAAGGCTATGTCAAGACACCCACGTAATAAATATGTGCATATAACAATAAATAAAAGCTAAACATGTACTTTTAGGAGGGGGACATGCTAAAGGGGCTACATGACACGAGAAATACAACAGAAGTGATAACAAGAATTCAATATGCCTTTTAACGAGTAAAAACAATTAAGCACAATGAAGAAAATTGTACGGCATCACCCTTCGTGCATTAACATTCAAAATATGGCACAACATCACCCTTCATACATTAACACTCTCCCTTACCATATAACAATAAACAAATAACAACAGGGAGGTAGAATCAACAAGAATAAGCCTTACGTCGATAATGGTTCTACAATACCAATCTCAACTTTAGAAACAATACACAATTATCACAAGCCCATAAATGCAGTAAGAACGATCAATCTAATAAGTAACTAGTCTAAGCATGTATAACACGGTCAAAGTAAGCAATAAATTACAAGAACAAGTCCCACCCGCACGCTTTAGACCCCCAACAATGCATAAGTACTTGTCACCTCACATATACGTTGTATGCAACATATAAACATGTAGTAAATAGACAAACAAGTCATAATCCCTCAAGTCAAGGTTAACCATGACACTTACCTCGCTACAAGGATCAACTCAACATAACTTTTCCTTTCAAACAAGCCTCCGAACGAGTAGAATATAGCAAATAACCAATCAAATGATTCAAATTAAGCATTAGAAACTACCCATGATTGCAAAAGATTCAATTTAAGTCATTATTGAAAAGTCAACTCCCAAGCCCGCTTGGTCAAAACCCAAAATTCGGGCCAAAATCCGATTACCCATCCACTCCCGAGCTCGGTTAGATAATTTATTTTGGAATCTGACCTCAATTTGAGGTCTAAATTTAAATTTTACAAAAATTTCTAGTTCTACCCAAAACCCCAAGTTTCATCATGAAAATATTAATTAGATTTTAGATTGAAAACTTATGAAATGTAATGAAAGATTGAAAGTAAATAGGTTAGAATCACTTACCAATGGAACGAGGAGGAAGAATTCTTTGAAAAATCACCTCTAAAGTTTTCTAGTTTTGAAAATTTGAAGAATGAATAAATATCCTATCCAACACAAGTTTTACACAGTTGTAGATGTCTCATTTGCGACCAGGGGTTCACAATTGCGAACCCCCACAAATGCGAAGAAAACCTCACAATTGCGAAGTCTGCGCACCTTTGATTTCATCGCATTTACAATGGATTGTTTGCAAATGCGAACTCTCGCTTCCCTGCAATTTTGACCTCTTGATCGCAATTGCGAACAAATTCCAACCTAGGCACTCTTCGCAAATGCAAAGAATTTGATCACAAATGCGAGCCTTTCATTATTGGGGAATTCTCGCAAATGCGAATATTGATCTCACAATTGCGAGATCAGACACCGTTTACCAGAAATTGCAGAACCAGTTGAGTTTTCTAAGTCCAAACCACTCCGTGGCCAATCCTAAATTCACCTGAGCCCTCGGAGCCCCAAACCAAACATGCACACAAATCCAAAAATATCATACAAATTTGCTCGCGCGATGAAATTGCCAAAATAACTCTTAGAACTATGAATTTAGCATCAAATCAAAGGAAATTTTCAAGAAACCTCGTGAACTTCTATTTTCACAACTGGACGTCCGAATCACGTCAAACCAACTCCGTTTCTCACCAAATTTGACAGACAAGTCACAAATGTAGTATTGGCTATAACGGATTCCAAACTAAAATACAGACCCGATATCAATAAATTCAAATGTTGGTCAAACTTTCAAATTCATTAAGCTTTTACACTTTCAAACTTCAATAAAGTGCAATAACTGGGGCTAGGAACTTGCGAATTCGATTCTGGGCATATGCTCAAGTTCCAAATCATGATACGGACCCACTAGGACCATCAAAATATGAATCCGGATCCGTTTGCTTAAAACGTTTACCGGTGTCAGCTCAAATGGATTTTAAGGCAAAAAAATCACATTTTTCTGAGATCTTAACAAAAGCTTTCCGAAAAAACACACAAATTGTGCACGTAAATCGATGAGGGCTAAGTTGAGGTATTTAAGGTGTTAAAGCACAGAATTAGGTTCTAAAATATAAGATGACTTATCAGGTCATCACATAGAAGAGACTCGATCATTATCAACTACTATCTCTATCAGTATCTTCAACACTTCCCCTCAATCTAACGTGGGGAGATCCACTCCTAGCTTGATTCAAAGTTGCAAAATGTTCATTAAACAGTGCCTTGCTATGAATGTCAGTTGATCCATTGTAGTACCTTATATTCAGCGTCAATACTGGACCTTGTGTGCTTGTTCTTAGCCCCAAATATACAATTTGCACCTAGGTAAATTGTATACCCTGTAGTTGACCTCCTTATTGTGGCTCATCCTCTACAATCTGCAAGATCAGATGTACATATGTTGTGCACAAATCTGCAGTCTGCTCATATGTTGTCTGGTGCACAAATCTGCTCATATGTGAGGTCATGTTCATCTGAGGGACGTGGCACAGTATGGATGTGCTCAGTACTAAACCATTTTGACAGATCAATTTCAAGTTGTATATCTCGTGGATCATATACTCTGAGATATGTCTTTGCATTTCACTATTAAATTTCAATCAATTTAATAGATCTTATAACCATATGCATATTTAAAGGTAAAAAGCCGAAGAGAAAGCATGCAAGAATAAATTGAAAAATTATTCAAAGAAATAAATCCAATAAAAGAGAGGATAATTGATAGGCATAACTACGTACAAAGTCACAAATGGCATGGCCTTGAATGGCACATTTCCTTTCAAGATAATCATTGAAATTGGAATAGAATTTGGAGTCAAAAGTCTATTAATTCATCCCCATGCCTTTAAAATTAACTATGCATTTTAGTAACAAAAAAGAAGAAGAGATTTTTCTTATTATAACCTTCTTAGAAAATTGAGCCACGGGTATGCGATATTCCTCTTGAATGAGAGATAATATGATCTCTACGTCTAATATAATACTCCCTCCGGTCCATTGTAAGTGATTTTTGGTTTTTTTTTTGTTCCCAATATTAATTTTTTTCAAATATCAAGAATTAATTAACTTCTTCTTTCCAAAGTTGTCCCTAGAATAAAGAACCTACGAATAGTTCGTTATATTCTAATGAGCAAATTAGCGTTAATATGCTCAATTTCATTGTCTCAAAAGAATTAATAGTCTCGAGGGACATTAACTAATTATAGAATAAGATCATAGTATAATCTGATATTATCTTTATATAATATGTTCCACTTACAATTTAACTAGCACTAGTATTAATTATAGAGTTAATAACAGCAATCTCAACCTCATTATATATAATCTATTTCCTAGTAACAAGTTTCACATGATCACTAGAAACTCAACTAATTATCAATGCTCAACATGAAGACTACTGAATCAATGATTATAATCATCTTCTTCCTTGTTTTCTCTCCATGCTTTAACATTGGTGACTCTTCACTTAAAGATTCCCTGTCACTAAAAGTGAAGGTGGTTGATGTTCAAACTCAAGAAAAGATTGGCAGCTCATTTCGTCCAATAATGCATCATAGGAGACTCTTAGAATATTGTCCTTGGTGGTGCTGGCCACCAGTTCTCTGCTGTAAATCTAATGTTGTTAAAAATCCTTAGTTTGAGATAGGTATGTATGTAGCTTGATTACATGGTTATTGTTCTTGATTATTCTAATGGGAACCTCTAATTGATAAATCAATTGTTCTCTTTGTGTTGTAAATCTTTTATAAAAGTGTTTGGCTTCTCCCATTTTTAAGTGGATTCATATAACAAGTTTAAATCCCATGAATTATAAATAGGGGTGTACATAGGTCGGGTTGGTTCGGATTTTACAATTACCAAATCAAACCACATGTATCGGGTTATTAAATCTAAAGACCAAACCAATAAACTCGGATTTTTCACTCTCGGTTTTTCTCGGGTTTTCGGGTTTTTCGGTTTTTTCGGGTTTTTTTTTCCGGTAAAATCTCCATAGAACAAAACATATAAATTGTGCTCAAAATATTTCTTTAATCCTAGTAAGATACAACTATACAAAGTATTTTTCAAGAAAATAATACAAAATATGAGAAGTATCATGGTATTATCCTAAATTATTCAACGATAAAGACAATAAAATTATGTAATATAAATATTGCTAATTAAAAAGCTATAATAAAAATAAATATAATTTAAAAGTAATAAGTCATGATAAAATAAGTAGACTAATAAGGGAGTGTCAATCACATGACTAAACACTAATAAAGAAAAAATAAAAATATGTTATGCATTTTTATCTAAATTATTGTAAAATAAAATATAAATATTCAATACATTCTCGTTCATAGTATTGAATTGAACGTATTTTGTTAGTATTAATATTGATTTGATATAAGTTTAGGCTTTTGTTAGCATTATCTAGTTTACTAATGTTAATAGCTATAAAATTTCTTGGAACATTCAAACGTTCTAAATCCAATCTTAAAAGATAAAATTATAAATTTTTATAAATTACATCACAATAAGTATATTTATATATTAAATATATCTAATATTTCTATATATGTAATATCGGGTTGATTTGGTTTCGGATTGACTTTCTTTAGTCAAAACCAAACCAAACCAATTATGGTCGGGTTTTTTTCCCTACACCAAAAATCAAACCAAACCATAGTCGGGTTTTTTCTCGGTTTGATTCGGATTATTAGGTTGATGCGGTTTGTCGGTTTCCTTTGTACGCCCCTAATTATAAATATAACAGAAATATATCCATATAAAGGAGATCAACTTATTCATCTAAAGGAGATTAACTTATCCATGTCATATATGAAACGGTATAGCATCTGATATACTTTGAATTTTAGTGGTCAAAATCTATTTGGGCCAGGTATAATTTATTGTTGAAATTGGTGATTGATGATTAACAAGCAGGTATGCTAGGTTGGTCGAAGGACCTGGTGAAGGACCCCCTCCTGCAGGGTTGGTCTTTTATTTGCGTAAGATATTATTTTATTTCGTGATAAATGACCTAGTTACTGCCCATTAAATATTATCTCATATATTCAATACTAATAACTAAATTACTGTCAAAATACGTTATATTTGGACATAGTTTTACTATTGCTATGGCCTTATTAATGTCGGTTGCGTTTTCTTAATGATGATTTCATTACTTGAAAACTTTATTTGGATGCTTGTGGTGAGAACAGGAAACTTTTTAGGCAATTTAACATGAATATTTTATTTGGATGTCATTTTAGTGAGAAGAAGAAACATCTCAGACTTATAGGCTCAAAACCGAAAAATTCGAAATATCCAAACTGATTAATTTGAAACCGAACTTAAAAATCCGGTCCAATCGAACTTATTTGGAGTGGATTTGAATTGTCATTTCTTCAACCTGATAACCGAATTTTCATATCCCATCCTAATTGTCCGAACGCCCGCCCCTAGCTACTAATATTGTAGTCCAAGTTTACTTCATTATAGGTATGTACTTCCAATATGTTTCAGAATAAACTGAGAGAAAAGTAAGAAAAAATGAGTTCAAAATTCTGAACTAGATATTGAAAGCTGGAATGCGCAGAAGGACCAGAGTAGGGAACTTGTCCCTTGATACAATGTCAAATTCATTATGCTTAGTCTAGTTACATTGTATTGGGCTTATTGAGTTATAATCTTAATTGTTTATACAAGAAGCATTTCGATAGTTCTTCTCTGTGAGAGAATTCAAGTCTTAGACTAGAGTTAGCTTGGGCATCTTGCTACAATCAATTAAGTGGTAGATCATGGTTTTTACTTCCTTGAGCAATAAGGTTTTCTACATAAAAATCTCAACAAGGGAGCAGATATAAAAATCAAGTTCTTATAAAGATGTCTAAATGGTACACCAAGCTATAACACTTATCAATCTGTTGCTTCGGCTCATTTGCTTTTATTTATGGGCTGATGTTGACCTTACGAGTGATTTTATGGTTGTATAATATCTCTTTTTATCTCACAAATTTATGAATTCATATTTTATATATTTAAATCAACAAAATTCTGATCATAAAGTTGTAAGATAAAAAAAATCATCACACAACTAATATAAATTGTACGAGGTACAAAATAAAAAAAATTCCTACTAAACCAATGTGCTTTCTATTGAGTTTGGGAATGGGAAAAGCAAGAGCTGATGTAACTTTGTCTTTTCTGATTTTCGAGTGTAACGTAAATTCTGGTACTGCATGTACTGCAAATAAACTGCCAATCATGTACTACTACTAACGACATTCATTAATCAACGAGAAACGAAAACAAATTAAGACCACAAATATTTTATATTTTATTAGCATTCTTCAATATACACGGTAATTAATTAGCTACTGGCGGAGCCAAGAAGTTTATATAAGAGGAATTTTTAAAATAAAAAATACTACAGCTGAAATTTGAACTTTTCTTTTATGTCAAAGGGATTAATCAACTACCCCATTTCGTGGGAATTGAATTGAACCCTTTACCTATACCCAACTCCCTTGACTGTACATTAACCTTTGATATGTTCACATAGTGAAGCATCCTTTACTAAATCTTGTCACAGACTTTACTTCTGGTGCAGATTGAGTAGTAGTATAATCAACGGCTTCCCATCTCCGGCGAGTCACCGGCCTCGGTAAGTTCTCCGGCACGATGGTTTCTAAAGAATTCCCGTTCCACGGCGGGCACGATCTTTTCTCGCTCCATTTTTGTACTGGTTTTCCGGCAATAATTTGTAGTTGCATGTCTCCGGCGATAGCACTAATTTCTTGATTTACTAATATTGAGCTGTCTAATTCTAATCCAATTACGATACATGCCATCCCTAATACACATTGGCTTTTCCATGATCTTTCTTTTCGTTGCCTGCGTAAATTAAAAGAGAGCCAAATCATGATATTTTAAATAAATAGCAAGGTGGAAAGTTTTTGGAGGGAAGGATGCCGGGAGTCTATTTGGAAACCGTCTTTTTACTCAGGGTAGGGGTAAGGTCTGCGTACACACTACCCTTTCCATACCTTACTAAGTGATATTATACTGGATTGTTGTTGTTGTTATATAAATAGCAAGGAAAAAGGTGCATGCTTTTATGAAATTAGAAAAATAAAATAAGGGAGCTCGTGTCAGATATAAGAAGATCTTTTTGGGATGAAAACAAATGAATGAAAGTTAAAGATGTTGACTATGTTACATGTTATTCATATTGCACAATAATGATTCTTGATTTTTATTGACCAAATATATCTAAGTGTAACAGACTAGAGTACAAAGATCGAGGACACTCGGTATCATTAGTTATAAGCCTATAATACTTTGGCAGGATAATAGTTGATCACATTGATAATCTTCCAAATTTACATTTGAAAGGTATGATTAAGCATGTATTCTGTCCATTTTAGTGGTAACGTTTGACTAGACATTGAGTTAATTTACAGAAAAAATAAAGAAAGACTTTTGAAACATCTAAAATATTTTTTTGTATTTATGGCCGTAAATATGTCATGACATTCCAGTAGGTATACATAAGAACACAAGTTGTATGCATCACATCCTTTAGGTGGGGCCTTCCTCGATCAGACCTTGCATAAATACGAAATATTTTGTACATCGGACTGCAATTTAATAAAAAATTTAAATTATAGAGTGTCCTAGTATAACGATGACGTTTTTTTGCCATATGATATATAGTACAACATATATAAGGAGAAATAGTAAACTTACCAAGAAACTTGAGTAGTCTTTGAAAGTGGAGGAATTGAGTTAGAAGGAGGAGGTTGAGGGGAGAGATTGAGGCACAACTTTGTTGCAACGGCCATCTTCTACGGCGAAAAAAAAATGATGAGGAGAAGAAAACAAAGAGAAGTATTAGTTTAGGTACTTAGTTTTCTTTACGATCTCTTTTGGTAAGAAGAATAGTACGTACTGGCTTCATTAGATATTTATAATTTGTACTTTCTTTTTGTTGAATGAGGTTTGGTGGATGGGAGTCATTGGTCAGTTTACGGTAGCTGAAAGTTACTCAAAACTCAGAAGCTGCATGCCCCATTTCCTTTTGTTATGGACACGTGGGTAGGACCCTTAATTATTTAGCTAATTCTATCAATCAATTTAAAATACTTTCTAGGAAGATACTTTAATACTATAAGTTATTTCTATATATCTCCCTTGAGGTTAGTCTAACTAAAAAATGTTTTTTGAAGTTTCAAAAATCATAAACACACTCTCTCTTTCTCTCTCTCTCTATATATAAATAATTAAATATATCGAAAAATCAAGAAAAGTTAACGTATATTTCCTCCGGTTCAAATAAGTAATTTTTTGCCTTTATTCGTGTGGTCCAAAATAAGTAATTTTTCCATTTTTTCAAGAATTGATTTATATTGCCATTGGAATAATAGTTTAGCACGAGTCTAATAGTTTATCTCTAATTAAGTATTTGTTAATGTCTAAAATCAGCTACTTTAAATTTTCGGATTGACTTTGTAACATCAAAAACTAGTGGGATGGTTTTCGTATTAGACAAAATGTTGAGGAGATTTGTGTAATTAGTCCAATTTTTCTGGCGTGTCAGCTTGTAATGCTTCTTTATATGCCTACTTCAATTCAAAATTCAAACCAACAAAAATCTGAAAGCTACGGCTTTTAACTTCTTCTCATACCAATTGCTTGCACGCATTACACAAGAGCTAAAATTTAGAGGGATCACTCAACCAATTTTTATTTTTTTATTTTATATAGACAAATTTCATGTGTAGAAAATTAATACAATTGGAGCACGCATTAAACAAGAGCAATTAGAAGTTAAAGTGAGTACGTGTTTAATGTCTTTATTATTGGAAATTAAAAAAAAAGCACATGAAAATATAATACAAGTTTATGGAACTATACAATGTATATCAATATCGTAAAAAGAAACTATATTGAACTACTTCAAATGGTAAAGGCAAATTTATTAAAACTATTCTATTTAGTGGCGATTTATTATTTCGTTAACTTTGCTATGGAGATTAGATCATATGTGAAAATTACTAAATGGTCAACGGTTAAACTAAAACCTAAATATTAAACTTATTAAATTTAAATCTGGCCAAATATATTATGATTAACACTAAATCTTCCTATTTCTAACCGATAAAAGTAAGGCTGGACAACAATTAATTGCAAGGGGCATCTATTATCAATATTATCACGTGCTTACGTCGTGAGTGTGGCTCCAAATATTTCGGAGGAGATTCATTTATTTTCCTTCTAAAGAAACTTCAACGTTAGACTATCAATTTCGTTGTCGTGCCTAAAATTCTAATCAACTTTCCCTTGAGCTGTTAGGTGTTTGTGTTTGGCTAATACTGTATAAAGATACTTTTAATATATTATCTGCTTTGCTTGCACGATTTTTTTCGTAAGGCTGAACACCATTAAGAATATTTAATTCCTTATAAGTGGCATATTTTTCTTTTTTATTTTTCATGTAAGACTTTGTTCACACACACCTATTAGTCTCTCCCTTGAACTGAGTTCAACATGACCCATCATCATTTTATGAGTTAATTTGGAGATTAACTATGTGCTACCCACATATTCTTGAGTATTTGCGATCACTGAAGCCCAAACAGAGGTTGTGTATACATCTTTGAAGCTATTGGTAAAGGTAATGAATCGGCCCATAGACGGGCAAAGGCACTAAGTCGGGTCTTATGCCATTACTTTGTCATCTCCATACTTGTCTCACCAAACCATTTGCTTTGATACAAGTTGTTGGGCTAAAACGATCCAAAGATACTCTTAACATGGTACGATATTACCCGCTTTGAGCCAAGTTCACACGGTTTTTCTCAAAAGACCTCTCACCATTAAGAGTATCCAACTCCTTATAAGTAGCTTATTTTCCTTTTTTAATTTTTCATGTGGGACTTTAATTTGTTCACACACATCCAATAATTTTTTCGAATTTTCTTACCATATTTGATTTTTCAATTCCTTGAAGGAAAGGACAATATGTTTATCATAATTGGGGTTTCCTTTTCATAGAAAAAATTATAACTCTCTTATATTTGGCAAGTCCTTTTTCTTGGAGGAAAATGTTTGAATTTCTATGAATTGACGATCCTTCATTCTCATTCGGTAGCATCCACGATGTAGTTATATGGATTTTAGAGTCTTATTTAGGTAGAGAATTTCTGGACAAATGTTAGCCTGCCACTTATGTTTGCTTTTTCGTGAGGTTATTCTCTAGATATTCTTGTATAATCTTTTATATAGTGAGCTGCTCAGCTCTGTCTGTCGATATAGCCAATTGACCGAACCACGTTAAATATTTGTGTCTCTTTTGGTATATCTGTATTTTGTCGTCTGATATATCGTTGTTCAGCTATGCTTTGTAGCTTCCGCATAATACCTAGTTATTTCGACCCTAACAAGTGGTATAAGAGCGAGGTTCAACACATGTTTATCTAGGCGGATTTAGCTCTAGGCGCAACCTATTTGACTGTAATCATGATTTTTATTTGAGAAATTGGTTGGAGTGCTACCCACGTTGAGACTAAATTTATGGTGAAAATTTGGAGATGAGATTTGTTGGAAGTTTATTTTGTTAGAAAATTCAGGCTAAGGGGAAGAATTGTTAGGTGTTTGTTCTAATTTTTGTACCATATTTGATTTCCAATTCCTTGAAGAAAATGGCAACAAGTTTACCATAATTGAATTTTTCTTTTCCTAAAAGAAAATTATAAATTTCCTACATTTGGCTAGTCCTATTCCCGGAGAAAAAGATTTGAATTCAATAAATTGAGGATCATTCCTTCTCATTCAGTAGCATTCACCATCATATAAAAAAAGAATGTGATTAGAAGTAAAATAAAAAACCGGTACTCAGATGAGAGTTAAAATTAGCTTTTCATGTCATCCTGAGTCTCTCGGACACTCTGTGTTAAGTTTTTAAAGAAATCGAAACCTATTGGTGATTTGTTTTGTAGTACATTTTATGTTCGAAAAAGAAAAAAAAAAGGAAAATGAAATAATTAATATACTAATGAATATTCTGCGGAGAATCTTAATAGTTCAGTTAGTTGGCGACCAATTCCTACGTTTATAATCCCCTTCTCCCCATTGAAAAAAATAAATACGTTCAGAGTGGAGAATCAAACATTTGCCAACAAAGTAAAGATTCAAATATTCAACCAACTGAACTACTAAGATTACTCTTTTGCAAATGTAACATTAAAGCATAGGCATCCGACAAGTTCTAAGATGTTTTACAACAGAAACTCAAAACTTTTTCAATATATACGAATGTGTACAAGGTTGTGCTTAGATACAGGACACATACTTTAGTTCTTCTTTCCTTACTATTACAAAATTGAGAAAATCATAAAAAGGACAAAAAAGAAAAAAGAAAACATTATTGCCTAAAATATACACATTTGTTGATAAAACTCTTTTCATGTTTATACCTGGACCAACCTATCTTTTCTGGAAATTAAATGCTTTAATTGAATACGCAAAAATGAAGAGAAAAACAACGGATATTCCAACAAGAATTACTGCAACATATCCTACAAAATCATATTTGAAATCAAAGAAATTCTCTATGAAATCTTCCACTGTCTCATTTGTGTCAAGTTTGTCTTGTAGGTCTCCAAACTGTGAGGCAATTAGTCCATATAATGTCCAAGAAACGGGGCAAATGTAATAATACCATCTCCACCACACTGGCATTCTCTGTTGTAAAACAAGAAAAAAAAAATTAGTATAGTTAACTTAAGATTTTTCAGATTTATCATAGAGCCATAAAGTTAGTCCGAAATTCCCAAAAAAATGTTCCAACATGGAACTTACTGTTTTTGGAACGACGAATCCACAGAAAAGGTTCCATATTGCATAAAATGCAGATGAAACTATAGCTGCAATGCTGTGATTAGGAGTAACAGCTACCGTCATCATCCCGTATAATGTGAAGTATAACAAGGTGAAATACATGAAAAACAGATACCAAAAGAACTTGGCAACTGTCCATTCAAATCCGATCATGACATATACTATAACGCCATATATGATCGTCTGGATGAATAGGTATGGGAGCTCAATCAAAACCTGCATAACAAAAATTTATTCAATTAGCCAACAGCCAATGTCAGCAAGTTCTCAATGATACAAATTTGTACCTGTCCGAAAGCATATGGCAGAGCGGAATACATTCCAGCTGCTCTTTCCCTATAGAAAACTGTCCTCTCAATGGCTATAACTGGCTGCACTGAAGTTGCATTTTGTACACCGAGAAACAAGACAGCAACATACATTGAACCTATTGCATTCAAAAGATCTTGTTGCCTTTTCCTGGAGTCAGGTTCAAAACCATTAGACTTGTGACTAAAAAAACACGTCGAGGAAATTAAATCTTGAAGATGAAAAACAGTTTTTGTATTTACCTTCTGGAGCCAAGATCCCAGAATATTGTTCCAAACATGAGAGCAATAAAGAATGTAAACATGAGCCTGACTGCTGTGTAAGGTGGATTTCGCCAGTATGACCAGTGTTGTTTCCAAAAGCAAGCCATACATTGGGTGAAGAAAGATTCGGAATACTTAGTTGGAAAGTAGAGGTCTTTTGAACAAGGGGCTGGTACACTTAGTTCCTTGATTAATGCTTTGTTTCTCCTGAATATTTGCTCCACTTCAGAATTCAAGATTATTTATATTATATATAGACTGTGATTATGTTCATGAACTGAATGATTCATACCTATACAATTCTGAGTTCTTGTATAACTCTGTAAAGTCAATTCCGCGAGCTGCTTCTTGTGCTACTGAAGTTATCTCCAACATCCATGTTGCTGGATTATAACCATCTTTGATTTTTGGAACTCCGTCAATTCCCTGAGGAAAATGGTTAAAAGAATCATTACTTTGTGTAGTTGGCCAACATAATAGGATTTCTAGTTCCTTTATCTAACAGATTCCTTACCTCAAAATACTTAATAAGATGAGAAGAATGGCGTCCTAATGGGCCGACATATATTTCTTCACCTCCTCGTTTCAGGAGTAGGAGCTGCAAAATATTAGTAGACTGAGAATGTTTTTCTCTAAATGAAATTGTACTAAACTGAATGATTTTGGAAGATCAACTGTTGTTCACCTCATCGAAAGCATCAAATATGTCGATGCTAGGCTGATGGATAGTGCATACCACTGTTCGGCCTGTATCTACCGTGTTTCTAACTGTTCTCATCACTATTGCAGCTGCTCTAGCATCTAATCCGGAGGTTGGCTCATCCATGAATATTATAGAAGGATTGGCAACAAGTTCAACTGCAACTGTAAGCCGTTTTCGTTGTTCAGTTGAAAGACCATTCACTCCAGGCAATCCAACAAGTGCTTCTCTTAGAGGGGTAAGCTCTACTAGTTCCATGACCTCTTCAACGAACATCTGCAATGCTACATTTCGATATAATATCCATTTTCATGTTATAGTAGCAAATTTAGCAGCCAAATTCCAGACTGATTTACCTTTCTGGTTTCAGTGTCAACTTCACGAGGCAGTCGAAGCCAAGCAGAAAACTGCAATGATTCATATACTGTAACATGAGGTGAATGAATGTCAGTTTGCTCACAGTATCCAGCTATCCGCGCAAATGTTTCTTGTTGTTTCGGGTACCCTGATATACTGATGGTTCCGTCAATGTATCCGCCGGTTTTCCTACCAGCTAAGACATCCATAAGGGTGGTCTTACCAGCTCCACTTACACCCATTAGAGCTGTCAAAACTCCTGGCCTAAAAGCACCACTCACACCTTTCAGGAGTTCAAGCCGGTCCTCGGCCACACCTTGAGCTTTCATTTCCTGAAGTCAAACCATAGATTTGAGAACTTAACTCAGACATGTATAAGTCAGTTAATTTCCATAGATTAAGTTTTGAATGTATACCTGTGGCATATCTACTGCGTATCTGATATCATCAAAAGTAATAGAAAGGGGCTCAAAAGGGAGAATCATTCCCCTTCTCTTTTTTAAATCAGCCTCAGTAATGCTGCCTACTCTTGAGGACATAGACCTGGAAGATGCACTTCGGCGAACATCATTTCCTCTTTCTGCATACATGGCGTCGACAGCATTAGTAGTTGGTGGAAAATCTTCAACTGAAACTGAAGCTCAAAGGGAAGAAAGTGTTACCAGAAGAGGGCTTTTCTATTGGAGCTAGTTCAATAACCTCACCCCTTTTGCTTGCATTCCTCTCGGCAACAGTTTCTTCTGAAAGAACTGCCTGAGATTTACCAAATGCTGCACCAAAATTACCCACCTTGTTGATATGATCCGATTATCCTATAAAAGGAAATGAAGACTAGATTGCATAAATGAAATTGGCGGATCCTTACGGTTGAGATAAGCTAAGGCCACCGTGAACAGGAAATTGAAGAGTACAACATATCCAAGAAGAGCTCCTGCTCCAATCCAATACCATCTTGCTTCTGGAAAGATTCCACGCGATTTCAAAAATGATACGCCTAATGTCTCCGTCCCTGTGGAGTTAGGAGGAACCTGTAAAAAAAAGTTCAGTTAAACTTTCAAAATTCTACCTTAACAATCTGTCCTTCCCAAAACTACAGAAGCTTTAACTTACATGTGCCCAACTCTTCCCTAGAAATTCATTCACAGCGATAGCATTCTGTGCGTACATCATAGGCGAAATCCAGTAACCCCATATCCACCACTTCTTCACATCATCTGATACACAAATTGCTTCCATGTTAAATGAAAACTAACAAAAGGCGAAGACTACATATACATGAGCATTTTCCTTGTGAATTTTCCAAACTTGTCTGTAATTTTACCTCTTGACAGAATGAATCCACCCATTACAAGAACTGTGAGTAGTGCACAAGATCCAAATGTATTTGCAACAATGACATTCCTTCCAAGAGCTCCTATGAATCGAAACAGCCCCGAGGCCATCTGGTTAACACATATGAGCAGAAACAGCTGTTTGAAGAACCTGCAAATAGAAAATTAATCTATATCAGATTTACATACCACGAAGTTCCATGCCTAGAAAAAAAAGACTAAATTGATGTTCTACCTCCCAACATCTGCCTCGAATCCAATAACATAATAAGTCATACACACCCAAATGGCAACTTCTACAAGTGTGACCGGTATCTTGAGGATCCAAGTAGGAAGAGCATATGCCCAAGCAGGAAAGAAAAGAAGATCGCGGTGTTTGTAAAAGGAAGGAAGCTTCATTATACTGAGGGCAAGCTCTGAGAATCCATTGAACATAATCATGATAACTGCATAGAACAGTGCACCCAAGAAAACAGCACCATCTGTTGTTGTATTTCTGTGCATCTCAGTTCGTAGGAACAGCGTCATTGTTATAGAAGCCATCAATGTTAGCTGAAATGGACAAAGAAAGAGAATAGATTTAATTCTAAACAAGCATTTAGGAACTTTTAGGGGAGACTTGTTTATGTTCTGACTATGCTACTTACTTGTACCATCTTGAATATATAGACGAACGAATTCCTCTTCATAAGAAGGTATTCTCTAGCTGTGCAGGCTTTTAAGAGTTCTTTCTTGCTAACACCATACTTCTTTGTGGTTAGAGCGGCGGGGTGGCTTTTTGATTTATCAAAAGGAACAGCAAGCTCATCACCAAGCTTCCTTCCAATGTGAAATGATTGAAATGATTCAGAAAATTCGCGCACTGTGATAAACTTATAAGGTTCATCACGACGTGCCCAATATTGCTCTTGATCCTTCCTTGATGTCACCTTTCATTTAACACATAGTAGTATAAGACTTAAATTATAAACAAGAAATGATCCGCGACTAGAATGAGTTGAGGGCCAAAGAGGTTTACTTCTTGTAAGAAATCAGCAACTCCTTTCCTCTCGGGACACATGAAGCCCATATACTCGAAGAACTCAAGTACATTTTCCCGGGGACCTTGGTACACTATTTTCCCATCTGATAGAAGAATAATATCGTCGAACAAGTCATAAGTTTCTGGTGCAGGCTGAAGAAGTGAGATTACAGCAGTTCCTTGAAGAATGTGGATTGATTGCCTAATTGAATTCACAATCTGATAAGTTGTTGAACTGTCTAAACCAGTTGATATCTCATCCATAAAAAGTGCTCTTGCTGGTCCAACCATCATCTCCCCTGTATTACAAGTTATCAACAAGTTCAGTACCCTAAATTAAGCACGATAACTTTTTCGTGCAACTCTTGGTACATGCTTATGGTTTCTCGAGTATCTATTACTATTACAGGTTATAACATGTTTTTGTTTGACCTAACCTGTAGTTAGTCTCTTTCTCTGCCCTCCTGAAATTCCTCGAATCATTTCGTCTCCAACAAGGGTATCAGCACAAATTTCAAGCCCCAATATCTGAAAAAAGTACACAGAATAGTGAATCTTTGCATAGTTTTCTAGTTTCTGCATTAGTGTTCTTTAATGCAAAGCAATTACCTTGAGAGTATAGTCTGTTACAACATTAGCCTCCTGTCCTTCATTCCATGCTGACTGTTAAATAAAACCCGTCGTCAAACCATGTTTTTTTATCATATTTCATAGAAAGAAAAGACAAACATCAATCTGAATTTCTGTCTACTTTGTTTTCACCTTCATAAAGATATCAACATCAGGATCTGGCTTAATATTTTCTTCCTTCTCTCTTCTAGACAGCTCTGCCAATATTTCTGCACATTTATAGTAAATTAATAAAAAGGTACACGATGTCCAAAAAAGATTGGAACTGCAACATGTTCATAGTGTCAGATCCCAGAGCTAGAGTAAGGGAATCTCACTGACCATATTTAGCACCAACTCCTTGACATCTAGCAGAAAATGCCAGTGTTTCCCTAACTGTCATTTCTCCAATATGAAGATCATTTTGACTTATATAAGCAGATGATCTTTGTGGTACAAACTCATCCATTCCATGGCCATTATATGTAACTCTCCCTGAAACCTGAAAACGCATAAAATTATCGACTGCCAATGCAAAAATCCTCAATAATCTGAAACTGCAGTATATGACTTATGTTTCTTACTTTAAGATCTTTATCCAATTTTCCGGCCAAAGCTAATAACAATGTTGTTTTTCCAGAACTTGGTGGTCCTAAAAGCAGTGTCATTCTGCATAACAAGAATTGAAAATGAATGAATAAACATGAATATTTTGTTTTTTGATTGGTCTGAAGGAGAGCCTTAGCGTAACCAGTAAAGTTGCTACCATATGACCAAAAGGTTACGGGTTCGAGCCGTAGTAGCAGTCTCTTGCAGAAATGCAAAATAAAACTGCATACAACAGACCCTTGTGATTCGGCTTTCCCCAGGACCCTACGCATAGCCCAGCTTAGTACTTCGGGCTGCCTTTTGATTTGTCTAAAAAATTACCCTTTTGACAGAAGTGTCTTTTCTCACCTGCCTGGTTTGATGATTCCACTGACTTCATGAAGGATTGGTAATGGTTTCTTTCTACTTGGAAGAATGTGAAGATAATTCAAGAAATCCTTTACACACAAAGTGAAATGGAGATAGAAGATGAGTATATTGCATGTAAATATATGACATAACTTGAGTTATTGATGATGTACAAGAAAATCCCTGTTTATTATTACCTCTAAGATGTTAACTGTGAAGTTGAATATGGTAGGTACAGCTCTACTACCAACTCTAGCTTCTGCATCTACACTCACATGCTCAAACCTGACTTCAATTGTAGGAAGATCAAGACCAACTCTGCATCATCCAAAAAACACAAAAAAAAAATATCAAGATCACAAAAACAAGTGTTGGTTGAAACATATCAAGATCACAAAAATACATGCTCAAACTGCGCTCGGATTTTAAGAAAAAATATAAGACTTTTTGAACTTGTGGTATAAAATGAGAGCGTGAAGGTAAAGTATTTCCAATTATGGAAATTGGTTATTATATTTGGCACGGATAAAAAAAAGAATAAGTTCACAAAAAATAAAACTGAGGGGGTAATAATATTAGCAAAATTGGAGAGTACTGTTCTAATGAAAATTCGAGTACTTAAAATTAATAATAACGTCTAAGTGTTGGTTGAAACAAGTAATACGAAGTTATAAGTTAAGATAGTCGTAAGAAAATGACTTCCACTACTCATAAGTGAGTGAAGTCATTTTCCCTTGAAAACATTTTCCGATATCTAAACACTAGAAAATGACTTCCGCCACTCATAAGCGAGTGAAGTCATTTTCCCTTGAAAATATTATTCTATAACTAAACACTAGAAAATGACTTTCGCCTGAAAAACATTTTCCTAGAAACCGAATTCGATCATACCAAACACAAATGAAAATATTTTACCTATCAATGCGCCTTTTGAGCTTCAACAAGAACTTCTCATTATCTTCATCAGCAATCTTGACAAGTCTCTCCAATAAATTCCTTCTTTCCACCAAATCAAGTTTAGTTATATCAACTTCTCTAGATTGACCTTCTTCTTCAGTGAGAATACCTCTCCTTATACGAAGATAAGTTGGTAGTTTCTCAATAGCAGCCCATTTTAATGCTTCTTCATCATCTGCTTCTCTTGAAGATCTTGAGAATACATCCATTGCACTATTTCTCCATACATTTGAGCTATTCAAACGTGCACTACTTACCCTAAAAATGTCTTCACCACCCTCCATTTTTCTCTTCTTGTTTTGTTCACTCACATTAATTAAGCAACTGAATGAATGAGGCCAAAATATATAAGTCAAGAAGAAACAAAGGTGGAGCTGTTGTAACTGCTCAATGAGACAAAAGACAAATTTGGTATTTAAGAACTTTGTGAGTATATGATCAAATGGGAATCTTTTTGCTCATTTCCTCCTCCTTTTCTGGTTCTTTCATTCTTGAAAGTTTTTGTAAAAGGGTGTCATTTATAATATAATTATGTACATGTAGAGAGATGTATATGAACTTCTGAACGTATAAAAAAATTAGAATAGAGTGGAGGGTCAACTTCGAGATACTATTTTAGTGATTTGACGTAAGAGTTGATGCAAACAAAATCAATGATGCCAAATTTGTTTGACCAAATTACTATCTATTTATTTCATGATTTAAAATTTTGAGTTATGGTTCATAATCATCTTCCCACTACTTATGTCTTAGTGAACAAGAATAAGGTAAAATTAGAAAAGGTAATTGTATACTGCTAAAATTGGAGAGTCCGATTTTATAATCACTATGACATTTTATAGCCCATCTCTAGAAGGCTCGAGGCACAGCTCGAGGTTCGACTCCGAGGGTTCCCTATGCTCGATCTCGGGGCAGCGCAAATCGGCGGCTATCATGGACAAGCGGAAAATTCCCAAGGCACATGCTCATAGCTAACAACGCCTGCGAGCATAGTACAAGTTTGTACCGAATTATTAAATAGTTGTACCAGCTATGTTTCTTTGTAATAATTATACATGTATGATGTTGGGATTCCCGCTCCTATATAAATGGGACCCTTGTTATTTCTTGCAAACATGATATTCAATACAAGAACAAGAACATTCTCTCCCCTTCAACTTAATTAAACATATTATACTGTTGCTCCCTTGATTTTATTGCTTACATTTATTGTGTTTTATTGATTATTAATTCTTCTTTTATTATTCATCATGATCATAAAGAGTCATCATCAAGTTCCTTAGAACTGTTAGTTTTTCATCGACCATCCCCAGTTTGACACGTTAGCTCGACCTCAAGGCCCAGCGTAGGCCAGCTCGAGACCCCAATTCACGGCCATTCGGTTTGCATAACATAATTACAATAAACATCTATCGCTTAACAATTAGCATTAAAATAAATCACGTGTTTTTAGAACCACAAAACAAATTTAATTGTAATTATCATTTTCAAGGTAAACAGTAATATTAAAAATGTAACATTAAAACAAATATTTACTATATCATTTAAAAATTGAACAACCGTTTAGTGTAGTTTAATACAAAATGTTCCTTTCCCCTTAATTAGAGGTTCTAATACTACAATATCCATTACAACCATTATATTGATCATGATCCTGTCTTACTTGCTTTTATCTCAACCATTATATTGATCATTACATGTAAATCCGATTCTTAAATGCAACTTGAATTAATCCTCATCAGTAATAAAGCGATATCATGTAAAATAAAATCCTATATAAAGTATGATGTGTCCTATAAGTTTATGCAATGACAAGAAAGTAGACTAAAAATTTTTACTGCTATTATTTTATTTTATTTTATTTTATTTTTCTTTTAAGTAACCATGTTGAGGAAAACGGAAAGAAAGAGCAAATGTAAGAGCTTGATATGAGGGTTTTAGCATTACGCATTCGGATTAGTTGGGATTTGTTCTCTACGTACTTTATTTCATGATTTGATAAATTTGGTTGAAGATTATTAAATAATTAAATATTTGTAATATTAGATTTACAGCTTAAAATCTCTGTATTTAAATGGATCTAACCTTGTAAGGCACATGCAAGGCATCTTATTTTTGTTCTTGCATTTAAAATCAAGCTAACACCCCACCCCCACCCACCCTTTTCTTTTCGTATGGTTGTCAAAATTACCTGAATCTTATTATATAAACAAATTTTAAAAAAATTTAAGACAGACCTTTTTTTCCTCATAATTTCATAATTATATTGTTGTCGTCCATAGCAATGAAACTAATAGGGCCACAACAGTAATAATCTTCACAAATAATTTAGATTTTTGAAGCTCAAACAATAATAGTCCCTTTGTTTTAAAACGAATGAACATTTTACTATTTTGGGAGTCTAACAATGTATTCTTTGACTATATTTTTGTAAATAGTTTTCAAATATTTCGAATTATTAACTATTGTGGCTTATAATACTTTAACATATGTAATTTTTAAATATGTAAATGTTATTTCAAAAAACTTAAAGAATAGATGTCGGAATTCACACCAAAAATTAGTCAATTTAACCATCGTACTCCGAAAAAGTTCAAATAAATTGAAATATAGGGAATAGTTGTGAAGTATAAAAGGCTTTTGGTAGGATAATTTGCCTCAATGAAAATTCTGTTATAATCGAGTAATAATCATGAACTTATTCGATAATTTCATTTTGACATTTGAACTAAGACTAATATATATTGCTCATGAGATATTTATCCAAAATCGATGTAATATTAATTCTATTATTTTTTTCAAGGGTATTAAAGAATAGCACCGCCCCTGAAAGACAGAAAGTTGGGAGTTTGAGGAATTCCTAATATTGTAATGATTTCACAGCATTAGAGTCAGTATGCCATTAATGAACTTAATATAATTGCCACAATTGAGGAAATCATGAGAATATTATGTGCGGTTTTAATAATCCAACTGTCAGTTTGGTTAAAAAAAATATACTCGTATTACCTTTTCATAAAATTAATTTTAATCTTTTTTAAATCTTTTTTTAAATATTTGTGGAGAAAAAAAACGTGCTGAACAATGCAGATAATTTAATGTAGTTTGTTAAAAAAAAAAAGTTATTTCGAGGGAAAAATATGTGGTTTTGTTTCATCTGAAATAAAGGATTTGGTGAAGTTGCACAAAATATGTAGGATCTTAACATGGTTAATGTAGAGAACTTTAGGTGTGTGGGTGTGTCTGTCAATGACCTGTAGTTATTAAGTTAAGAAAGGTTGGTGGTTAGTTGTATAAGTAGCAGTTAGTTAGTTATGTACATTGTACATATTTCATTTCTTACTATCTATATCTATATATATATATATATATATATATATATATATATATATAAGGACAATGTTGGAAAAACATTATTAAGTCATTCTTGAAATCCGAAAACATCACTTATTTTGGACCTCAAAAAAAAGGCCAAAACATCACTTATTTTGGACCGGAGGGAGTACCTTTTAACTAAAAAACTTTTTAAAATTTTGAATTAATTAGTTACTCTTTTTGAATTAATAAACATAAATATATTATAATTAGCTATATTAAAAAATAGAAAAAAATAACTACCCATTCAAATTACCCATTCAAATTAAGGAGTAATTTATAGTTGGTGTTTTAAAGTTATTTTAAAATAACAAAACAAAAAAATTAATGGTTAATGCCATATTGAATGACATATTTTGTATGTTCAATGACATATTCCATGACATATTTTCTTCACTTTTTATGCATATATAAAGGCCTTGTAATAGATAGGAAAATACACACAATTGAAGAAGAAAATCTCTTCCTTCTCTCTATCTCTATTTCTTATTCATGTTTTACAAAATTACTTTTATTTCTTGTTCATGTTACTAAATTGCTTTTCTTTTATAACACGTTATCAGCACGAGTCTCTAACCAATTTTATATATATCTACAAAAAATTTCCTACATCCAGAAAATTTGCAATTAGAAGCCATGCATATCATCTCGTGGTTAGATGTAAAGAGAAACTACATATCGTAAGTAATGAAACGTAAGAATGTGTGAGTATCTTATACATGTCATTCTTTTAATATCACATATGCACACAACTTTGTACTACACATATATTGCATAAGCACATATTAATATTACATCTTTTATATCACATGCATGGATTGAAATTTTCGAAATTCTAAATGTGAAAATCATAGTAGCAGTTAATTGTTGATATGATACATGCCATGGTAACCAAGGATATGTTATATAAGTTGTCTTATGCATATTTATGTGACAACTATCTTCGGTCTGTCCTACCGCTTTTAATATTTTCTTTTACTTGGATGAATATTTTTTTCTATTGGATTTTTGCCCTTGCATATGGTAAAAAAAAAGGAACAAAAAAAATTGATCATACTATTAGAAGCATAAATCATCTTGAAGAAAACAAGAAATACTCACATCTTTATCTAGGTAGATTAATTACTTCTTTGAAATTTAGAAAACAAATCAGCTATTGAGAAAGTATACTTCATAATTTATGATTGTATCATTTGAAAGCAAACAATGATTAATATGTTTACTAGAAGAGGTATTTTCGAGTATCCAAAATTTACTTGATGCTTGCTATTAACTTATCATTTTCAAGTTTTTTATATGAATGATGCATAAACTACAACAGGTAGTGGTTATCTATAATGTCATTTTTCAGGAAATATAAATGCTGAATATATGTGTACTATATAAATGCTGAATATATGTGTACTATATATCTATAAGTCATGGCATTAAATCAAAACTAATAGGTCGGGTATTCCCCGAAAACACCAATATTTTTTAGAGATGCTCAATAAATATTATGACAATGATTTTATGATTCATTTAAACTCTAATAGAATTTAAAAAAAATATTCTGACTATAAATGATTGTATTTCATATAGATGCTACAAGTAATTAATAAAGATTTACGATGATTCGAGATTTGCACACTTATTTAAGAAAACAAACTTAATTTGCTATGTTGCAAATTAGTTGTGTACAACTTTATTGGTATATGATTGAAATTAAGGCTTGAGAATGAATTTTAATATTATCACACCTCCCTTTTTACTACCCCAATATAATATTATATATGTAAGGTATACCTCGATGTTCAAATACCCGAGACGGATATAATAGCATAGAGAAAGGAGTTTTTCCACTTGAAGGACAACCAGTTCAGGATTTTTGTTTAATTATCAGAGTCGCCACTTGGGAAAATAATGGTGTCTCAGGTCACCGGTTAATCCCGAATCCGAGGAAATTGACTCTTTTATTAATGTCCGCGAAACAAAGATCTAGATAAGGAACTCTGTTAACCCGGGAGAAGGTGTTAGGCACTCCCGGATTCCGTGGTTTTAGCACGGTCGCTCAATCATCGTTCTTGACTCTTGTTTGACTCATTACAGATTTTAACAATTCGTATGTGCTTTTACTTTAATATTTTATAGAATTGCGACATTGCGAAAACATACCTCGAGTCATACCGCAACCAGTACGCCTGTGACCTTTGGTACATTTCGGCTTCGCCGGGATTTAAGATTTGAGTTGCACCAAGTGCACACTCATTCATAGGAAAGTATATTAAATCGTGCCTAGTAAATGTCTAACGACTTTAAATCTTTGGGAAAGGTTGTGAAATTTTCTACCAGTCTTCCCGAATCTATTATTTTCTTTAATAATTACTTATTAGGGTGCCCCAATGTATTGTTACTATGGGAGGCTCGTCCCTTGCCTTTTTTAAAGTCCAAACTTAATGAGTCACTATATTTTCTACCACTGTTTTTTCCTTAATCTATTTGGCATTTCAATATCAAGCCCAGGCCACTTTCGTTTTCTTCATTGGGCCTGGGCTCTTGTTTTCTCACTTAATTGGGCGTCGAATTTGCCCGGGTCTCAAAGACCTAGGCCGTTCTTAAGCTCTTGCTCAAAGGCCCAGTTGGCTTTATACCACAGTTCAGGCCCACGCCATGTATTGAGCCCAAACCAAATAAGAACAACAATAATGTGAGTAAATAAATGAAGGTACATATATGGAATCAAATAGGAATCAAATTGCACTTTTATTTATCATTAAAGAAAATCAATACATAAATCACTAACTCTAGATCAATTATCTATTGTACATGAGAACTTAAAAGACTGTTTTTACTACCGATTCATAACCAAGAGTTTACACTAATATTTAATTGCTTACTAGTTGAAAGATCTAAGAACACGGCTTGATTATCTATGAAATTTGATCAAATTAAAACGATTCAACTAACTACTTACAGTATCTAGAAAAAGCTAAACAAGTTATTCATAGATGCACAACTATATTACTGGTTTCATTATGAGTGAGCCTTTTGACTTCCCCAAATCTGGTTCTAATTGAGTTGTTATATTGACTAGTTACTTCTCCTCTTAAACTCAATCGGATCTGCGCCTTGATTTCCAAACAAGCTAACTATGAAAGTAGTCTAAACATGCAATGATATAACTTGAATACCTACATCTAAATGGCTCAAAGACTTTAGCATAATTAAACTACTAATTTTACTGCAGCTTAGCTCATTATCAGATTATCAATTCAATTATAAATGAATCACTATCCGATCTAACGTTTTTTATTCCATGTTTAAGCGTAGATTCTATGACATTAGCTAAGTGATGATGATTTACGAAATTCTCTGTGAAGCAATAGTGATTAGCGATTTGAAATCATGATTCGTTTACTTATATTTTAGGGTTTACCTATTTAAACTAGGCGTGATATACTACTACGACTATACTACTACTACTACATCACTAGCTATTACAATATTTTTGTGTTTGTTTTTCTGCTACTACATTCTATACTACCACTACAGATCTAAGATTAAACAGCTAAGGAAAGAATAACTACAAAATACAAGATATCAAATGAGTTCTAAATCTAGATCTCCATTTCATTTAATCAAGTCTTTATAGCTTTGTTTTGGATAGAAGAGTACCTGAATCAACAAGAAAAGCCAATGAGTCTAAGGGGATTCAGGCAAATAAGCAACAGCAATAACTCGAACAGCCAATGCAACAATGAGATTGAATATCCACGAATAGAAAACCATAGCAAGAGCAAGTAGAAATCCAGGCAAAACATTCGAGTAAAAACCCACAAAGATCACATGAATATCCCAAAGTTCTCACTCGAAATAATGCAGGAAAAGCTTATTGCTATATTACTAATATTTCTCTAAATTTTTTATTCAAAAGCCAGCCCCCTAATTCACTCTTTTCAGGAGTATTTATAGTTGTGGGAAGGGGCTGATGACTTGGGGAGAAAGTATGGGACTAAATCCCACTTCTCCCCCTTTAAAAATATCAAACTTACATTTAGACCCATATTTCAGTTATCAAATCCCTTCCAGCATGTGCTCGAAGGTTCTAAAAGATTCCTTTTGGGGCTTTTTACCAAGGTATCCTTATGGGTTAAAGATTTTTACAGATTTTCCTTTTTAGGGAGACCATTATACCCTTAAACTTTTGAAAAATTACAGAAATCAGGGGTACAAATGACTCCCTTAACCCTATATGTTCTGTACAATTCACCATTTTACCTTTTTGGCTTCCCTCTATGCCCTTAATGACTTGGTTGTTTTACCCGACCTACCTAGATCTGGTTGTGACGACCCAAAGGGTCATCACTTATTTAATTAATCATTTCGAGCTTCTGAGGCCTTGAAAACCTCATTCTATGTTGCCTCGATTTACGTGCACGATCCGAGCATGTAGCCTGAAAGATTTTGTGATAGAAAATATGAATTCTATGAGAAATTTGGATAAAAATGATATTAATATTGATATGGTTGACTTCGGTCAACATTTTTGGTAAACGGATCCGGACCCGAGATTGGATGGTCCCGAGAGGTCCGTAGGAAAATATGGGACTTGGACATGCGTCCGGAGTCGAATTCCGAGGCCTAGAGCCCAAGTTATGAATTTTTCTATGAAATTGTTTTTGATGTAATTGTTAAAGGAAATGAATTAATTGACCTTGGTATCGGGCTCGTATTTTGGTTCCGACGCCCGGTACAAGTCTTAAATATTATATATGTGATTTCTGTAAAGTTTGGTGACATTCGGATGTCGTTTGAGATGTTTTGGACCTTGAGTTCCAAGTTAGGAAGTTTTGAAAAACCAAAAGTATGAAAATCATGAATTTGAGGCTTGATTTGATGAAAACGATGTGATATTGGCGATGTGATCGCACGAACAAGTTCATAATGTGTTTTTGAGGTTGTGTACATGTTTGGTTTGGAGCCCGGGGGCTCGGGTAAAGATTTGATAGGCCGTTGGATGAAATTCTGAATTTTTGCACTGCTGGTTTTTCACCCAGCTGTTGGCTTCGCAATTGCGAAGTATTTCTTGCAATTGCGAAGGGGGCAGTACAAGGCAGGGCTCGCAAATGCGAACCCTGATCGCAATTACGAAGCCCCATTGAGCCAGCCTTGTTCGCAAATGCGAACAATTGTTCGCAAATACTGCCTGTGTTCGCAAATGCGAACAAAAGTTCGCAAATGCGAACATTCCCTATATTGCCTGTGTTCGCAAATGCGAACCATTGTTCGCAAATGCGAACACTGCCCAATACTGCCTGTGTTCGCAAATGCGAACATTAGTTCGCAAATGCGAACACTCCCTTTTTCTGCCAGTGTTCGCAAATGCGAACAAATGTTCGCAAATGCGAACTTCCCAGCCTTAGCTTATTTTTCAAACTCCAGAAATTGGTCGGGGTTCGCAATTGCGAACCCATGTTCGCAAATGCGAACACAGAGACCTGTAAAACACGATTTTCAGTCCATTTCTTCACTTTTTACAAAACAAAAACACCCAATTGCGATTCTTCACGGATTCCTTCTTCATCAAAACAATTGTAAGTCACTTTTTACTTAATTCTTTCAATTCCTAACATCATTAAACATGTTTTTCAATAGAAATCAAAGGTTTTCATGGTAGAATTTCTTGTTTTGTTAGAATATAGGGTTTTTCATAAATTGGGAAATTGGACCTCGAATTGAGGTCCGATTTTGAAACAAATCATATACATGAACTCGTGGGGGATGGGTAACCGAATTTTGGTCCTAACCCCGAGTTCCGACCATGTGGGCCCGGGGTCGAAAATTACTATTCCGGGCAGAATGTTGTAAAAGTTGTATTTGGTCTTAAGAATTAGTTTGTTGAGTAGTATTGATGATATTAAATCAATTGTGTATAGATACGATTGGATTGGAGCCAAAGTTGAAAGAAAAAGACATTTCCACGGATTGAATTGTTCATAAACATTCGAGGTAAGTGTTTGTTCTATCCTAGCTTGAGGGAATAGGATTATGTGTTATGTGTTATGTGATCGAGTACGGTGTATGGGCTGTGGTGACGAGCATCCATACACTGGCGTCTAGTATGACCGTGAGTCGTTGAAAATGCTTATTTTGAGATATATTTACAGATGAATTGTTGAACCTTTGTCAAGTTGTAGAATTGTTATGGTTCTCCCTTGTTGGGACTTGTTGTGAAGATAATTATTGATTGCCCTTGTTGGGACGGTTTATGAATTACTGTTTCTTTCTTTGCCCTTAACTGTGATTGTTATTTGGGTGAGGAAGAGTGATAATGCACGAAGGGTGATGTCGTGCCATGTTTTATTATTTATGCACGAAGGTTAATGTCGTGCCATGTTTTATTGATTATGCACGAAGGATTATGCCGTGCCTTGTTATTGAACCATGTACGAAGGATCATGCCGTACTATGGATGTGAGGATGAGAGTAAAAGCACGAAGGGTGATGCCGTGTACTTTATTTGCTTATTTGGTGAGGATGAGAGTAAAAGCACGAAGGGTGATGCCGTGCAACCGCTTGCTATTCCTTGACTTGATATTACTTGTGTTTCCATTATACTTTGTTTTTCCTTGTGAATTTATTAACCGTTGTTAATTGTTGAATTCTTTGAGATATTCCTTATTGTGTTATTACCTGGTTATTTCTTGTTATTCTGTGGTATACATATATATTGAATTGCACAGGTTTATGTGGGTGTCTGGTCCTAGGCTTGTCACTACTTCGCCGGGATAGGCCAGGCACTTACCAGCACATGGGGTCGGTCGTGCTGATACTACACTTCTGTGCGTTTTTGCACAGGTCCAGGTTACGATCAGGAGCAGCAGCAGTAAATCGATTGCGTGGGAGTTGATCACATTTGAGACCGAGGTAGCTTGCAGACGTCCGCAGGCCCGGCGTCTCTCTCTTTATTTATGTTACTAGCCGTAGTCTCTTTGTTCCGAGACAAACAGAATTATGTTATATTTCTTTCAAACTTTTATGTGTAGTATTCAGTAGTAGTTCGTGAGTTGGTGACTCCACGTCTTGGGTAGAGGATTTCCGTATGATTTTCATCTTGTAATTAGTTATTTCTATTTCGATAAAGTATTCCGCATTTATTTAATTAAGATTGTGTTAAAAACAGGATAGTATGAATACGGTGGCTTGCCTAGCTACCACGAGTAGGCGCCATCACGATCCCGATGTTGGGGAAAAATCCGGGTCGTGACAAGTTGGTATCAGAGCTCTAGGTTACATAGGTCTCACCACTCACGAACAAGCTTAGTAGAGTTTGAGAGGTAGGTACGGAGACGTCCGTACTTGTCCTCCAGAGTCTATTGAGTTAGGAAAGAGTCTCTCATTTGTTCTTTCTTGTCGTGCGACTTGTTCCTCAATTATTGATTGAATTTCTATTTTGTCCTTTCGCAGATGGTGAGGACACGCGCTTCTTCGTCCGCCGACCAGCAGCCCGAGCCCCAGGCAGCTCCCGTGAGGGGCAGGGGCCAAGGCCGTATCAAAGGCCGTAGTAGGGGTAGAGCTCAGCCCCAGGCAGCTACCCCAGAGGTGGAGCCTCATATTGATATCGACGAGGAGGTTCCGGTTCCAACGGCTCCAGTGGGCCCAGCTCAGGTCCCGGAGAGGCTTTATTTACCCCGGATCTTCGGGATGCTTTGGTCGAATAGCGGGATTTATGGACAGCATTGCTAGAGCGGGTTTATTATCAGTTGCACCAGCCGCTTCTCAGGCTGGAGGAGGGGCCCAGACTCCTATTGCTCGTACTCCGGAGCCAGTAGCTCCTCAGCCTCAGGCACCAGTGGTTCAGCCAGCTGTGGCCACTCAGTCAGGTACCACAGCTCATGCAGGTGATGGAGCGGCCATGACTTCTGATTCGTTATGGAGGCTTGATCGGTTCTCCAAGCTATTTACCACTACATTCAGTGGAGCCACATCAGAGGATCCTCAGGACTTCTTATTCAGCTGCCATGAGATTCTCAAGACTATGGGGATCGTGGAGTCAAATGGAGTTGACTTCGGTACATTCAGACTTGCAGGATCCGCCAGGACTTGGTGGAGAGATTATTGCTTGACTCGACCAGCAGGGTCCCCAGCTTTATCATGGGACCAGTTTGCAGAACTATTTATGGAGAAGTTTCTCCCTGCTACTCAGCGGGATGTACTTCGGAGGCAGTTTGAGCGCCTCCATCAGGGCACTATGACTGTCACACAGTACGAGACGAGGTTTGTCGATTTGGCTCATCATGCAGTAGTGATACTTCCCACAGAGCGGGAGAGGGTCCGCAGGTTTATAGATGGGCTTAATCAGCTAATTAGACTCTAGATGGCTATAGGCGTGGGGAGTGACATATCATTTCAGGAGGCAGCCAATGCAGCACGCAGAGTTGAGATGGCTCTTGCTAGGGGAGGCGGTTATTCTTCGGATAAGAGGCCTCGTCATTCAGGCAGGTTTGGTGGTTCTTCCTCTGGTGGCAGAGAATCCTTTGATAGAGGCCAGTCCTCCAAGCCTTTTCATTCCGCCCTTCAGGCTTCACAGGGTGGACTAGGTGATCGTGGTTTTCGGGGGCATTATTCAAACCAGCCTCCTATTAATGCTCAGCCTCTTCAGAGTGTTCGTGGAGGCCATTCAGGTCGTCAGGGCCAGCAGCCCTATCAGTCTAAGAGTTGCTACGGTTGTGGTGACCCAGGTCATTTTATCAGGTATTTCCCTCGAGCAGCGGGCAACTCTCAGCAGCGAGGTCCTCGTCCTATGATTCAGGCCCCAGCTGACCCTCAGCCTGCCCAGCCAGCCACAGGCGGGGGTAGAGATTATAGAGGTGGAGGTCGAGACCGTAGAGGTGGAGACCGTCCAGCTAGAGGTAGAGGTCAGCCAGTGGATGACTGTCCCAGAGATGTAGCTCAGAGGGGAGGTGTTGATCCCCGATTCTATGCTTTACCGACCAGGCCAGAGGTAGAGGCATCAGATGTCGTGATTATAGGTACCATTCTTGTTTGTGACAGAGGTGCTTCAGTATAATTTAACCTTGGGTCTATATATTCACATGTGTCTTCCTACTTTGCACCGTATTTGGCCGTGCCCAGCTATGCTCTGGATATTCCAGTTTATGTGGCTACACCAATGGGTGACTCCATTGTAGTCGACCGAGTGCATCGTTCGTGCGTAGTTATATTTGGGGGTCTTGAGACCCGTGTTGATCTGTTGCTTTTGGACATGGTAGATTTCGATGTCATATTGGGGATGGACTGGTTGTCCCCATACCATGCTATTCTTGATTGCCATGCTAAGACCGTGACCTTAACCTTGCCAGAATCACCCCTATTAGAGTGGAAGGGTACCTCAAGCCACTCCGTTCGCACTGTTATTTCATATGTTAAGGCTCGACGCATGGTCGAGAAGGGGTGTCTAGCTTATCTGGCTTATGTTCGTGATTCCAGCGCAGAAGTTCCTTCCATTGAGTCAGTCCCTATTGCACGAGAGTTCCCTGAGGTTTTTCCTTCAGACCTGCCGGGCATGCCACCCGACCGAGATATTGATTTCTGTATTGATCTGGCACTGGGCACTCAGCCCATCTCTATTCCACCCTATCGTATGGCCCCGCCGGAGCTAAAAGAGTTGAAAGACCAGTTGCAGGACCTTCTTGAGAAGGGCTTTATCAGGCCCAGTGTTTCCCCCTGGGGAGCACCAGTATTATTTGTAAAGAAGAAGGATGGCTCGATGCGGATGTGTATTGATTACCGGCAGTTAAACAAGGTGGCTATCAAAAATAAGTATCCACTTCCGCGAATTGATCATTTATTTGACCAGCTTCAGGGTGCCAAGGTATTTTCAAAGATAGACTTGAGGTGAGGCTACCATCAGTTGAAGATCAGGGCGGCTGACATTCCTAAGACAACCTTTCGCTCTAGATATGGGCATTATGAGTTCTTGGTCATGTCCTTTGGGTTGACCAATGCCCCAGCAGCATTCATGGAGTTGATGAATCGGGTATTCAGGCCTTACTTAGATCTGTTCGTGATAGTCTTCATAGATGACATCCCGGTGTACTCCCGCAACCAGGAAGAGCATGAGCAGCACCTCAGAGTGGTTCTTCAGACTCTGAAAGATAACCAGCTGTATGCCAAATTTTCTAAATGTGAGTTCTGGCTGAGTTCGGTAGCATTTCTGGGTCACATTGTATCAGTGGAAGGTATTCAGGTAGACCCAAAGAAGATTGAGGCAGTCCAGAATTGGCCTCGACCAGCTTCGGTGACTGAGATCCGGAGTTTCTTGGGATTAGCAGGTTACTACCGTCGATTTGTAGAGGGGTTTTCTTCTATTGCAGCCCCGATGACCAGGTTGACCCAGAAGGGTGTCCAGTTCCAGTGGTCAGAGGAGTGTGAGGTGAGCTTTCAGAAGCTCAAGACAGCCTTGACCACCGCGCCCGTGTTGATACTACCTACAGGTGCAGGGCCTTATACAGTTTATTGTGACGCATCTCGTATAGGGCTTGGAACGGTATTGATGCAAGATGGTAAGGTTATCGCTTATGCTTCGAGGCAGTTTAAAATACATGAAAAGAATTATCCAGTTCATGATCTTGAGTTATCAGCAGTGGTTCATGCCTTAAAGATTTGGAGGCATTATCTATATGGTGTGACATGTGAGGTGTACACTGATCACAAAAGCCTACAGTACTTGTTCAAGCAGAAGGAGTTGAATCTACGACACCGGAGATGGTTAGAGTTGCTAAAAGACTATGATGTTACTATCTTATATCACCCGGGTAAGGCCAATGTGGTGGTCGATGCTTTGAGTAGAAAGTATGCCAGCATGGGTAGTCTTGCATACATTCCGGTCAATCAGAGACCATTAGCTCTAGATGTCCAGGCCTTAGCCAACCGGTTCGTGAGATTAGACATTTCTGAGCCTAGCAGAGTGTTAGCCTGCACGGTCGCTCGTTTTTCTTTATTAGAGCGTATCCGTGAGAGGCAATTTGATGATCCTCATTTGCGTGAGTTGAGAGATACAGTACAGCGGGGAGGTGCCACACAGGTAAATCTAGATGATGATGGGGTATTGAAATTGCAGGTTCGAGTTTGTGTGCCCAATGTCGAAGGGATTCGAGAGTTGATCTTAGCGGAGGCCCACGGTTCGCGGTATTCTATTCACCCAGGCGCCGCGAAGATGTACCAGGACTTACGGCAGCACTATTGGTGGCGCAGAATGAAGAAAGATATCGTTGCGTATGTCGCTCGGTGTCTAAATTGTCAACAGGTGAAATATGAGCACCAGAGACCTGGTGGTGTATTCCAGAGGATTGAAATTCCCGAGTGGAAATGGGAGCGGATCACTATGGACTTCGTTACGGGACTTCCTTTGACTCGGAGGAAATTTGATGCTATTTGGGTCATTGTTGATAGGCTGACCAAGTCAGCACACTTTATTCCAGTATCTGTCTCCTACTCGTCGGAGAGGTTAGCGGAGGTTTACATTAGGGAGATTGTTCGTCTCCACGGAGTGCCAGTATCTATTATCTCTGATCGGGGTACGCAGTTTACCTCGCGGTTCTGGAGAGCGGTCCAGCAGGAGTTGTGAGCACGTGATTTTTGCCTTACTTGAGAAGTACTCCCAGAAAATTCAAAAATAAAAATAGTTTCGTGTTGGGTATGATTTTTGTGATTTTGTGTTATTTTATCTTTTGTGTGCACGTTTATTTATTTAAATTAAAAATACAAAAAATATATGCTAAGTTTTGCATTTTTAGTGTTTGATATCAAAGTCATGTGATTTACATTTTTAGGTGATATATAATTGTGTGGGATAATTGTATGCATATATATATATATATATATATATATACATGTACATATATATATGTGTAGTAATGAGATCAAATTGGGCCATAGTTTAGTCCAGGAAAGCCAGGCCCAAACGAATCCCAATCCGTCCAGCATCTATCATCTGGACCGTTGGATCTTATAATCCAACGGCCCAGATTAATCCTTTAATTTCAACATACACTCAGGTTATGATTTAACCAAACGACGTCGTTTGGTTTAAGTGAGGGGATCCTGATCGTTGATCGTAAATGATCCAACGATCAGGATTCAATCTCATCTCCGGTATATATTCCTCATTCCATACCCCGCCCCCCAAGCCAGACCCCCCCTCTCCCTTCATCTCCTTCAGAAGCTCTCAAAGCCCGGTGTAACGCCGCCCTCCTCCGCCGCACTCCGCCTGCCGGAAATCGCCTCACGGCGGTTCCGGTAGGCCAATCAAACCCAAACCAACGCCAAAACCTTCCCCTCACCTCCCCCATCACGAACCCAGCCTCCACTAACCTCGAATCATGCCGGAGCTCCTCGAATCTTCATTTGAAGATTCGAGTCAAACTCGAACCAATGCCAAATCACCCCAAATTCACACCACAGTCTCCTCACACCTCCCCCACACTCCCATTGACATTGGTTTGCTTCGAATCTAACCAAAAATGCAAAAGCCCCAAATCCGAGCCCAAGAACCCTAATTTTGGAGAAACCCAATTCGAGCCGGTTCAGCCGCAATTGAAGTCCAAGGGACTTTAGTCTAGGTGTTCTCAATCGAGAACATCTCGATTAAAGCCCGTTTGGCTTCAATAATTCCAAGTCTTAGTTCGAAGCTTGGGTCGGCAGATTTCTTACAAGGTATTCATTCCTTCTTTGGTCGATTTAATTCGATTTTTGTGAATATGTGTGTTTGTTTTATTCATTGTTTCAATTCTCATCTAGCATGCTTCTAATTTCTCATAACAGTCGACCTGTTATCCTCCTTTGAGGCCTTTTATTTGGCCAATTCCATCATAGGTTCAATGTGATTAAAGTCGTCAAACAATTAATTCATATTTTTGATTAGTTCCTTGATCCCTGAATCTGCCTGATGCAATTCATTGGTGTAGGGCTTGTTACTGTTTGATTCAGATTAAAAGGGGATAATTGGTTGTAGTTAATAGGTTAATTGTTTAATCACACACCCATACAAGGGCTAGTGGAACCTGCACAGCAGGGCATCCCACTGAACACTGCCACCAGCGTTGTTTAATGTTTGAGTCCATACTTTGGACAGTAGATAGTGGGTTTGCAGGGAATATGATGGGTTGGGGAGTCAGGGTAGGGGTAACCCTAGGGGCTGCTGGTCAGCTATAAGATGGGAGACAATCTAAGAGAAAAGGGATTCATACAGACACTTGAGAGGATACCTGAGAGGAGATAAAACAGGGATAACAGGCATATACCTGAGAGTAACTAGAGCACCTGAAGAAAAATAGATACAAGGATACACATATAGAAAGATACAGAGAAAGGTTACTGTTTCATTGGTTTGGAGTCACTGTTTCATCGAGTTTCTTGGCTACTGTCTCGTTGCTTTGATTCAATAGCTGAGTTGTTTTGGCCATTTGATTGCTCGTTGTTCTTGTGTTGGTGGTGCTGTGCCATTGTTGTAGTTGGTTCAGTGGTTGAGGGCTGTGGTAGTTCCAGTGATTGATTGTGCTGGTTGGTTGTGTTTTACTGTTGGTGGCAGTGTTCATTTGCTGCTTTTGGTCGTTTGTGTTGCTGCTCTTGTTCATTTGGTGCTGCTTGTCCAGTATTGGGGTTCTTGGTCTAGTGTTGTTGCTGTTAGACATTGTTGTTGTTGTTGTGTCTTCATTGCTGTTGATACTGCTGTGTTTGAGTTAGCTATTGGTACATTATTGTTGTTGCCATTTGGTGGGTTATTGTGTGGCTGGTTTGGGTCTATTGATCACTATTGGTTTGTTGGGGCTATTAGCTGGTTCACCATTGTTTTGGTGTGGAGTTGTTGCTGTTACTGTTCCTGTACTGTTGCTGCATTGCCATTGCTCATTCTTCCTTGTTCTTCCGCATTCCAGGTACACACCTCTGTTATTGTAGTTCCTTGGTTCGAAAAGAATGAAGTTTGAAGCTTATGCATAAAGTCTATTGAAACATGTAGTCTTCTAAAGTTCTTATGTTTAATTACATTCTGTTATTCTCCAATTAAGCTTGTATTGCTAGTCTTGGTTATGGAAAAGTGTAGCTAGGCTAAAGATACATTGTCGTTAGATAAGCACGTAAACCTGAATTAGTCTGTTGTATCTCTATTCAATCTTCTCTGCTCGTGTGTGTAATCTCCAAATCTGTTAACGTTAGACCTTATGCTAAAAGCAAGATTAGCTAGGGAGTTGTCACTCAACGAAATGACGTAATTAGATTAAAAAGAGTCGGGGGCGCATTTCATGTGACCCGACCCCAATTTTGGGCAAGAGTAAACAAAGCATGTCAGGAACCACAGGCGCATTTCATGTGGTGTGGTTCGTAGCAAGTTTAAAATAATTTGGAATCAACTCTTAAGTAAAATACAGTGGGATGTAGTTCGCTTTAGATTTGAATCAAAGGTGCGCCTCACCTAATAGTCATATTAATCGCACCGCTTTCATAAATGTACATATAAAATACTTAGATTTTGAGATGCGTCGTTTCTTAACGAATATCCCGCCCTTCTCAACAGTGTAAATAAGTAGTCGATCGGAGTGCATATTGTAGTTCTATCTTCTTAAACACGGGTGTGCATTTCATGCGACCCAAATCCAAACCCCGAAATGTTGAATAAGAATATGTTGAGGATCCGGGTGCATTTCATGTGACGTGATTCGAAGGCATATTTTTTTCTCTTTCGTAAATCACAACCAATAATAAAAGCGGTAAAGGGGTATTAACTTGCACTAAGTACATAATTGTAAAAAGCAGATAGATAAGCCAAACACGACAGTTGAGCGACCGTGCTAGAACCACGGAATTCGGGAATGCCTAATACCTTCTCCCGGTTAATAGAATTCCTTATCCGGATTTCTGGTTCGCGGACCGTTAAATAGAGTCATTCTTTTCCTCGATTCGGGATTCAACCGGTGACTTGGGACACCATAAATCTCCCGAGTGGCGACTCGAAATAATTAAAATAAATCCCATCTCGATTGTCCTTTAATTGGAAAACTCTTTGCATCCTTGCGGGTGCGTAAAAAGAGGCGTGACAGCTCTGGCGACTCTGCCGGGGACTTCTTTAGAATTCGAGCTCGGAATAACCGTTGTATTTGGCATATTTTATTATCTGATTTTTTTTTTTTTTTTTTTTTTACATGTTGGCATCAATGTGCAAAATGTTGTTTTTACTCCTTTGATATTTTGTGAACTGTGTACATATAAATTGTGCCGGAACCAATCTCCTTTCCGAGTCTTCTAAATCATGAAGAAGGGTGCACTTCGTGTGACTTCTTTTCTGGTATAGTGTCTAATTCCCATTTTAGAACGAGGTTTGGATAAGTTGCAAAACCGGTGAAGCTTCCGTATTCCCGGGTTGCTGCCTCCTCCTCGGCTCGAGCGTCCGCTCGGGTAAGCCAAGTCTAGAACAGATAAACCCATGTTTTAAACCTAGAATAACAAAGCTTCATGCCGGATCCCTAGTAGGAAACGTTTATTTGCATCATGTCGCATTTGGCTTAGGGGACTCAACACAGGGGTTGGGTCCGTCTAGGACAGTTGACCTGAAATGAACAGACTATCCTGCTGCATCCTGTTTGTCTTGCGTATTTATCTGTTATAGACTTGCATGCTGACCGAAAAAAAAAAAAAAAAAAAAAAAAAAAAATGTGTGTGTTTTGCTCTTAAGATAGAAATAGCTTATTTGTTTTCCCTAGTAAAGTGAATAAATAAATAATGCCGTTTGTTTCGTCAAAACCGAACTACGTGGGTTTGATTCTCATTGGATGTGAGATACGTAGGCAACCTCCATCAGGTCCAACTTCACCTTTTGAAAAAATGGCCGAAAAATCAAAACTAACTTTTGTACTAAATAAGTCGGTGACGCTGTTTTTAAAAATAGCCGAATGTTCCCGAAAGGGACGCCGAAGGCTAATTTCGTATAAACGGCCACCTTTGGGTCAATTTTGATTTCGATCAATTTACCCCACAACCTTAAAAGCCTTCGTCCCCGAGACGTTGAAAGGCCGTGATTGAAAACTGATTTTTTTTATTTTTTAGCAAAACAAAGCTGTTTTCTTATTTAAATCACCTTAATAAATGTGCAGGATGAGCACGAATCAGAATAAATCATTTTCGATCTTTAGTGAGGTCCCTCAGCAGCTCCGTATATGGTGGAACAATTTGGAAGACAATAGCAAAAAGGTCGTAGGGAGAATTTTGGGAGGTTTGGTTGATCTGTTGAATATCGAGCCAAGGGAGGACATCATCAAGGCACTGGTATCTTTCTGGGATCCGACCCGCAATGTGTTCCGTTTTGTTGACTTTGAATTGACGCCCACATTAGAGGAAATTGCGGGCTATGCAGGACTTAATGGGAAATTAAGAGGGCAATACCTGCTCTCACCAAGACCGGTATCTCCACATGGGTTTCTGGATTTGCTGAGCATTAGTCGAAAGGTGAAAAATGATGATCTGTTGAAAGGGTATTGCGATCTTCAATTCTTATATCAACGGTACGGCACTCCTCGGGGTTTTGAAGAGTCAAACCTTGGACTGACTCACGCAGGGAATAGAACCAAGTGGGAGGCCAGACGAATTCTAGCATTCCTAACGACATTCTTGGGGGTTGTGATTTGTCCGCGTGAAGATAAGAAGATAGAGATAAGTCTGGTAGGAATAGCCGATGTTGCAATCAAAAAGGCTACCAGCACTGTGGTCCCTTTGGTTTTGTCCGAAATCTATCGAGCCTTGACTGTATGCCGAGAAGGGGGCAATTTCTTCCAAGGATGCAATCTGTTACTCCAATTATGGATGCAAGAACACCTCCATCACCGAACACAATACATGAACCATGGGTTGACCGGAAAAACCTGTATCAGGGGTTTCGAAGAACGGATGATGGGTGCTGTATTCCCTGAAGGCGTCGAGGCATGGCTTGCACGACTGAGCTCAATAGAAGCCGATCAGATTGAATGGGCATTCGGGTGGTTACCCGATACTGAAGTAATATATATGGCAGCCGAGGAGTGTTATATCCTTCTGATGGGGATCCGCAGTGTTCAACCATATGTCCCTCACCGTGTATTACGTCAACTAGGGAGGTTTCAGGTTATTCCTACCGATCAAGACCTAAGGAAGTACGCCATTGAGTTGAGCCCGGGAGTTGTCTTCCCCGAAGAGAAGGTTAGAAGGCCGTGGCACGAATGTCGGTTCCTTGAGCCTAAAACCATGGTCCGGGAACTATCTAAGGGAGAGGTGGACCCAAAGTACAACGTGTGGTTCGGGAAAAGATTTCGGATTCGTCGGAAATGTTCTAAAAGAGCCCATGTCCAACAGTTCACGGAAGATTCACAGGAACAATGGAGTTGGCTAGCAAAGGAGGAGGGGTACAGGACGAAGATTGGCAGGATAGAACAGCAGGTCCGGGACCTTCAGTTCGAGAAGAACATGCAAGCCGCCACCGACGAAGGAGACAAAAAGAAGTTGGCACAAGAAAATGACTTCTTGAGAGCTCAAATCCAACAAATGAAAAGAGATGCTGACAGACAATCGAGGAGTCGGGCCGACGAAAAATTGATAAGGGGTTTGAGAAGCCAAGTCACCGACACCCAAAGAGAATTGGACGAGTCAAAAGCCCAAATAACGAGGATCCGTGCCAGCTGGAAAAAGGAGGCACATCAACATGCACTTCACCTAAAGCGGGTGGAAGAAGATTACACCGATATCATCACTAACCTGAGGGAAGCAAATGTTGTCCTTAGGGAGCGGGTTTTCAAGCAAGCCCAAGATGCCGGAGCAGACCTCGACCGCTGCCACAATTTGATGGCCCGACTGCAAGGACAAGTGGATAGGCTCCTAGATCAAGTCACCAACAATGCTCGAAGATTGGGGGCGAAAACCAGCAAATAGAGCGGCTACTCGGAGAAAGGGACATGATCAAGGATAGAATTGGAGAAATCGGGCACTATGTCACCACGAAGTGCCTAGCTTGTGAACGAATGCCCCGCGCCGACCTTTTCGCTTCAATTATGGGTTATGTTCATCGGATCATGGAAGAGTTGAGGGAACTGCACAAGGACCTCACACCGAGGCCTGCGGCAAGGCCGAATGATGCCTCGCAGGCCCCCAGGAGTTTTAGGGCATTAGATTTTGATTAAAAATGTATTCTGAAATGTCGAGTCAAGCTAGTTGGCATTTTTATCTTTACTTTCCCAAGTCAAGCATTTTTATTTTGTTTTGCTGATTTTGTAAGACGTGTTTTGTAACTACACGGTTTTATTTGATATAAAATTTACTGAATTTTGCCACAATCTTGTTACCAGAACTACGCTCGGTCTGATTCACGCGGGGTCGTGATACGTAGGCAATCCACATAAGATTCGACCACCACTAAAAAGAAAGGAATCCATAGGTTAAATAACAATAAAGGCTTGCAAAGATAGTCGAAAAAGAAAAAAAAGAGAAGAAAAAGAAAGAAAAAGAAAAAGGGCCGGAATGACGCATGTTAAAGAGTAACACGTAGAAACGGTTATTTGGTTAGGTGCATTGCATCCAACGTGCTATAACATATCTGTCAAACTCGGTGAACTAACAAGTTTGTTGCGTATTCCAGAAAGTTTAGCAGTTGGTTTGACAGAATATACTGGCCAGCCATCACTACCGTACTAGATCCAAAGGACCAGTTACAGTAAGCATGTCGAGTTCCGGCAAGAGTCTCGAGGAAGAAAAATCCGAGCTACAAATCATGAAAGAAGAGGTAGACCGGTTAAAACAACAGATAACAGAGATGCACCTGGCCTGGGCCAGGGAACAGTCTTCACCAAACCGCCCTACTCTCGCCTCAGCTCCCGAACATCCGCCCATCGATCCTTCAACAAGCGCCCCAAGCTATCCATACTTTCAGGGGGAAAATCCATATGCCACCCACATTCCACCAGCCAAACCAAATCCTCCTCCAGCCACCCCTGTTTTTGTGGCACCTCCACCCGCTCCTCTGCAAAGGCCGGCCAGCGAGCCATATGTTCACATCCATGACAACTCTTACTATCCTCCAGAGCCTACTTTCAGGGCTCCTGAACCACAATCACATACACCTCACTGGGATAATCCGGCAGAACCGGAAAAACACTTCCAAAGTTCGGAACACGAGGAAGTTGCCAGGAAAAGTTAAAAGCCTGGAGCAGTCCTTCAGGAACATGCACGGTTTAGGCAACCAGGTCAGCGTCGCCTATAAGGATCTGTGTCCATTTCCGGACGTCCAGTTGCCCGCAGGATTTAAAATGCCCAAATTCGACCTATACGAGGGGCATGGTGACCCAGTGGCCCACCTGCGGGGGTTTTGCAGTAAAATGAGAGGGGCCGGAGGACGGGACGAGCTTCTGATAGCCTACTTCGGCCAGAGTCTGGGAGGATCGGCATTGGAGTGGTACACTAGACAGGATCCCAGTAGATGGTTTACGTGGGATGACTTGGCTCAAGCTTTTATCGGCCAGTTCCAATACAATCTTGAGATAATCCCCGACCGCCTATCATTGCTAAAATTAGAGAAGAAGCCTGCTGAAAGCTTCAGGGAATTTGGTTTCCGATGGAGGGAACAGGCGGCCAGGGTAGATCCGCCGATGAGAGAAAGCGAGATGGTGGACTACTTCTTGCAGACATTAGAGCCCACCTACTTCGGACATCTGGTAACGTCCGTAGGCAAATCATTCACCGAGGTGATAAAAATGGGGGGTATGATCGAGGAGGGTTTGAAGGCCAACAAGATCATGAGCTACTCAGCATTGAAAGCCACCACTCAGGCTATCCAAAGCGGTACTGGAGGAGTACTGGGGAAAAGAGGAGAGAGGAAGTTGCGGCCGTCGAGTCCGGGGCATGGTTCAGAAATAGAGGCCCCGCACCCCAATATAGCCCACCCCAACCTCACCACCAAAACTACTCTCACAACCCATATAGCCACCCGCAACATTATTATCCCGCACCTGATCCCCATTTTACTGTCCACCATGCACAATCCTATTCTGCACCTCCTGTTCATGCACCGTGGCGTGCACCGAACCCCCAGAACAATCATCCACCCCCAAGAGCTTACAGGAACCCATCGGGCGCGAGTTTCCGTCCGAACCAGGCATTCAGGGGCGACAGGGCGCCGAGGCCAAAGACTTTCACTCCCTTAGGAGAGTCTTACACTAGTCTGTTCCACCGGTTAAAGCAGGTAGGGTTGCTGAATCCGGTTGAAGCTAAGCTGCCAAACCCTCTTCCGAAGAACCTGGACCATTCAGTAAATTGTGCCTACTGCTCGGGATGTCCGGGACATGATACAGAAAAGTGTTGGAGGCTGAAGACGGCCATCCAGGAGCTCATTGACACCCGCAGGATCGAGGTCCAGACTCCAACAGAGCCCAACATCAACCAAAACCCGCTTCCAACTCATCACGAGACCAATATGATCGAGTTGGTACGGGCGGAGGAAGGAAAGGAGAAAGCCTCTCAGACCGTAATGATGATTAAGTCTAGCGGGGCAGGAACGAGAAAAGGGCCAAGCTTTGATGAATCGCCCAGTTGCAAGAAGGACATACCAGGAGAGTCGGAAGCAGGAAAGGAAAATGTGAACGAAGTACCGGTGAAGCCGGCCAAGATAGTTGTACCAGGGGCAGCAATCAAGCCCATTTTGACAGTAGCAGGCATTCGAATGGATCCCTTCATCATCCAGCCGGCAACACAGTTGCCAGTAACTGATAGCCGGGCCGTCCCATGGAATTATGCTCGGATTACAACGACCTACAGAGGAAAGGAGGTGAAAGAGGAAGTTTGTGAAGCCTAAGGGTTGACCCGCTCGGGGAGATGTTTTGCCCCTGCGGAATTGAGGAAGACCACTCCGGCAGTATTGAAAAAGCCGGTCACTGATGAAGAGGCGGAAGAATTCTTGAAAAAGATGAAGCTGCATGACTACTCTGTCTTAGAGCAGTTGAAGAAGACTCCGGCGCAAATATCATTGCTATCCTTGTTGATACATTCTGAAGAACATCGGCAAGCATTGATGAAAGTCCTGAATGAGGCACATGTACCGGATAAAATCTCAGTGAGCCATTTGGAGAAGATCACCAATAGGATCTTCGAAGCAAATCGGATCACCTTCACCGATGACGAGTTGCCCGAGGAAGGCACTGAGCACAACAGGGCTTTATATCTTACGGTGAAGTGTGAAGAGGCGGTGGTTACCAAAGTCTTGGTCGATAACGGGTCCAGTGCTAACATTTGTCCTCTCTCTACACTGGGCAAATTGAAGGTAGACATCGGCAGGGTACGCAAGAACAGCGTATGTGTTCGAGGGTTCGACGGAGGAGGCAAAGCGTCGGTTGGTGACATAGTGCTAGTCTTGACAATCGGGCCAGTGGAGTTCACCATGGAATTCCAGGTGCTGGACATGGTGGTGTCATATAACCTCCTAATAGGGCGACCATGGATTCATGCCGCAAGAGCAGTTCCATCCAGCCTACACCAGCTCGTCAAGTTTGAATGGGACCAGCAGGAGATCGTCGTCCATGGAGAGAACGATCCACAATCAGGCACCATCATTCCCTTTGTTGAAACAGAAGAAGATGTTGGGCCGTGGGTGTATCAGGTCTGCGATGTGGTGTCCGCCCACCGAGTTCCGGAAGGGGAATGTATTCCCGGCGACAGAACAATTACCGCGGATGTCATGGTGGCGCATGAAATGTTGCGACATGGTTTCGTACCCGGTAAAGGGCTAGGTGCATCTCTGCAAGGAATTATACAACCGGTATCAGTGGTCGAAAACTTGGGAACCTTCGGCTTGGGATTCCAGCCAACCTCATAGGACATCCGGCGAGCAAAGAGGAGTAAGCAGAAAACATGGGTGCTCCCAAAGCCTGTTCCACGCCTCTCCCAATCTTTTGTCAGGTCCGGAGCAAGAGGACATCCAGCGCCAAAGATTCCCGGTCCTACGGTCAAGCCAGACGAAGAGTTCTTCAGGAAGTTCGAGGACCTATTCACGGATGTATGTATGCTCGAGGACGGTGAAGGACCCAGTCATGCCGAGATACAATTTGTGGGACCAAAGGCAAAGCTGAATAACTGGAAGGCTACTCCTCTCCCTGTCCGGAAGGAGTCTTGGTAGTTTGCCTTGGATTGTTTTTCTTTCGAAATGTTGTGTTGGGGGTTTGTCCCCGGAGTAAAATCCCGTTGTTTTGTTCATTTTTGATTTAAGTTTGCAGTTTGTTTTCCCTTTGTACAATTCCCATTAATGAAATTTGGTTCCTTCGTGTCTAATTTTGTTTATCTTTTTCCTTCTTTTTACTTTTCTGAACAGCTTTCTTGCAACCGATCTTAATGATATGGCGTGCTTAAAGATTAATCAACCCAGTCTAGAAAGTCAATCGGGTTTGGAAATAATAACGCATGAAATAAGAAGTGACGAGAGTGAGTCATAGTACGGCGATGATGAAGCCGTAGAAGAAATCGGTGAAGAATTAAGTCACTTCGAGGAAAAACCCAAACCGAATTTAAATGATACTGAGGCCGTTAATCTAGGGAATGCGGATGACATCAAAGAAACCCGGATAAGTGTCCATATTGAACCCAATCTGAGAGAAGAACTGATCAAAACACTCATGGAGTTTAAAGACATTTTCGCATGGTCGTACGACGACATGCCAGGACTCAACACCGATCTAGTGGTTCATAGATTACCCACTGATCCGGCATATCCTCCCGTCAAGCAAAAACTGCGGAAATTCAAGACGGAGATGAGTGTGAAGATTAAGGAGGAGGTAACCAAGCAATTGCAGGCGAAAGTCATTCGTGTCACTCGATACCCGGAATGGTTGGCTAACGTAGTACCGGTGCCAAAGAAAGACGGAAAGATCAGGGTATGCGTGGACTATCGCAATCTCAACAAGGCAAGTCCTAAGGATAATTTCCCACTTCCCAATATCCATATCTTGATTGATAATTGCGCCGGACGCGAAATCGGATCCTTTGTGGACTGTTATGCGGGATATCATCAGATTTTGATGGATGAAGAGGACGCAGAAAAGACGGCTTTTATCACACCGTGGGGGACTTATTGCTACCGAGTGATGCCGTTTGGTTTGAAGAATGCAGGGGCAACCTATATGAGGGCGATGACTACGGTATTCCATGATATGATACACAAGGAAATTGAGGTGTACGTGGATGACGTGATCATAAAGTCTAGGCGTCAAGAAGACCATGTTGCCGACCTCAGGAAGTTCTTTCAAAGACTTCGAAGGTACGACATCAAGCTCAATCCGGCCAAATGCGCATTCGGAGTTCCGTCAGGAAAGTTGCTAGGATTCATCGTCAGCCGACGGGGCATTGAGTTGGACCCCTCCAAAATCAAGTCCATTCAGGAGTTACCCCCGCCGAAGAATAAAACAGAGGTAATGAGTCTGTTGGGAAGGTTGAATTACATCAGTAGGTTTATTGCCCAGCTTACGGCAACTCGTGAACCCATATTCCGCCTATTGAAGAAAGACGCCGCGATAGAATGGACGGCAGAATGTCAGGAAGCGTTTGACCGGATCAAAGGGTATCTGTCAAATCCACCCGTACTAGTTCCGCCTGAGCCAGGTAGACCCCTGATTCTTTATCTGACGGTTTTGGAGAATTCGTTTGGCTGCGTACTGGGGCAGCATGATCTTACTGGCAGGAAGGAACGGGCCATTTACTACCTCAGTAAGAAGTTTACAGTCCACGAGGTCAAGTACACTCATCTGGAAAAGACATGTTGCGCCCTAACTTGGGTAGCCCAAAAGCTGAAACACTACTTGTCTTCTTACACCACGTACCTCATTTCGCGGTTGGATCCGTTGAAGTATATTTTCCAGAAACCCATGCCTACAGGGAGGTTAGCAAAGTGGCAAATATTACTTACGGAATTCGACATCATATACGTGACAAGGACGGCTATGAAAGCTCAAGCCCTGGCCGATCACTTAGCTGAAAATCCTGTTGATGACGAATACGAACCTTTGAGGACATACTTTCCAAATGAGGAGGTGTTGCAAATTGAGGGGTTAGAACTAACCGAGGATCCAGGGTGGAAGCTCTTCTTCGACGGAGCGGCAAACGCAAAAGGAGTCGGAGTAGGGGCTGTGCTCATATCTGAAACAGGACATCATTATCCTGTTACTGCTCAACTGCGTTTTCACTGCACCAATAATATGGCTGAGTACGAGGCATGTATCTTGGGGTTGCGATTAGCGGTGGACATGGATGTACAGGACGTCTTGGTCTTGGGGGACTCGGACCTTCTGGTACATCATATTCAGGGAGAATGGGAAACCAGGGATTTAAAGCTTATCCCGTATCGTCAGTGTTTGCATGATTTGACCAAACGCTTTCGATCGGTAGAATTCAGGCACATCCCAAGGATGCATAATGAGGTTGCCGACGCGTTGACTACTTTAGCGTCAATGCTACATCACCCGGACAAGGTTCGTGTCGATCCGTTACATATCCATGTCCGGGATCAACATGCTTATTGTAATGTGATAGAGAAAGAGGTGGATGGTGAGCCGTGGTTTCATGATGTCAAGGAATACCTCAGGTTAGGAGTATACCCAGAACAAGCAACTGGAGATCAAAAGCGAGCTATTCGGCGGTTGGCGAACGGATTTTTCCTTAGTGGAGGGGTGCTGTATAAAAGAACCCCAGATTTGGGATTGTTGAGATGTATAGATGCGAGTCAAGCCACAACAAGTGATGACGGATATACACTCGGGAGTTTGCGGACCACACATGAGCGGATACGTATTGGCAAAGAAGATTCTTCGAGCAGGATATTACTGGCTCACTATGGAGCATGATTGTATAAGTTTCGTGCGAAGATGCCATCGGTGTCAAATACACGGAGATTTGATTCATTCTCCACCGACCGAATTACATACAATGTCAGCACCATGGCCGTTTGTCGCATGGGGTATGGATGTTATTGGACCTATTGAGCCTGCGGCTTCCAATGGTCACAGGTTCATTCCGGTAACGATTGATTATTTTACCAAGTGGGTGGAGGCCAAAACATTCAAATCAGTGACCAAGAAGGCGGTGGTGGACTTCGTACACTCCCACATCATTTGTAGGTTTGGAATTCCAAAGATGATCATTACGGATAACGGTGCAAATCTTAACAGTGGATTGATGAAAGAGGTATGTCAACAGTTCAAGATTACACACCGAAATTCCACACCGTATCGCCTAAAAGCAAATGGTGCGGTCGAGGCAGCAAACAAGAACATAAAGAAGATATTGAGGAAGATGGTAGAAGGGTCTAGGCAGTGGCATGAAAAGTTACCATTTGCGCTGTTGGGTTATCGCACTACCGTCCGAACTTCGGTAGGTGCAACTCCTTACTTGTTGGTATACGGGACTGAAGCAGTAATACCCGCAGAAGTGGAGATTCCATCCCTCCGAATCGTCGCTGAAGCTGAGATTGATGACGACGAGTGGGTCAAAACCCGATTAGAGCAATTGAGCTTGATCGATGAAAAGAGATTGACAGCAGTATGCCACGGCCAATTGTATCAAAAGAGAATGGCGAGAGCATATAACAAGAAGGTACGTCCCAGGAGATTTGAAGTGGGACAACATGTGCTGAGGAGAGTTCTACCACATCAGGCCGAAGCGAAAGGCAAGTTCGCTCCAAATTGGCAGGGACCATTTGTGGTGACTAGAGTATTATCCAACGGCGCTCTATGTCTGACTGATGTCGAGGGAAGATGCACCGATATGGCTATCAATTCTGATGCAGCTAAGAGATATTATGTGTAATTCTTTAATGCATTTGTCAACGTTTGGTTTCGTTTGTGTGTATTTGGCATTTTTCGGAGAATGAAATGACAGAGGCAATTTTTCTACTACCCAAACACTTTAACCTTTGTTTCCCCATTTGAGCCTTAATTATTCTTTCATATACCCTCTTTCGAAATCATCAAGGAAGATGTGTAACAGAATAGAAAAGAAACAAAGAAGTAATACAAGAAAAAGTGAACTACGTTCGACCTGATTCCTCAAGCAGGATACGTAGGCGCCACACGGCTCGGTCATAATAAAATAAAAATCAAAAAATCCCCCAAGCAACAAAACTGGGGCAGAAGTCATTTTTCCGTGGGAAAGATAGTGTGGATTCCGAAAGTTGTAATAAGCTAACCGTTGAGGCTAAACCCCTTTCTTCAGCCTCACGCGCAGAAACCATATCAAGAACCAGAAAGACCTCTCGATCAGCATTTGAGAAGTGCCAAGGCATGTGAATGAAAGCCAAGAGTGACATCCCGACCCTCGATTGAATTCAGGATGCACAAGCCGAAAGGGGATAACGCTCTAGAGAGAACCTCAGGGGCGATACCCCGCCGCAAGGAAAGAAAGCATAAATGAGAGAGTCTTAACGGTGAAAACCCTCGCGGGCACCTTAAGGCGAAGGAAGTTGAGAGAAGTAAAATGAGAGAGTCTTACGGTGAAAACCTTTACGGGCACCTTAAGGCGACGGGAGATAGAGAGAAATGAGAGAATCTCATTAGTGAAAACCCTTCGAAGGGCACTGTGAGGTGACAGGACGAGATGGTTACAAGATGTCTGCATGAGACAAGGTTTGGGACACCCGTTTACCTCTAGCAGGACGCGGTATCAGAAAGTGATTGACATGAGTAGACTGGGTAGTTTAATCTCAAAGGCGCGGCATAACATTGGATCAGGCACACATTCAGATAAGTTTTCCTATTTTTGAGTTCAGAAAAGTTTTTCTCTTTTTTTGTCATTTGCGGTCAGTATTCTTTTCTTTTCTTTCATCTTTCGAAAATTGATTTTTCAAAGCTTACTACCAAGTCTCCCAAAGCAATATATTGAAAGTGAATAGGCATGGAACAAGGCAATGAGACGGAAGTCGTTACGATAGTGAGATTGGGATGACAGGCCGAGTGGAAGGTTCGCAAGAATTATGGAGTATGATGGACACATGTGGCATGTCCGAAAGATGATTTCACGCAACAGATCACCGGCTTAAAAAGAGTCGGACCAAACCAAAGAGTGGAATAAAAGGAAAAGATGAGAGGTCGTTCATGGAAAAAGCATCTTCCCAAGCAAGCGTCAACGTCGTCCTCAAAGTTCGAGAGAGGCCAAGCAGCTGAAAGAGAATGGCCTCAACAAGAGTGGCACGACCACTCGCGGCGTTTTGAAACTAACAATTTTTCTTTGATTTAAAGCAGGAAAAGAGGGTCCGTCGGCAGAAAAGCATACCGTCCAGAAGTTTATCACACTGGGGCAGAAAATTTTCTCCTGTTGCGAAAATTTTCTGGAAAGCAAGACTCAGAGGATAAGTGTAGAAAGCAACACAAGATGGGGTGATCTTTGAGCCTGGTATCATCCCCAGCAGTTATTGGAAAAAAACAATGGCTTCGAGATTCCTCCAGCAGTATTACATTCCATAACTTGCTCGAGGAGGCAAAAGCGTGAGTCCCACAGGAGGTATGGGAAGAAGGAAGAGCATGAGGGGTGAAGGAAACAAAGAGTACTTCCTCAGCAGCACCATCCCCAGCAGGCAAGTAAACAGTTCCAAAATACCCCCAGCAGCCAGAAGAAAATGGTACAAGAGGCGAAGGAAGGTAATCAAGATAAGATGAAATCAATGAGTAGTAGTTAAGTCAGGAAGCCCGCCCGGAGAACGGAGTGGCGATTTAATTTTGAAGTTGTAATTGAAGTCGGGAGCCCGCCCGGAGAACGGAGTGGCGATTTAATTTTAAAGTTGTAGTTGAAGTCGGGGAGCCCGCCCGGAGAATGGAGTGGCGATTTAATTTTAAAGTTGTAGTTGAAGTCGGGGAGCCCGCCTGGGAGAATGGAGTGGCGATTTAATTTTGAAGTTGTAATCGAAGTCAGGGAGCCCGCCCGGAGAATGGAGTGGCGATTTAATTTTGAAGTTGTAATCGAAGTCAGGGGGAGCCCGCCCGGAGAACGGAGTGGCGATTTAATTTTGAAGTTGTAATTGAAGTCGGGGAGCCCGCCCGGAGAATGGAGTGGCGATTTAATTTTAAAGTTGTAGTCGAAGTCAGGGAAGCCCGCCCGGAGAATGGAGTGGCGATTTAATTTTGAAGTTGTAATCGAAGTCAGGGAAGCCCGCCCGGAGAACGGAGTGGCGATTTAATTTTAAAGTTGTAGTTGAAGTCGGGGAAGCCCGCCCGGAGAACGGAGTGGCGATTTAATTTTGAAGTTGTAATCGAAGTCAGGGAGCCCGCCCGGAGAATGGAGTGGCGATTTAATTTTGAAGTAGTAGTTGAAGTCGGGGAGCCCGCCTGGAGAATGGAGTGGCGATTTAATTTTGAAGTAGTAGTCGAAGTCGGGGAGCCCGCCTGGAGAATGGAGTGGCGATTTAATTTTGAAGTAGGAAAAGCAGAACGGCGTCTCAATTTCCAAGATTTGATAAGGATAGTGAAGAATAGGGAAGTTACAGAATGTAACGGAAATCTCCAGCATGAATCCAAGTTCATAATCGGAAGGAAGGCAACAACGATCAGAAAGATAGATTCAGACTTCGAAGCAGAATAGTTCGAAGATCACAAGGAAGGGACCAATGGTCGGAGTTCGGCAATCAAGATAGGCCGAAATAACAATTGTCAGAAGGGAAGAAACATCAGAGCCAGCAGGATGGCAAGGAACATGACAAGATCAAACAGCAGTAACAGCGAGATCGCAACAGCCATGGTAGTCCCAGCTACCAGAACTTCCCGAACTACATTGACCTGATTCCCTTTTAGCCATGGATATGTAGGAGACCTTTGAAGCAAGGTTCGGTCAAAACTTTTCCAAAATGCTTCATACGGAGTGTTCGAATGGGCAAAAATCGCTTATATCCGCTCATTTATCTTTGCACGAAAACTCTGCGTGTTTACGCGCAAAGAGGGGCAGCTGTGAGCACGTGATTTTTGCCTTACTTGAGAAGTACTCCCAGAAAATTCAAAAATAAAAATAGTTTCGTGTTGGGTATGATTTTTGTGATTTTGTGTTATTTTATCTTTTGTGTGCACGTTTATTTATTTAAATTAAAAATACAAAAAATATATGCTAAGTTTTGCATTTTTAGTGTTTGATATCAAAGTCATGTGATTTACATTTTTAGGTGATATATAATTGTGTGGGATAATTGTATGCATATATATATATATATATATATATATATATATACATGTACATATATATATGTGTAGTAATGAGATCAAATTGGGCCATAGTTTAGTCCAGGAAAGCCAGGCCCAAACGAATCCCAATCCGTCCAGCATCTATCATTGTGGCATTCGATCTGGACCGTTGGATTTTATTATCCAACGGCCCAGATTAATCCTTTAATCCCAACATACACTCAGGTTATGATTTAACCAAACGACGTCGTTTGGTTTAAGTGAGGGGATCCTGATCGTTGATCGTAAATGATCCAACGATCAGGATTCAATCTCATCTCCGGTATATATTCCTCATTCCATACCCCGCCCCCCAAGCCAGACCCCCCCTCTCCCTTCATCTCCCTCGGGAGCTCTCAAACACCCAGCGTAACGCCGCCGTGCCCCGCCTGCCGGAAATCGCCTCACGGCGGTTCCGGTAGGCCAATCACCACCAAACCAATGCCAAAGCCTTCCCCTCACCTCCCCCATCACGAACCCAGCCTCCACTAACCTCGAATCATGCCGGAGCTCCTCGAATCTTCATTTGAAGATTCGAGTCAAACTCGAACCAATGCCAAATCACCCCAAATTCACACCACAGTCTCCTCACACCTCCCCCACACTCCCATTGACATTGGTTTGCTTCGAATCTAACCAAAAATGCAAAAGCCCCAAATCCGAGCCCAAGAACCCTAATTTTGGAGAAACCCAATTCGAGCCGGTTCAGCCGCAATTGAAGTCCAAGGGACTTTAGTCTAGGTGTTCTCAATCGAGAACATCTCGATTAAAGCCCGTTTGGCTTCAATAATTCCAAGTCTTAGTTCGAAGCTTGGGTCGGCAGATTTCTTACAAGGTATTCATTCCTTCTTTGGTCGATTTAATTCGATTTTTGTGAATATGTGTGTTTGTTTTATTCATTGTTTCAATTCTCATCTAGCATGCTTCTAATTTCTCATAACAGTCGACCTGTTATCCTCCTTTGAGGCCTTTTATTTGGCCAATTCCCTCTGTTTTTAGTAGTTAAAATGAATCATAGGTTCAATGTGATTAAAGTCGTCAAACAATTAATTCATATTTTTGATTAGTTCCTTGATCCCTGAATCTGCCTGATGCAATTCATTGGTGTAGGGCTTGTTACTGTTTGATTCAGATTAAAAGGGGATAATTGGTTGTAGTTAATAGGTTAATTGTTTAATCACACACCCATACAAGGGCTAGTGGAACTGAGCACAGCAGGGCATCCCACTGAACACTGCCACCAGCATTGTTTAATGCTTGAGTCCATACTTTGGACAGTAGATAGTGGGTTTGCAGGGAATATGATGGGTTGGGGAGTCAGGGTAGGGGGTAACCCTAGGGGCTGCTGGTCAGCTATAAGATGGGAGACAATCTGAGAGTAAAGGGGATACATACAGTGAGGACATTTTTTTCAGAGTACCTGGAGAGGAGATAAAACAGGGATAACAGGCATATACCTGAGAGTAACTAGAGCACCTGAAGAAAAATAGATACAAGGATACACATATAGAAAGATACAGAGAAAGGTTACTGTTTCATTGGTTTGGAGTCACTGTTTCATCGAGTTTCTTGGCTACTGTCTCGTTGCTTTGATTCAATAGCTGAGTTGTTTTGGCCATTTGATTGCTCGTTGTTCTTGTGTTGGTGGTGCTGTGCCATTGTTGTAGTTGGTTCAGTGGTTGAGGGCTGTGGTAGTTCCAGTGATTGATTGTGCTGGTTGGTTGTGTTTTACTGTGTTGCTGTGGTGTTCATTTGAGGCTGTTGGTCAGCAGTGCTGTTGATGTTGTGTTCATTTGGTGCTGCTTGTCCAGTATTGGAGTTCTTGATCTATTGTTGCTTCTGTTAGACATTGTTGTTGTTGTTGTGTCTTCATTGTTGCTGGTTACTGCTGTGTTTGAGTTAGCTATTGGTACATTATTGTTGTTGCCATTTGGTGGGTTATTGTGTGGCTGGTTTGGGTCTATTGATCACTATTGGTTTGTTGGGGCTATTAGCTGGTTCACCATTGTTTTGGTGTGGAGTTGTTGCTGTTACTGTTCCTGTATTGTTGCTGCATTGCCATTGCTCATTCTTCCTTGTTCTTCCGCATTCCAGGTACACACATCTGTTATTGTAGTTCCTTGGTTCGAAAAGAATGAAGTTTGAAGCTTATGCATAAAGTCTATTGAAACATGTAGTCTTCTAAAGTTCTTATGTTTAATTACATTCTGTTATTCTCCAATTAAGCTTGTATTGCTAGTCTTGGTTATGGAAAAGTGTAGCTAGGCCAAAGGTACACTGGTGTTAGATAAGCACGTAAACCCGAATTAGTCTGTTGTATCTCTATTCAATCTTCTCTGCTCGTGTGTATAATCTCCAAATCTGTTAACGTTAGACCTTATGCTAAAAGCAAGATTAGCTAGGGAGTTGTCACTCAACGAAATGACGTAATTAGATTAAAAAGAGTCGGGGGCGCATTTCATGTGACCCGACCCCAATTTTGGGCAAGAGTAAACAAAGCATGTCAGGAACCACAGGCGCATTTCATGTGGTGTGGTTCGTAGCAAGTTTAAAATAATTTGGAATCAACTCTTAAGTAAAATACAGTGGGATGTAGTTCGCTTTAGATTTGAATCAAAGGTGCGCCTCACCTAATAGTCATATTAATCGCACCGCTTTCATAAATGTACATATAAAATACTTAGATTTTGAGATGCGTCGTTTCTTAACGAATATCACGTCCTTCTCAACAGTGTAAATAAGTAATCGATCCGGGCGCATATTTTAGTTCTACCTTCTTAAACACCGGTGTGCATTTCATGCGACCCAAATCCAAACCCCGAAATGTTGAATAAGAATATGTCGAGGATCCGGGTTGCATTTCATGTGACGTGATTCGAAAGCATATTTTTAAGCAACTTTCTCTTTCGTAAATCACAACCAATAATAAAAGCGGTAAAAGGGTATTAACTTGCACTAAGTACATAATTGTAAAAGCAGATAGATAAGCCAAACACGACAGTTGAGCGACCGTGCTAGAACCACGGAATTCGGGAATGCCTAACACCTTCTCCCGGGTTAACAGAATTCCTTATCCGGATTTCTGGTTCGCGGACCGTTAAATAGAGTCATTCTTTTCCTCGATTCGGGATTCAACCGGTGACTTGGGACACCATAAATCTCCCAAGTGGCGACTCTGAAATAATTAAAATAAATCCCATCTCGATTATCATTTAATTGGAAAAACTCTTTGCACCCTTGCGGGTGCGTAAAAACAGGTGTGACAGGAGTTAGGCACCCAGGTTCAGTTGAGTACAGCATTTCATCCTCAGACGGATGGCTAGTCCGAGAGGACTATTCAAATTCTAGAGGACATGCTTCGAGCCTGTGTTATTGATTTCGGAGGCTCGTGGGACCAGTTTCTGCCATTAGCAGAATTCGCCTACAATAACAGTTACCAGTCTAGTATCCAGATGGCTCCGTATAAGGCGTTGTATGGTAGGCGATGTCGATCACCAATTGGATGGTTTGAACCGGGAGAGGCTCGGTTGTTGGGTACAGGACTTAGTTCAGGAGGCCTTAGATAAGGTCAAGACTATTCAGGAGAGATTGCGTTCAGCTCAGTCCAGGCAGAAGACTTATGCGGATCATAAGGTTCGAGATGTAGATTTCATGGTTGGTAAACGAGTATTGCTCCGAGTGTCGCCTATGAAGGGCGTGATGAGGTTCGGGAAGAAGGGCAAGCTCAGCCCCTAGGTATATTGGTCCATTTGAGATTCTAGACAGAGTGGGAGGGGTGGCTTACAGATTAGCTTTGCCGCCTAGCTTATCAGCCGTGCATCCAGCTTTTCACGTATCTATGCTTCGGAGATACCACGGCGATCCCACACATGTGTTAGACTTCAGTACTGTCCGATTGGACAATGATCTATCTTACGAGGAGGAGCCGGTGGCTATTCTAGACCGGCAGGTTCGATAGTTGAGGTCGAAGAGTTATCCTTCTGTGCGTGTTCAGTGGAGAGATCAGCCTCCTAAGGCATCGACCTGGGAATCCGAGTCTAATATGCGGAGCCGCTACCCACACTTGTTTCCTGACTCAGGTACTTCTTTCTTTTGTCCGTTCGAGGACGGACGGTTGTTTTAGAGGTGGAGATTGTGACGATCCAAAGGTTCATCACTTATTTAATTAATCATTTCGAGCTTCTGAGGCCTTGAAAACCTCATTCTATGTTGCCTCGATTTACGTGCACGATCCGAACATGTAGCCGGAAAGATTATGTGATAGAAAATATGAATTCTATGAGAAATGTGGATAAAAATGATATTAATATTGATATGGTTGACTTCGGTCAACATTTTTGGTAAACGGATCCGGACCCGAGATTGGATGGTCCCGAGAGGTCCGTAGGAAAATATGGGACTTGGACATGCGTCCGGAGTCGAATTTTGAGGCCTAGAGCCCAAGTTATGAATTTTTCTATGAAATTGTTTTTGATGTAATTGTTAAAGGAAATGAATTAATTGACCTTGGTATCGGGCTCGTATTTTGGTTCCGACGCCCGGTACAAGTCTTAAATATTATATATGTGATTTATGTAAAGTTTGGTGACATTCGGATGTTGTTTGAGATGTTTTGGACCTTGAGTTCCAAGTTAGAAAGTTTTGAAAAACCAAAAGTATGAAAATCATGAATTTGAGGCTTGATTTGATGAAAACGATGTGATATTGGCGATGTGATCGCACGAACAAGTTCATAATGTGTTTTTGAGGTTGTGTACATGTTTGGATTGGAGCCCGGGGGGCTCGGGTAAAGATTTGATAGGCCGTTGGTTCAATTTCTGAATTTTTGCACTGCTAGTTTTTCACCCAGTCGTTGGCTTCGCAATTGCGAAGTATTTCTCGCAATTGCGAAGGTGACAGATCAAGGCAGGGTTCGCAAATGCGAACCCTTGATCGCAAATGCGAACAACTGTTCGCAAATGCGAAAGTCCCCAGGGCCTGCCTATGTTCGCAAATGCGAACAAAAGTTCGCAAATGAGAACATTCCCTATACTGCCTGTGTTCGCAAATGCGAACCATTGTTCGCAAATGCGAACACTGCCCTATATTGCACGTGTTCGCAAATGCGAACATTAGTTCGCAAATGCGAACACTCCCTTTTTCTGCCAGTGTTCGCAAATGCGAACAAATGTTCGCAAATGCGAACTTCCCACCCTTAGCTTATTTTTCAAACTCCAGAAATTGGCCGGGGTTCGCAATTGCGAACCCATGTTCGCAAATGCGAACACAGAGACCTGTAAAACACGATTTTCAGTTCATTTCTTCACTTTTTACAACACAAAAACACCCATTTGCGATTCTTCACGATTCCTTCTTCATCAAAACAATTGTAAGTCACTTTTTACTTAATTCTTTCAATTCCTAACATCATTAAACATGTTTTTCAATAGAAATCAAAGGTTTTCATGGTAGAATTTCTTATTTTGTTAGAATATAGGGTTTTTCATAAATTGGGAAATTGGACCTCGAATTGAGGTCCGATTTTGAAACAAATCATATACATGAACTCGTGGGGGATGGGTAACCGGATTTTGGTCCTAACCCCGAGTTCCGACCATGTGGGCCCGGGGTTGAAATTCACTATTCCGGGCAGGCAGAATGTTGTAAAAGTTGTATTTGGTCTTAAGAATTAGTTTGTTGAGTAGTATTGATGATATTAAATCAATTGTGTATAGATACGATTGGATTGGAGCCAAAGTTGAAAGTAAAAGACATTTCCACGGATTGAATTGTTCATAAACATTCGAGGTAAGTGTTTGTTCTATCCTAGCTTGAGGGAATAGGATTATGTGTTATGTGTTATATGATCGAGTGCGGTGTATGGGATGTGGTGACGAGCATCCATACACTGGCGTCTAGTATGACCGTGAGTCGTTGAAAATGCTTATTTTGGGATATAATTACAGATGCATTGTTGAACCTTTGTCAGGTTGTAGAATTGTTATGGTTCTCCCTTGTTGGGACTTGTTGTGAAGATAATTATTGATTGCCCTTGATGGGACGGTTTATGAATCACTGTTTCTTTCTTTGCCCTTAACTGTGATTGTTATTTGGGTGAGGAAGAGTGATAATGCACGAAGGTTAATGCCGTGCCATGTTTTATTATTTATTGCACGAAGGTTAATGCCGTGCCATGTTTTATTGATTATGCACGAAGGATCATGTCGTGCTCTGTTATTGAACCATGTACGAAGGATCATGCCGTACTATGGATGTGAGGATGAGAGTAAAAGCACGAAGGGTGATGTCGTGTACTTTATTTGCTTATTTGGTGAGGATGAGAGTAAAAGCACGAAGGGTGATGCCGTGAAACTGCTTGCTATTCCTTGACTTGATATTACTTGTGTTTCCATTATACTTTGTTTTTCCTTGTGAATTTATTAATTGTTGTTAATTGTTGAATTCTTTGAGATATTCCTTATTGTGTTATTACCTGGTTATTTCTTGTTATTCTGTGGTATACATATATATTGAATTGCACAGGTTTATGTGGGTGTCTGGTCCTAGGCTTGTCACTACTTCGCCGGGATAGGCCAGGCACTTACCAGCACATGGGGTCGGTTGTGCTGATACTACACTTCTGTGCATTTTTGCACAGGTCCAGGTTACGATCAGGAGCAGCGGCAGTAATTCGATTGTGTGGGAGTTGATCACATTTGAGACCGAGGTAGCTTGCAGACGTCCGCAGGCCCGGCGTCTCCCTCTTTATTTATGTTACTAGTTGTAGTCTCTTTGTTCCGAGACAAACAGAATTATGTTATATTTCTTTCAAACTTTTATGTGTAGTATTCAGGTAGTAGTTCGTGAGTTGGTGACTCCACGTCTTGGGTAGAGGATTTCCGTATGATTTTCATCTTGTAATTAGTTATTTCTATTTCGATAAAGTATTCCGCATTTATTTAATTAAGATTGTGTTAAAAACGGGATAGTATGAATACGGTGGCTTGCCTAGCTACCACGAGTAGGCGCCATCACGATCCCGATGTTGGGGGAAAATCCGGGTCGTGACACTGGTATTCAGCTTTTAGGACTTATTTAACCTACAGCCAGTCCTTGCATTGGCATTTAAGGACTGGCCAGTTCTATTATTTAAAACTTAGCCTTTTTTGCTTCATTTTCAGTTAATTAACACCTTTATTTTAATTTTAAAGCTAATTGCAGGACTAGCTTGCTTTATTATGGTATTTAAACTATTTAAAACTTAGCCAGTCTCAAGTTGAGACTTGGCTTGGGTAATTGAACCCATTTGCTGAAAACAATTGGGCCCAAAGCCTTTGCAGGCTTGGCCACTTGTGGTTCAGGGCTCAAAATGAGTCTGGGCAAGTCTGATATTGCAAACTTAGCCAATCTTTGCATAATCTAGCTTTTGACTGATCACAGGCTGGGCTAAGGTCTTTGCAGACATAGCCTCTTTTGAGATGGACCAGTGTGTTTGGACCTTGTAGAGTTGTCAATTTGTAAAATTGACCACTCTTTTGGTCACTTATTACCTAATAACCTATTGTTTGTTCATTTTCAGGCTTAAGTCTATTTCAAAACTAGCCGTTTTCATGGAACCTAGCACTAGCAGCTATAACCAATCCCCTAAGGTTGATCGGTGTTAATCAAATACTCATACTAACAAAAACTACTGAAAACTTAGTCATTTTCGACATGTATTGCACACATAGCCACATAAGATCAAACAATATGCATCAATCAACCAAAACTCAGAAAGGGAAATTTGATATGGTTGAATCTTAGTTAATCAATTAATATTATCCAATTTCATGTGACAAAGTGTCAATCTCATGTCAATCTAGACTTAGTTACCACTAGCTCAGATTAGATGACAATTGAAAAGCTTCAAAACCTTAATGGTTCATGGCACAGGCACACACAGAAGTATAGACTATCACAAATAGTCAACAAGAAGGAATTAAGCATGATATCACTTAAACCCACTAAATCAAGCCATTTTCCATGACAGACAAGGTGAAGTATTGTAAATAAAAGGACATGGAGAGGATAATGAAGAAAGAGTCTTGAATCTATCATGCCACAAGACAGGAGAAAGACCATGGACATTAAAATGCATGTGCGAGACCTCTGAGGGTGTTATTAGAGTAGTAGTCCTTAAGTAGACATGAGAGTCAAATGGCTAATCCTAGAATCATGCTAAAAAGGAAAACAATGAAAACATAGAACAATTAAAGCGTGAATGGAAACAACAGAGATATCTACTTTTAGAGATGAGATATTGAAGACCAAACAAACAGGGAAACTTATAGACAATGGTGAAGAATACGCAAAGGTGACTTAATACGAAGATGGAAAGAATTATGCTGTAAGAGTCAAAACATATCAAAAACAACAAAAATGAAGAAAAGAAGAGAGTCGAAGTAACTTTTGACTTATCATGACTTTAAACAGACAAACAGAAGAACAAACAATATAAGAGATGAGAAATAATGGTCAAACATTTAAAGAATCAAAAGAGAAGAACAGTCTTGCTTTTAACAGATCAGAACCACAAGTCAAGAAGACGAAGAAAAAACAGATATTTGAACTTAGAAGAAGAAAGAGTCATGGTAGATAGAACAGAGGAACCAAGTCAAAACTAAAACCCAAAAAGATGAACGAAAACCCTAAACACTAACAAGCCTTTCAAAGCAGAGAAATAGAAAACCCTAGCATTAACAGGCTCTTCAAATCAAAGAAACAGAGAAAGACATAGAAGATGAGCAGGTTAAAACCCTAAACTAAATAAAACACAAGATATAGAGAATAGATAGAAACATAAATGATGAACAAACAAACAAAGAAAGCAAAGAAAATAAACATAAAGGAGGGGTACTTAGCTTAGCGGGGCCTGTCCCCCGAGCTTTTCCCTTTTCCCTTTTTTTATTCCTTTTCATGTCTTTTCCCCAGACCTTTTGTTTTTCTTTCTTTCATTTTTCTCACTTTTTCTTTCTGTTTTTTCTTTTAGACTTCAAGTCGAAGTCTTTAGGGTTTTTTGGTTGTAGTGGGGTGTTTGGGGAGGGTAAAAGGGCAAATCTTTGGAGGGGTTAGGTTTTGAGTCGCCGGAGTTAGGGTTCCGGCGACTTTGTTTTGGATATTCGAAGAGCTCCAAAGAGATTCAAGGAAGGTGAGTGGTAGGGTTGGGTAGATCGGACCAAGACGGTCCATTTGGCATTGGTTTGGAAGGGAGATTCATCGTTTGGTGGTCATCGGAGGTAGGTTCCGGTGACCGACAAGTCAAGAATAGGGTCTGTTTCTAGAGTTTTGATGGAGAAAAAGAAGAAGAAGAAAGAAAAGAAGAGAGGAGGGGTTAGAGGGTGGCCGGAGACCACCGTGGAGAGTGGTGGCCTCCGTGGCCGGCTAGGGTTGATGAGGGATAAAGATGAAGAAGAAGAAGACGGGAGAGATTTTGGAGGTGGCTAGGGTTTGAACTTTCTAAAAATGGCCGTCTCCAAACGACACAAGCCTTTTATAGGCGAGGGAGTTGAGGTAATCTAGACCGTTGATCTGATGAAGATCAACGGTCACCAATCACGTTACTTAAACGGCATCATTTAGTTATAGATGAGACCAAAGACTTCGACCCTTAGATTATTTCAAATGGACGGCTGTGATTCGATCTCACGTCTCAGTTAATTTAAAAATTCCGCTAATTAATCCAACCGTCGTATTCATCTTGATTGAACGGCTAAGATTGAGCTCCTACATCCCAATTAATTAAATATCCCTGGATTGATTCTCAGCCGTTAGATTAAATCTGATGAACGGCTGAGATCAAATCCACTGGTGGCCATGGACCGAATCTCCTTGGGCCAAAGTGTTTGGGCCTTTTAATTCAATTCTTTTTTGGCCCAAAGCAATTAAACCCAATGTATATTTGTATTTTCTGATTGTTTTAAATTATTTTTATTCACTTTCTTTTGTATTTTTATTTTCTTTTCTTTTGTATTATTTAAAATACTTAATTTCCTATCTTCACTAATTTTTTGACATTATTGGCAATGTTTTGCTATTTTTCCTATAATTTCCGCTACTAGTGCTCTTTTGTTGATTTTCTTCTTAAAACTAATTAATTCAAAAAATGCAAGTATTTCTCCTATTTTTGATTTTCTAATTTTTACTATTCAAACACACAAAAATGCATTCAATTTCAAACAAGAACATGCAATTACACTCAAAAATATTATTTTATTTTAATTTTGGAATTTTTGTTTACCTAGTGCAAAAATCATGTGCTCACAAATATTATTTAGCCTATTATGCCATTGATTGAGGATAAGACATCGGGATCAAGTCCGGATGCTCCATAATGATATGAGTTGGGTTTGAGTCCCAATTTATTATGACCTAACTGTCACGACCCGAATTCCTCACCATCGGGATCGTGATGGCACGTCGTCCACCTATATATATATATATATATATATATATATATATATATATATATATATATATATATATCCATGAGAGACAGTTCGATGATCCTCATTCGTGTGTCTTGAGAGACACTGTGCAGCGTGGAAGTGCTATGAAGGTGACCTTAGATGTTGACGGGTTGTTGAGATTGTAGGGGAGAGTTTGTGTGCCCGATGTTGATGGGATACGAGAGTTGATCTTAGCGGAGGCCCATAGTTCTCGTATTCTACTCACTCGGGTGCCCCGGAGATGTATCGGGACTTGCAGCAGCATTATTGGTGGCGTAGGATGAAAAAAGATATTGTTGTGTATGTCGCTCGATGTTTGAATTGTCAGCAGGCCAAATAGGAACATCAGAGGCCTGGTGGTGTATTTCAGATAATTGAGCTTCCCTGGTGGAAGTGGGAGCGGATTTTAATGGATTCTGTTACTGGACTTCTGTTGACTCGAAGAAGTTGATACTATTTGGATTATTGTTGATACGCTGACCAAGTCAGCGCATTTCATTCTAGTAGCAGTCTCATATTCACTCGAGAGTCTACGTCCGACTTAGTCTAGGTAGAAGATTTATGCAGACCGTTAGGTCCGAGATGTAGATTTCATGGTTGGTGAGCGGGTAAGCTCCCGGTGTTGCCTATGAAGGGCGTGACTCACATCCCATGGTAGGTGCGGGATTGTTTATGATGGGGGATTGTGACTTGGTCCATCCCGAACAAGAATATTTCTATATTACCGATTGATATGCATCCTGTGTTGAATATATCTAAGCTTATTGTCGTGTCTGGGGCCTTGTGCCGATCTGTAGCATCCTTAGAGGATGAATATCATTGTGATAGCATGCTCTGTATAATCACTGATCTCAGTCATGTGCTTAATCACTGTTATGAAATGCTAAGTCATTTTCCTGAAGTTAAATATCTAAAGTATATTCTTCTTAACAAATTGGAAACTGGGAAATTAATTGAATGAGTACTTGACTCATATCCATACTGTGGACTGAGCATGGATCGGGCTGCACGCTGCAGCGTATGTTATAATTGAGTATGGTTCGGATTACATGACGCATTGAATGTTATGATTATATTGCTCTTGGGCTGAAGGAGCCCCTCCGGAGTCGTTATCCACATTTGTTCCCCGACTAAGGTACTTCCCTCTTTTGTCCGTTCGAGGACGAACGGTTGTTTTATAGGTGGATGATGTGACGACCCAAAGGGTCATCCCCTATTTTTCTCATATGTTCTATGCTTCTGAGGCCTTGAAAACCTCATCTTATATTGCCTCGATTTACGTGCATAGTCCGGGCGCATAGCCGAAACTTTTTTATGATGAAATATGTGAATTCTGTGAAAATTTTGAAGAATTTTGGTATTAATATAATAATAGTTGACTTTGGTCAATATTTTTGATAAACGGATCCGGACCCGTGATCGGACTGTCCCGGAAGGTCCGTAGAAAACTATGTGTCACGACCCAAATCCGGTCGTGATGGCGCCCAACAATCAAGCTAGGCCAGCCAAACAAACAGTTTAATTATAACACAATACCAGTCCCCAAATGAACAACCCAAGAAGAATATATGAGTTTAAGAACTCCAATAATAATAATACTGAACAAAAGTACTGACACTCCCAAAGATCCGGAGTCACAAGTCTAGAGCCTCTAACAAAACCCAACAGGAAATAGAGAGTACGATATAGAAGTACTCAAGTCTGAATACAAAATATAAAATAACAACTGGAATGAGAGGAGGAGCTAGGCTCTGCGAACGTAGGCAGCTACCTCAGCAACTCGATGTGACAATGTAAACGCCGGAGATGTCCGTCTACTGCTCCTGTGTACCTGAGTCTGCACACAAAAGGTGCAGGGAGTAGGGGTGAGTACTAAGTACTCAGTGAGTAACAAATATATATATGTAGCTGAAAGTAAGAAATCCACAAAATACCACAATATGAAGCTACACTACAGTCCGAATCTCCTACGAACTAGCAACAATAATACAATACAGCTACCACAGAGTAATTCAACAAATACGGATGCAATGCAATGCACATAACCGCTACGGCGTGTAGCCCGATCCAATTTAACGTCGACGGCGCTCACTGGGGGTGTGTACAGACTCCGGAGGGGCTCCTACAGCCCAAGCGCAATACTGCTGCGGCGTGCAGCCCGATCCTCACATCAACCACTGCGGCGTGCAGCCCGATCCCATACTCAGTCCACAATAAGCAATTAAGTCACAAAAACAATTCATTTTCCTTAATTCCAATTCTCAATTCATAATTTATGAAAAATGCTTTAACTTTATTAAGTTTGTAAAAACCGGTGACTTAGTATTTCAAAAGTGTGATTTCGATTTCCAGGACTGAGATCAGTGATTTAAGCAATTACAGCTATCACATAAATATTGTCCTCTAAGGACGCTACAGATCGGCACAAGGCCCCAAACAAGGCTTACAGCCCACAAATATAGCAAATACAGTGTATTTCCAACACTAACACATATTATTCATTTCCGGGATGGACCAAGTCTCAATCCCCAATCACAATCAATCCCGCACCTGCCACGGTGTGCGAGCCACGCCCTATTAGCGTCACAATGTGCTAAGCCGGGGTTTCGAACCCTCGGGCTACAATATACACAAACTACTCACCTCTAGCCGGGTCGTAGACTCGTCCGCGATGCCTTTTCCTTTGAATTTCGTTGCCTCGTGTGTAGAATCTAGTCAAATAACAATAATTATATCAAATACGGGTCAAAGAATCATAACCCACTACAATTTATATGAAATTCGCAAAATTACACTAAGTTGGTAAAACCCGACCCCGGGCCCCACTGCTCGGAAAATTCCGAAATTAGTACCAACGCGATCCTTATCTCGCCACGAGTCCGTGCATATAAAATTTATCGAAATCGGAGTTCAAATGGCCTTCCAAATCCAAAAATCCCGTTTTCAAAACTTAGGCCACATTTCTTCAAGATTTCAACCCAATTTCATGAAGATTGATGTTAATACTACCATAAATTGATGTTTTTGAGTCAAGAATATTACCTCCGACGAATACCCGATGACTTCTCAGTGATTTCCTCGAGTTTTCTTCTCTCTAGGGCTCAAATGAGTGTTTTGGGGGTATAAACCCGTAACTCTCTGTTTCTGGACTTAAGTTCACTGTCAGAACTGATCCTTCTACGCGATCGCGACTTGCTTCACGCGATCGCGTTGCTCAAAATCTCGGCCTCACGCGATCGCGACTTCCTTCACGCGATCGCGATGCACAATCACCCTGCTTCACGCGATCGCGTCCTTCATTCCTGCGATCGCGTAGCACATTTCCCCTGGACCCATTTCTTCTTCTACGCGATCGCGTAGATTAACCCGCGATCGCGATGTGCCCCCGTTTCCTTCTACGCGATCGCGACTGGTTTCCCTGCGATCGCGATGCCCTAGCCTCCAGCTCTACGCGATCGCATCCCCCTCCCCGCGATCGCGGAGAGCAAATGTCTGCTGAGGTTATGACAGCAGCCAGCTTTTCTCTTTTCTTCCAAAAATGGTCCGTTTGGACCCCCGGATTCATCCCGAGACCCCCGGGACCCCAACGAAAACCACCAACATACTCCAAAACATGATACGAACTTGTTCCAACCATAAAAACACCATACTAAACATCAAAATCACCAATTATCCACGGATTCAAGCCTAAGTTTCTTCAAAACTCTCAAAACTAACATTCAATCCAAAACCCGATCAAACGATGTCCGAATGACCTGAAAATTTGCAGACATATCCAAAATCACATAACGAAGCTACAGAAATTGTCGGAATTCCATTCCGACCCCCGGATCAAAATATCACCTACCATCCGGTTTTCGCCAAAATTCAACATTCGCCAATTCAAGCTTAAAACTACACCGGACCTCCGAATTCAATTCCGATTGTTCTCCTAAGTCATAAATGATCCCCCGGAACTAGTCGAATCATCAAAATCCGGTTCCGAGCACTCTAACTCAAAAGTCAACTCTTGGTTGACTTTTCATTTTCAAGCTTTCTTCAAACATGCTATTTGTTTCATTTTCAATCCAAATCACTCCTAACTCACCCGATATACTCTAATACTGGTTTTAAAAGCATAATATATGTAAATGCAAGGTAACGGGGTGGTAATTCCCGTAACAACGGGCCGGGTCGTTACATTCTCCCCAACTTAAACAAACGCTCGTCCGCGAGCGGGTTAAGAAACATACCTGGAGCATCAAACAAGTGTGGATATCGACTCCGCAATTCCTGCTCGGTCTCCCAAGTTGCTTCCTCCACGGGACGACCTCTCCACCGCACTTTCACTGAAGCTATATCCTTAGATCTCAGCTTACGAACCTGTCGACCCAAAATGGCTACTGGTTCCACATCATAAGTCAAATCCTCATCTAGCTGTATCGTGCCGAAGTCCAACACATGAGACGGGTCTCCGACATACTTCCGGAGCATAGATACATGGAACACCGGGTGAACTCCCGACAAACCGGGTGGCAAAGCAAGCATATAAGCCACCTCCCCAACTTTCCTAAGCACCTCAAAAGGTCCAATAAACCTTGGGCTCAACTTCCCTTTCTTTCCAAACCTCATAACACCCTTCATAGGCGAAACCTTCAACAACACCTTCTCACCTACTGAATAAGACACATCTCGGACCTTCCGGTCTGCATAACTCTTCTGACGCGACTGAGCTGTGCGAAGTCTCTCCTGAATCACCTTCACCTTATCTAAGGCATCTTGGACTAACTCCGTCCCTAACAACCTAGCCTCGCCGGGCTCGAACCAACCAACTGGAGACCTACACCGCCTCCCATATAAAGCTTCATACGGTGCCATCTGAATGCTGGACCGATAGCTATTATTGTAAGCAAACTCCGCCAAAGGCAAATAATCAGCCCATGAACCACCAAAATCAATGACACAAGCACGCAACATGTCCTCCAATATCTGAATAGTACGCTCAGACTGCCCATCCGTCTGTGGATGAAATGCTGTGCTCAACTCTACCTGTGAACCCAACTCTCGCTGAAATGTCCTCCAGAACTGAGATGTGAACTGGGTACCTCTGTCTGATATAATGGAAATAGGAACTCCATGCAATCTCACTATCTCACGGATGAATATCTCTGCCAACCGCTCCGAGGTATAGGTAGTACACACTGGGATGAAGTGAGCTGACTTAGTCAACCTATCCACCACCACCCAAACCGAATCAAACTTCCTCGCTGTCCGAGGGAGTCCACTAACAAAGTCCATCGTTATTCTTTCCCACTTCCACTCCGGAATATCAATTCGCTGGAATACACCACCAGGTCTCTGATGCTCATACTTGACCTGCTGACAGTTTAGACACCGAGCCACATGGCTCACAATATCTTTCTTCATCTTTCTCCACCAGTAATGCTGCTTCAAATCCTGGTACATCTTCGCGGCTCCTAGATGAATAGAATACCGCGAACTATGGGCCTCCTCCAATATCAACTCACGAAGGCCTTCAACATTGGGCACGCATATCCGGCCCTGCATCCGCAATACGCTCTCACTATCAATAGTGACATCTCTAGCATCATCATGCTGAACTCTGTCCTTAAGGACAAGTAAGTGTGGATCATCATACTGGCGCTCTCGAATACGATCATATAAAGAAGAACGAGCTACTACATAAGCCATCACCCGACCGGGCTCAGAAATATCCAGCCTTACCATCTGATTAGCTAACGCCTGAACATCAACTGCTAGGGGTCTCTCCCCAACTGGAATATACGCCAAACTGCCCATACTAATAGCCTTCCGGCTCAATGCATCAGCCACTACATTGGCTTTCCCGGGATGATACAAGATAGTAATATCATAGTCTTTAAGCAATTCAAGCCATCTCCGCTGCCTCAAATTAGATCTTTTTGCTTAAACAAATGCTGAAGGCTGCGGTGGTCTGTATATACATCACAAGATACACCATATAGATAATGCCTCCAAATCTTCAAGGCATGAACAATAGCAACTAACTCCAAATCATGAACAGGGTAGTTTTTCTCGTGGGGCTTTAGCTGACGAGAAGCATAAGCAATTACCTTACCTTCCTGCATCAACACACAACCTATCCCCACTCTCGAGGCATCACAATAAACGGTATATGACCCTGAGGCTGATGGTAACACAAGTACTGGAGCCGTGGTCAAAGCCTCCTTGAGCTTCTGAAAGCTCTCTTCACATTCATCGGACCACACAAATGGAGCATTCTTCTGTGTCAGCTTAGTCAACGGTGAAGCAATAGATGAGAAATCCTGAATAAACCGACGAAAACTCCGAATCTCTGTAGCTGAGGAAGGTCTGGGCCAATTCTGCACTGCCTCAACCTTCTGAGGATCAACCCTAATACCATCACTGGACACTATATGTCCCAGAAAACCCACAGTATCAAGCCATAACTCACACTTAGAGAATTTTGCATAAAGCTTCTCTTCCCTCAACCTCTGCAATGCCACTCTCAAATGCTGTGCATGCTCCTCCTGGCTGCGTGAGTATACCAGGATATCATCAATAAACACAATCACAAAAGAATCAAGGTACGGCCGAAATACACTATTCATCAAGTGCATGAATGCTGCTGGGGCATTAGTCAACCCGAAAGACATCACCAGGAACTCGTAGTGCCCATATCGCGTCCTGAACGTTGTCTTCATAATATCCGAGTCCCTGATCTTCAACCGATGATAGCCCGATCGAAGGTCAATCTTAGAAAATACACTAGCTCCCCGTAGCTGATCAAATAGGTCCTCAATACGAGGTAACGGGTACTTATTCTTCACTGTTACCTTGTTCAGCTGCCTGTAATCAATGCACATTCTCATTGTGCCATCTTTCTTCTTCACGAACAACACCAGTGCACCCCAAGGTGACACACTCGGACGAATGAAACCCTTATCTAAGAGTTCCTGAAGCTGTTCCTTCAATTCCTTTAACTCCGCTGGTGCTATGCAATAGGGAGGAATAGAAATGGGCTGAGTGCCCGGCACCAAGTCAATACCAAAGTCAATATCTCTGTCAGGCGGCATGCCTGGTAGGTCTGCCGGAAATACATCCGGAAACTCCCTCACAATGGGGACCGAATCAAGACTGGGTGTCTCGGCCTCAACATTTCTAATGAAGGCCAAATAAGACAAACAACCCTTGCCAATCATTCGTTGAGCTTTTATATAAGAAATCACCCCGTCGGACACATAATCAGTCAAGCCACGCCACTCGATCCTCGGATTACCTGGAATAGCTAACGTGACTGTCTTGGCATGACAGTCCAGAATTGCATGATAAGGAGATAGCCAATCCATGCCTAGGATAACATCGAAATCTACCATACCCAGTAGTAATAAATCAACTCGGGTCTCCAGACCCCCAATAGTAATAATACAGGATCGATATACCTGATCCACAACAACAGTATCCCCCACCGGGGTAGACACATGTACGGGCAAAGCAAGAATACCACGGGTCATACCCAAATGATGTGCAAAATAAGTAGAGACATAAGAATAGGTGGATCCGGGATCAAATAAGACGGAAGCATCCCTGTGGCAGACTGAGATAATACCTGAAATGACCGCATCTGAAGCACTAGCATCCTTCCTGTCCGGAAGAGCATAGAAACGAGCCTGGCCTCCACCAGTACGATCCTCGCCCCTGGGGCGACCTCTGGATACCTGGCCACCAGTCCTAGCCGACTGTGCTGGCGCTGAAGAAACAGGAGTAGAAGACGAAGGCTGATCCCTCTGCTGAGACCGCTTACGAAGCCACTGAGGACACTCTCTCCTGATATGGCCCAAATCACCGCACTCAAAACAACGGCCTGAAGCTGGAAGAAAGGGACTCCTGAGAACCCCTCGTTGTAGATCAACCCTGAGCTGAAGGAGCAGGAGTAGAGCTCTAAGCTGGAAGGGCGCTCAGTGCGGGCTAGCTCTACTGACGACCCTACTGGTCATGATGACCCTGATAACCGTGATGACCCTGACGACCACGATCTGACGAACCCTCACTAGACTGTGCACGGCCTGACTAAGCAGATCTGAAGGAACGACCTCTACTGTGCTGAAATTGGCCCCTAGACGGAGCACCACTGTAACTACCCGCACCACGAGGCCTCTTAGCCTCCCTTTCATCATTCTCTCGACGGCGGTCTATCTCAATCTGACGGGCAGCATCAACCACCTCCTCAAAGGTAACTGTCGAAACCCTCTCCCTGGTCATCAATATGCGGATGGGGTAAATAAGACCATCAATAAATCTCCGGATCCTCTCCCTGTCTGTAGGAACCATCCACATGGCATGACGGGCCAGCTGTGTGAATCTCATCTCGTACTGATTAACTGTCATCTCTCCCTGCTTCAACCACTCGAACTGACGTCGCAACTCCTCTCTCTGAGATCGAGGCACGTACTTCTCCAAAAATACCGTGGAGAACTGCTGCCAAGTGGGGCACTGCCCCAGCGGGCCTACGCCTCTCAAAATCCTCCCACCACCGGAAAGCTGCACCTGTGAACTGGAAAGTGGTGAATGAAACACCGCCGGACTCTAGAATACCCGCGGTGCGAAGCATACGCCGACATCTGTCAAGAAAACCCTGGGCATCCTCGCCCTCAACTCCACCGAATGTCGGAGGCCGTAGCCTCTCAAATCTCTCCAAACGACGCCGCTCATCGTCGGGCATAACCGGAACCACATATGCAGGGAGCCGGTGCAACGGGCGCAACCGGCCGAACCGGCTCGGGTGTGCGAGCCACGGGGTCCGATTCCTCCCCTCGCTCGGGAAGAAGAGACCGCAGCGATGAGCTGCAACTACTCGTGCCAAGCTCCGTGCATACCGATAATATCCGAGCCAAGGTCTCCCGAAGACCCGGTATCACAATAGGCACCGCCGGTGCTTGAGTCTGAGCTGCCGGAGCGTCCGCCGCCGGAATCCGGTCCCGAGTCCGGTTAGTCGGCGGGTCGGCGAGTGGCCGGAGCCGCCGCCCTACCTCTACCACGACCACGGCCTCTCGGGTGCCAACGGTGGTCGTCCGCCACGTCCGTTAGCTCGTGTTCTCGCCATCCTGCGAGAGAATAGAATATGGAAAAATTTAATTTCATGATAACACAAATCGCACGATATGAATTCAAGAAAATGAGGTTTTTCCTAAAGTTTCGTAGCCCTTCGAAGATAGATACGGACGTCTACGTACCGATCCGCGAAAGCCTACTAAACCGGCTCATGACTCGCGAGTCCTAATAACCTAGAGCTCTGATACCAACTTGTCACGACCCAAATCCGGTCGTGATGGCGCCCAACAATCAAGCTAGGCCAGCCAAACCAACAGTTTAATTATAACACAATACCAGTCCCCAAATGGACAACCCAAGAAGAATATATGAGTTTAAGAACTCCAATAATAATAATACTGAACAAAAGTACTGACACTCCCAAAGATCCGGAGTCACAAGTCTAGAGCCTCTAACAAAACCCAACAGGAAATAGAGAGTACGATATAGAAGTACTCAAGTCTGAATACAAAATATACAATAACAACTGGAATGAGAGGAGAAGCTAGGCTCTGCGAACGTAGGCAGGTACCTCAGCAACTCGATGTGACAATGTAAACGCTGGAGATGTCCGTCTACTGCTCCTGTGTACCTGAGTCTGCACACAAAAGGTGCAGGGAGTAGGGGTGAGTACTAAGTACTCAGTGAGTAACAAATATATATAAGTAGCTGACAGTAAAAAATCCACAAAATACCACAATATGAAGCTACACTACAGTCCGATTCTCCTACGAACTAGCAACAACAATACAATACAGCTACCACAGAGTAATTCAACAAATACGGATGCAATGCAATGCACATAACCGCTACGGCGTGTAGCCCGATCCAATTTAACGTCGACGGCGCTCACTGGGGGTGTGTACAGACTTCGGAGGGGCTCCTACAGCCCAAGCGCAATACTGCTGCGGCGTGCAGCCCGATCCTCATATCAACCACTGCGGCGTGCAGCCCGATCCCATACTCAGTCCACAATAGGCAATTAAGTCACAAAAACAATTCATTTTCCTTAATTCCAATTCTCAATTCATAATTTATGAAAAATGCTTTAACTTTATTAAGTTTGTAAAAATCGGTGACTTAGTATTTCAAAAGTGTGATTTCGATTTCCAGGACTGAGATCAGTGATTTAAGCAATTACAGCTATCACATAAATATTGTCCTCTAAGGACGCTACAGATCGGCACAAGGCCCCAAACAAGGCTTACAGCCCACAAATATAGCAAATACAGTGTATTTCCAACACTAACACATATTATTCATTTCCGGGATGGACCAAGTCTCAATCCCCAATCACAATCAATCCCGCACCTGCCACGGTGTGCGAGCCACGCCCTATTAGCGTCACAATGTGCTAAGCCGGGGTTTCGAACCCTCAAGCTACAATATACACAAACTACTCACCTCTAGCCGGTCGTAGACTCGTCCGCGATGCCTTTTCCTTTGAATTTCGTTGCCTCGTGTGTAGAATCTAGTCAAATAACAATAATTATATCAAATACGGTTCAAAGAATCATAACCCACTTCAATTTATATGAAATTCGCAAAATTACACTAAGTTGGTAAAACCCGACCCCGGGCCCCACTGCTCGGAAAATTCCGAAATTAGTACCAACGCGATCCTTATCTCGCCACGAGTCCGTGCATATAAAATTTATCGAAATCGGAGTTCAAATGGCCTTCCAAATCCAAAAATCCCGTTTTCAAAACTTAGGCCACATTTCTTCAAGATTTCAACCCAATTTCATGAAGATTGATGTTAATACTACCATAAATTGATGTTTTTGAGTCAAGAATCTTACCTCCGACGAATACCCGATGACTTCTCAGGTGATTTCCTCGAGTTTTCTTCTCTCTAGGGCTCAAATGAGTGTTTTGGGGGTATAAACCCGTAACTCTCTGTTTCTGGACTTAAGTTCACTGTCAGAACTGATCCTTCTACGCGATCGCGACTTGCTTCACGCGATCGCGTTGCTCAAAATCTCGGCCTCACGCGATCGCGACTTCCTTCACGCGATCGAGATGCACAATCACCTTGCTTCACGCGATCGCGTCCTTCATTTCTGGGATCGCGTAGCACATTTCCCCTGGACCCATTTCTTCTTCTACGCGATCGCGTAGATTAACCTGCGATCGCGATGTGCCCCCGTTTCCTTCTACGCGATCGCGACTGGTTTCCCTGCGATCACGATGCCCTAGCCTCCAGCTCTACGCGATCGCATCCCCCTCCCCGCGATCGCGGAGAGCAAATGTCTGCTGAGGTTATGACAGCAACCAGTTTTTACTCTTTTCTTCCAAAAATGGTCCGTTTGGACCCCCGTATTCATCCCGAGACCCCCGGGACCCCAACGAAAACCACCAACATACTCCAAAACATGATACGAACTTGTTCCAACCATAAAAACACCATACTAAACATCAAAATCACCAATTATCCACGGATTCAAGCCTAAGTTTCTTCAAAACTCTCAAAACTAACATTCAATCCAAAACCCGATCAAACGATGTCCGAATGACCTGAAAATTTGCAGACATATCCAAAATCACATAACGAAGCTACAGAAATTGTCGGAATTCCATTCCGACCCCCGGATCAAAATATCACCTACCATCCGGTTTTCGCCAAAATTCAACATTCGCCAATTCAAGCTTAAAACTACACCGGACCTCCGAATTCAATTCCGATTGTTCTCCTAAGTCATAAATGATCCCCCGGAACTAGTCGAATTATCAGAATCCGGTTCCGAGCACTCTAACTCAAAAGTCAACTCTTGGTTGACTTTTCATTTTCAAGCTTTCTTCAAACATGCTATTTGTTTCATTTTCAATCCAAATCACTCCTAACTCACCCGATATACTCTAATACTGTTTTAAAAGCATAATATATGTAAATGCAAGGTAACGGGGTGGTAATTCCCGTAACGACGGGCCGGGTCGTTACACTATGGGACTCGGACATGTGCCCGGAGTCGAAATTCGAGGTCTAGAACATGAGTAAAAGAATTTTTCCGCTAAATTGTTTTTCTAAAATTATTAAGGAAAATGAAAATAAAAATTGATTAAAAGATCATGGTATCGGGCTAGTATTTTGGTTATGACACCCGGTACAAGTCTTATATATTGTGTAAGTGCTTCTTGTAAAGTTTGGTCGAAAATGGACATCGTTTGACGTGTTTCGCATAGGTTTGGGTTGCGTTGTGCTCGTTTTTCTTATGCTTCGACATCGTTTGTTCAAGCGTAAATGATATCATATTGAACACATGAGCTCAGATTACTGTTTTGAATGAAGCATTAGATCTGTATCGTAATTACAGACCCGTAGCATAAAGAATCATTTAATTTGGATATCGTATGAGGATTTTATGCCCATTTTAGTAAGATTACCTAGATTTTTAGGTTAATAACGAAATTGCCCCTAACGGCGTATTAAAAATCTGCACTATTTATAAATCTTAAAACCTACATATCTCCTTCATTATGAGGTCAAATTAAGTGATTCAAAAGCCCAAATTAATTAGTATTTCACAAGAAATCCATTGGGAGCAGTAAAACGCATGAACAATAGTCCTATAATAAGCAGGTCAAGTTTTCTTCCAATTTTTGAATGGGAAGAAGCTTCTGAGGTGATTTTAAGAGAAAAAATCAGTGGGTAACATAGAGGTAAGTGAATTTATTATTAAAACTCATTTATGGCTGATTATAAACCACAATGCCATTCTTTAATTAATGAAACAGTAGAAAAAAATAGGATTTTGGGGCCTGAAATTATGAGATTTTTAGGGGTCGATTTGAGGGGTCAAACAGACTCCGATTTTGGTGTTCTTTATATTTACGAACTCGTCGTGAGACGAGGAATCCGTTGGCATGATTTTCGGAAATTTTTTACCAAGCGGGCCCGGAATGGGTTTTATAATTTTTGGACAGCATGTTAAAAATACTTTAATTAAGCAATCGGGCTGTTTTGTTTAGTAGAATTGATGATATTAAATAAATTGTGTATATATACGATTGATTTGGATCCAAATTCGAAAGGAAAGGAATTGCTTGAGGATTGAGTGGACTATATTCCGTCAAGGTAAGTATCTGATCTATCCTAGCTTGAGGGAATAAGATTAGAGTATAATAACTTGCTAATTGCTAAATTATCGAGTGCGGTGTATAGGCGTGGTGACGAGCATCTATACACCGAAGTCTAGCATGACCGTGGGTCTTTGTTTGTACATGATTGTGAGATAATTTGGAACTCTTCTAAGCTAAATTATAAATTACTACAAATGTGAAGAGTGTGAGAATGAGCTATGAAAAATAAATATTTTGGAGTGTTGGCTCGAATGATAATTATTATTGAGTAGAAGATGAAAGTATTGAATGAAATTATGATTAATCCCTAGCCGGGACCTAGTTGAAAGTTATTGTTATTGCTCCCTTGCCGCGACTTAGTATTATTTGGGATATTCCCTTCCCGGGATTGGTTGTGTATTGTATTGATATAAAAGGGATCGTGTGGCACGCCGTATATATATATATATATATATATATATATATATATATATATATATATATATATATATATATATATATATATATATATATATATATATAATAAATTGGGATCGTGTGGCATGCTGACCACTTAAATATTATTAATTGGGATCGTGTGGCACACCGACCACTTAAATATTATTAATTGGGATCGTATGGCACGCCGACCACTTACATATTATTAATTGGGATCGTGTGGCACGCCGATCACTTACATATTATGAATTGGGCTCGTGTGGCACGCCGACCACTTACTTATTATGAATTGGAATCGTGTGGCACGCCGACCATTTATATAGTGTGAAACAGGATCGTGTGACATGTCGACCACTTGTGTATTATGAAATGGGATCTTGTGGCACGCCGACCATTTATATAGTGTGAAACAGGATCGTGTGACATGTCGACCACTTGTGTATTATGAAATGGGATCTTGTGGTTCGCCTACAACGTAATATATTAAGGATCGGTTTGCGCGCCACATCAGAGTATGGACTGGGTGTATTGCATTCATATGTGGAAACTTTCGGTGTTTTTCGTTATTAGTGTTATTGTTCAGTTATACTTCTTTACGGATAATTTCTATATTTGACTGTGGTATATCCCCCAGCATGTCCCTTCCCTCTTTTACTTCTTAAATTGGTTTATATGTCTATAGAATTGCACAGGTTTATGTGAGTGTCTGGTCCTAGCCTTGTCACTACTTTGCCGTGATGGGCTGGGCACTTACCAGCACATAGGGTCGATTGTGCTAATGCTACACTCTGCGCTCTTTTTTGGGCAGATACAGGTGCGGCTTTTGATCAGCAGCAGCAATAGATCGATAGCAGGATTTCTTCATTACGAGACTGAGGTAGCTTGCAGCGTTCGCAGGCCCGACGTCTCTTCTTATGTTTTTCATTTATACTGTAGTCTCATTGTTTTGAGATAGACAGCTGTTATTTATCTTTCAGACTATTATGTGTAGTTATTCTTAGTAGTTTGTGAGTTAGTGACTCCATATCTTGGGTAGAGGACTTATGATGAGTATATCACATTTATATTCAAATTTATAAAAGTAGACTTCCGCAGTTAATATTATTATTATTATTATTATTATTATTATTATTATTATTATTATTATTATTATTATTATTATTATTATTCTTGTTATTAAATTGACAACATGACGGTTTTTATTAATAGAAATATGGTGAGTAAATTAGCTTGCCTAGCTACCACGAGTAGGCTCCATCACGATCCCGATGGTGGAAAATTCGGGTCGTGACACTAACGTGCCTTTATATATGTACGACATTGGTTTGGAGTCCCATTGTACCATATTAATGATATAATGATGACTAAAGAAAAATAATATATTTTCGTGAAAAAGCATGAAGATTGTCCTACTAATTAGCTCTATTCTTGAAGTGAATGTGGTAGCAGTATATAATAAATCTAAATGAAGACAAGTGGTTGAACAATGAACATGAGCGTTCTAAGTAATAATAATCATCACAATGATTATAAAAGGAGAACAACAAGAGTTCTCAAAAATAAGTCCTTCAAAATATAAAGTCAATGTTTACCATCAAATTGGTATAAAACACATCGCTAATGATGATCCATTCCTTGAAGGGAATGTGACGTGTGATAAGCATTGAGAATACAGACCCATTCCTAAAGGTGAATGTGACAATATGTGATAAAGCATTAAAGACATGCAATTCATGATTAGATGAATATCACACATCTCACCTCTAAGGGATGTTTGAGTGAAATGAAGAGAATAAATATTATTGTGTGATTGCATGAATATGTCATTGGTCGCGTACATGTGGTACACCAAAATTTATTTTGTCATGTCTTATAAAGGATTATTAAAGGCAAAATTAAGGCAAGAAATAATTTTGCTTATGATGATCTTGACCATAACAATTATTATGATATAATTTTCTCCGTGAAGGAGACATTCACCATATGAATGGTGTGACAAAAGATCTTGTAGTACAAAATTATTGAGAGCTCCGAGCGAATTTGTTACTACCCGAATAAATAAAATTATTCATGACATTGGTGGTAATAAGTCTCAAAAGAAATTTTTTGAGTTTCAAATGTATAAATCAAAGTGGTTTGGCATATTGAGACTATAAATGAAAAGAAGATTGAATATATTCATATTTCTATAATTATACCGGGTAAATATGAAAGGTTACCCGATCTTCTTTCTATTTGTACTACACAAATATAAGTATGATGTTGGAATCATATGCCACAAGTAAACTAGAGATTTTCTAAAATAAATATTAGTTGGCATGACTAGTTGACCATCCCGGTTCAATTATGATGCGAAAAATTAATTGAGAATTATATTGGCACATATCAAAGAGTAAAAGATTCTTCAAGAATTCTCTTGTGCTACTTATTCTCATGATAAATCAGTTAAGGTTGGGATTGAATCCCTTGATTTCTGAAACGAATAAAAGGTGATAAATATATGAGCCCGGTCACCTGCTATGTGGACCGTTTACTATTAAATGATATTAATAGATGCATCTATTTTATGGTCACATGTGCATTTGTTATCAAATTGCAGTTTGACTTTTGCAAGATTACTTGCTCAAATTATTAGAGCACAGTTCCAAAATATAAATTATGATGATTTATCTTGATAATACTGATTTAAATTCAAATTGGTTTAGCAGAAATTGTATGCCTCCAATTATAGCTAAACCATTAGTTATGAGAATAAAACTCCCAATTAGAAATTTGATATAAGGTGTATTATTTAATATATTGTAGTACTTGTACGTATCTAGCCAAGTTATAAAAAATTTCCCTATCACAATCGGTTTAGGGTCAGGAACCAAATAATTTCTATATAGAAATATGGATGTGCTATATGATTTAATTATGCAACCACAATGGACAGAGATGAGTTCCCAAAGAATATTAGAAAATGTGTTGGTAATCCCAACATTAGGGGGAGAAAATGAACAGCTGAGAAAGTGATACGTGAAATGAATTATTATGAATACATATAGATCCTCGTACAAGAAAATATGCTTGAAGTTCAAGTTATAATTAATGCATAAATTATTGTCAAACGTATTTGCTGACCCAAAGCTAAATGTCATATTTCAGCTGCTAATGCTCCAAATAGAATAAAGTCCATGAGGGAATGGCACGCATGAAGCATAACGGACCAATCGGTTCTAAAGATAAAACTCCTTTAAGAAGGAGAGGGGAAAATGTTTAAGATGGTCATAATAACGAGTCAAGTTCTCTAGAAGGGCACCACGACATAACATTTCATAAGACCTCACATGAGAGGCTCATGTACCTGAAAATAATGAGATAATTGATCTCAATAAGTTATGTCTTTATTGTTTAATAACTGAACCGATATAAAATGATCGTCGACGATATTGTTAACATAATGTAGCGCTCAATATTATTAATATTGACGAGGATCTGGAGCTCAAATATGTCATGAAATGTGGATAGATAAATCATTGGCCAAATAAAAAATACGCAATGAAAATTAACTTCACTTGAAAAATGTGAAATTGGGCGGATAGTCCCAATACCTGAAAGTATAAATTCAATTAAGGTATAAATATGTTCTTGTGCGAAAAATTCAAGTCTAGACATAAAGACGACTTGTGGCACAAGAAAATTAGTAAATATCCTCACATTGATATATGGAGACATGTTCTCTCATAGTGGATATAGTCATTTCAGGTTTTATTCTGGCAATATATGAAAAACTTGATATGCGTATAGTGGAAATCATTGAAGGATTTAAATTGTCTTGGAGCATATTATGGTTTTCAAGAAATTTATTAAATAAAGCTTCAAAAATTTTTATACTGATTGAAACAATCAGGGCGCACGTGGTATAATCGCCTGAGTGAGTACCTATTGAAAAAAGAATACAAGAATGATTCAATTTGTCCTTGTGTCTTTACAAAAGGATTTGGATCCAAATTTGCTATAATCGATGTGTATGTTGATGATTTAAATATCATTGGAGCTCGCGGGTAGTTTCTTAAAGCAGTAGACTGTTTAGAAGAAAGAATTCGAAATGAAAGACATTGGAAAGACAAAAATATTTCTTGGTTTACAGATTGAGTATATGAAAGATGAAATTTTTATCCATCAATTTACATACACTGAAAAGTTTTTAAAGTGATTTTATATGGATAAAGCAAATCCATTTAGTACCCTGATGGATGTGAGATCACTCGATATAAATAAATGTGGTTTGAAGTATTGCAAACTACCCACAATTTTGTATGAAGACAATACAACATGCATAGTTGAACGGAGGATTCATAAAAAGGAGCTAGGGAAAAATATATTTCACCACCATTGTTTTGTTTGTTTGCCTTTCTTTTCCATGCGCCGAGGGTCGATTGGAAACAACCTCTCTGCCCTCTCGGGTAGAGGTAAGGCCTGTCTACATATTACCCTCCCCAGACCCCACCTTGTGGGAATATACTGGGTTGTTGTTGTTGTTGTTGTTGTTGATCTTCAAAAGAACGGTATTATCAATGTGCAATAGATTCGTTCAAGTGAAAATATGGCTGATTTGTTCACCAAATCTCTACCAACGTCAACCTTCAAGAAACTAGTGTACAAGATGGAGATGTGAATGATCAAGGATGTGAATTGATGCTCTCATCAGGGGGAGTTAATACGCATTGTACTCTTTTTCCCTTACAAGGTTTTGTCCCACTGGGTTTTCCTTGCAAGGTTTTTAACGAGGCAGCCAAAAGGCGTATTTCTAAATATGTGTACTCTTTTTTCTTCACTAGAATTTTTTCCCATAGGGTTTTTTCCTAGTAAGGTTTTAATGAGGTACATTATCTATGGACATCCAAGGGGGAGTGTTATGATAAATATAAATTTGTAGTGGATGTCTTCTCTTCTTCCATGATCTCCATCTCAAATTGTTAATGACATATTGAATGACATATTTTATATGTTCAATGACATATTCCATGACATATTTTCTTCACTTTTTATGCCTATATAAATGTCTTTTAATAAATAGGAAAATACACACAATTAAAAAAAAATCTCTTCATTCTCTCTATCTCTATTTCTTGTTCAGGTTTTATAAAATTACTTTTATTTCTTGTTCATGTTATTAAATTGCTTATCTTTTATAATAATAATAATAATAATTATGTTTGTTGGTGATGGTATCCTCAACTTCTATTTGCTATTATATATTTCACCATCTAAAGGAAAAGGTAACATCTGACGTGATTTGCTGGTGGTTAAATGTTTAATTTGATTATGATTGGTTAATTATGTATTTATCTCACGGGTTAGTAAGAGTTTCCTTAGGGGTCAAGATATGTATGATAGGTAATGATAAATTGAACCCCTGAATCATGATATATACTAGTGATAAAACTCACGAATAGTTTTAATTGAAAATCGTTATTGTCATATAGTTTCAAATTTCACAAGTGAAATTAGTCATATTATTATGGAGTTTTACCCGTAAAATTTATAACTCCATAATAATAGTTATTTTCAATTATAGTTAAAAGTGGTCAGTTCGCACTATTACTAGTGATATATTTGCTTTTTTGATATTATACTACGCTACTATACTGAAATGTACACCATTATGGAGGAATTTTTTTTATTTCCTCTACATACCCTTACGTGTTAGGTTTTTTTTTTTTTTTTTAATAACTAAACAAGTGAAAATATTTTGTTAAAACATGTTATTGAAATATGTTAAAACTTTAGTTGTAAATTTTCTTTTTGATTATTGAATTCTTAGTTTAATTTGGTATATTCCAAATATTTATATTTGTTCTAACTTGTTGATCCTCTTTTTAAATTTTAAAAAAAAAAACTCGGTCTTGAAAAGAAATTCTTTTGCTCTATCCGACAAATCCTTAGTATTCAATTGTTTTGGATTCGATATTTATATTGGGATCCCGAATAATTCGAATTCGAATTATATGATGTCTATTAAAGGGGAATTCCCCCTATCAATATTATTGGAATTCCAAACCTTCAGTTAAGAATGAGAAGATCCGTCTCATCTCACCATAATTCTTGGTGGTATTGTTCAATCTTTAGTTGTGTCTAATTTTAAAATATTAAGTATGTCACAATATAAAGCACTCTCCCACTCTAACCCTTCTCATACTATGGACCTTTTTAAAAAAGAATTTAAGATGATATTGCTGGCTCAAACTTATGCTAAACGATTTTCAGAAGACAAGTCAATATCAATTACATTTCTTAATATAATTAAGGTATGATTTATGTAAAATCTTGTCTTAGGGAAACGAAGAATCTTAGTCCTTGGAGAAAGGAATTAAAGTGCAGGTGAGGAGTCACACCATAGGTTAGAGTTAATTAAAACTTAAAAGAAGCAACGGAACATAAAACTATCCCAACTACATAAAATTAAATCATACTATTTTTTTACGTAATGATTTATATTAGGCCAAATAAATATATAACCAATCCAATTTAGCACCATTTTTAATTTTGGCATTTTACTTCTTGTTCCATTTTGGCCCTCCAATTATATTTTATATATATTCCATTCTGGCCATCCAACTCTATTTCTATGTTTTACTTTAACACAAAACTGAAATCAATGCAAAAAATAGCGCTTGTGTATACACAAATCTGAGGTGTAATAATTATCCAATTAAATATTGTCACCTAATTTTTTCATTCATGTCAAATGGGTTAATACTAAAATATCTGAATTCGACCGTATCTTTCATCTATTTTTGCCCCATATTCATTCTTTAAGTTCCAAAGTTTTCGGCTGCCGATTTCATACATGTTTAGATCAAACAAACCGACAAAAAATACGGTCGGGTTCAGATATTTTAGTATTGACCTGTTTGACATGGATGAAAAAATTAGGTGATAATATTTAATGGATATTTATTACACCTTAGATGTGTATACACACACATTGTATTTTTTGTCTGGTTTCACCTTTTGTATTAAAGTGGAACATAAAAATAAAAGGACAAAGGCTATATATATCCATTTACTATCGAATATTAGTTATTTATATCCTCCATTATGCTATTCTACATTTCTTACCCTTGTCGTTAGACTTTTTAACAAATCTACCCATCCCATTTACGGAGCACAATTTTAGATCCCCATACTTTCTTTTCCCACCCAGATCCGTATCCGGAAACGTACTAAACCATATATCAATAACAGGAAGCCATTTTCTTTTCTTATCAAAATTACCCAGGTTCTTTTATTTATACTATTTTTCTTTTCTCTGTTCTGATTTCCTATTCGAATGTTTGTTGGTTTTCTTGTTTTAAAAAATTTTATTCATGTAATTATAGTCCTGTAAATTTGTCATTGGAAAACGAAAAAATAGAGAACGTTTCTTTCTCTTATTTTATTCCCCTTCATTTTGAAATCATTTTTTGCTTGTCATTCTTACAGAAAATTGATGCAGAAATAGAGGAACTGTTATTTTGATTCAAAGCTAAAACGAAATGTAACAATGTGATCCTTAGAACATGAAACTTACTCCTGAATGTCGGAAATATAAAATTAAGAGTTTATTAATTTTTTAAATTTATATGTGAGACATGGTTCCATAAGTGATGAATTATCAATATATATTGTGTGAATAGTATCAAGTTAATCTTCAAGATGGAGTCTAAAGGTACTATTAACTAAGCCATTACCCTAAGTATGACCTACTAAAAAGATGGAGTCTAAATCTTAATTTTTGAGAAGAACGGAAGATGGCTTCTTATTATTGATATATGGGTTTACTATATTTTATGGTTTTCGGGTATGGATCTGGGTTGGGAAAAGAAAAAGGATCTGGGGTTTGAAATGTGCCACGTGTCCGCACAGAGGTCTGTTAATGGGAGGGGTAGATTTGTTAAAATGGCTAATATCAGGGGTAAGAAATGTCGAATAATATAACAGGGGATACAAATAACTAATATCCGATTGTAGGACATATATAGCCCTTTTCCGAAAAATAAAGTTGGAGTGCCAAAATAGAACAAGGTAGAGATGAAGTGCCAAAATAAAAAATGGTACTCCATCCGGTCTATAATAAGTGTCTCTTTTATTTTTAGCACGCCCATTAAAAAAAATACTAAATCCTACACAAAATTACCTAGTATGACTAAACTACCCTTATTAAATATTGGGCACATGATTATAGTGGCATTTATTGCTCTTCTGCACATAAGGGTAAAAGAGTAAAAACAAATTAGTTTTTTTCTTGATTACCTAAGCAGACACTTATTTTGGACCAAAATCAAAAAGTAAAAAAAGACACTTATTATGGACCGGAGGGAGTACCAAATTAGATGGGTTGTATACGTATTTGACCTTTATATTATTTCACAAAACAATCTTGAAAATTGTACTCCCTCCGTCCAAAATAAGTAATTTTTTGGTATTTTTCTTGTAGTCTAAAATAAGTGATTTTTTTAGATTTCAAAAATGAATTAATTATCTTTTTCCTACATTATTTTTGGAGTAAATAGTTAAAAGTATTTATATGAGATAAAAGTTATTATGATCAATTTTATTTTTAATTAATACTAAAAAGTAAATTTTTTAATCTGTATAAAAATATTTAAAAAATTATTTATTTTGGAACTGACGGAGTAATGAATTTTCTCTTCTTCTCATATTTTGCCCCTTCCTTTTCTCAATGGAGTAACCACTTATAGCAAAGACCAAACGATTTCTTCAATACAATTTTCAATAAAAAAATGTATGGCATCTAGAAAGATTGATACTTAAGTATTTTGGATATGGCGCTACTTCCAAAACAGATTTTTTTTGGTGCAACTTGTGTAATTTTAAATGCTCGCTCTTTTTATGGTAGCGTTATAGCTTACTTCAGCAATAAACTTTCCTTTCATTTAATAATTCTCGATTATTGAGTTAAAATATATAATTAACAAATTACTCACCTTATTTTAAGAATTTATTTGTGGCATCTTCAGAACTGAAAAGTATGTAAACGGAATTTTTCATATTTGTCTTTGGTAGGCACATGATTACAGTACTATTTTAGAGTCCTTGGGTACCCGTGCAAATTTTTGACTTTTTGTTCTATATAAATTAAATAAAGTTCTTTTGGTCTTTCTTTTTTCCCATTTTATATGGACATTACTTCCTGTAAAAAAAAAAAACTTTTATTCTTTGTGTCACAATCTCATATACAGGATTGTTTATTCCACCCAAGTTGCAAGTTTATCCATAACACGTAGTAACTCAAATTAATTAATGATTGAAGTTGCTTTCTAAGTTCACATATTTATATTAATCAGCATTAAGTTCACAAAATATGATCAAACACCTATTGACCTTATATTATATCTTCAGTACTATTAATTAATTGGAAATCAGGATCAGGGCTGTGTTGGCTTGAATATTTACGTTTGGTGAAATCAGTAGTTTTTACTCCAACTTTATCGCGTGGTAATTATTTTAATTCAATATGTACAGAAATTAGATGCATAATCTAGTTAGAGTAATCCTTTGAGGTTTGTTATTTATGCCTGAAGTCTTTGGGGATTTGCATTTATACCCGTTTTTTGTGTCACATTTTAACTTGCGTTTGTTTTGCAAATAAAATTGCAAGTGTACCCGCTTTTTCGCATAACTTCAGCATAGGGTGCTAAAAGTTGCAAAGGCAATCACGCAAAGCTTCAGCATTTTAATAGACGAGTCTGAAGTAGCAAGTATGCTGAGCCAAGTATACTGAAATTTTTGTTTATAATTGCTGAACATAAGCATAGTAGCTGAAGTTTTATTTTTTATTTGCTGAAGTTTTTGTTTGTAATTGCTGAAAATTTTTATTTTTGTAACGGACAAACTTCAGCTGTACAGATGAAGTCTTTGTTTTTGTAGCTGGTGAACTTTAACTCTAGATCTGAAGTTTTTTTGTTTTGCAACTGTAGAACTTCAGCTCTAAAGATGAAGTTATTTAGTTCATTTATAAAAATTTCAGCACTATATAAGTTGTTACTTATTTTCTCAAAAACTAATAACGGCCTCATCAAAAGGAGCACTACTATTGTGGAGTTTATCTGAGACAAGCATAAACCGGGCAATTGTGACGACCCAAAGGGTCATCACCGTATTTTTCCCTTTTTCCGCGCTTCCGAGATCTTGGAAATCTCACTCTCAGTTGCCTCGATGTGCGGGCACAGTCCGGGCGCCAAGCCGAAAAGTTTTTGTGTTAAGATATATGAATTCTATGGAAAATTTGAATAATTATGATATTATTATTAATATAGTTGACTTTGGTCAACATTTTTGGTAATCGGCCCGGATCAGTGATGTGACGGTCCGAGGAGATCCGTAGAAAAATAGGGGACTCGGGCATGTGTCCGGAGTCGAAATCCGAGGTCCAGAACCCCGGTAAAAGAATTTTTTTGTTAAATTATTTTCTAAAATTAATAAGAAAAATGGAAATGAAAATGAGTTAGAAAATATAGGTATCGGGCTCGTATTTTGGTTCCGACGCTCGGTACATGTCTTAAATATTGGTTAAGCGCTTCCTGTGAAGTTTGGTCGAAATCGGACGTCGTTTGACGTGTTTCAGACCTAAATAGCTAAAGTTAGAAAATTATGAACTTTAAAATGAAATCTTGAGTTTTGGGGGTTGATTCTTTATTTTTGATGTTATTTTAGCGATTTGATCGCTCTAGCAAGTTCGTATGATGCTGTTGAGTTAGTGTGTGCATTTGGTTAGGAGCCACGGGGGATCGGGAGTGATTTCGGGTGTGGTTCAGGGTGTTTTACACTTGAAAATTTGGTATTTTGAGCTATTGCTGGTATCTGGTGTAATATTCTATGCGATCGCATAGGTCCTTCTGCGATCGCATAGTGTACAAATTCAGGAGCCCAAAATTTTTTTCTATGCGATCGCAGCACTCCTTGTGCGATCGCATTGCGCAGCTTTCCAAACCTATGCGATCGCGATGTCCCCCTCGCGATCGCATAGAGTTTTTCCCTGGCCGAGCCGCATCTCCACTATGCGTTCGCATCCAGCCTTCTGCGATCGTGTAGCATCTCCCCCCTTACCCTATGCGATTGTAATGCCTTGTATGCGATCGCATAGGGTATTTTTGCCCAGTAAATTTTTGATAAAAACAGAACAGTGCACGGGATTTTTCACACAAAACACATACGGGTTCGTTTCCTTCCCCCTCCATTTTTAAGCTACAAGCTCCCATTCCTCCATATCTCCTTGGGTAAGCTTCCTAACATCATTTATTTATTATTTCTTAATCAAATCATAGTTAATCCTAGCCTAATTCGTGAATTCAAGGTAAAAATTGGGGGTTTTGGGTAGAACTAGGACTTGTGGGATTTTGGGTTTTTCAACCTCAATTTGAGGTCGAATTGTGAAACAAATCATATATTCTAACTCGTGGGGTCATGCGTGATTGGAATTTGGTCCGAGCCTCGAGTTTGGACCATGTGGGCCCGGTCTCGGATTGTGCTATTTTTGGAAGAATGATGAAAATTTCATTTTTAGGCTATGAGATTGTATTATTGAGCCTTAATTGATGTTATTGAATTGAAAATGACTAGATACCATTATTTCGGAGTCGGATTCTAGAGGAAAGGCGGTGCTATTGGATTGATTGCTATTTTCGGACCGAGGTAAGTGTTTGATCTAATCCTGGCTTGAGGGAATAGGACTAGAGTATTATTGATTGCTACTTGCTAAATGATCGAGTACGGTGTATAGGCATGGTGACGAGTATCTATACACTGGCGTCTAGCATGACCGTGAGTCTTATTTGTACTTGCTTTGGGGTATATTTTGAGAATCATTCCTAGTAAATGATGAATTCTACATGATGATTTAGTTGAGGAATTATTTATGAAACATGAGATTTCTTGGAGTTTTGGCTCAAATGGTAATGACTTTTATGAAGTCAAAATTGTATGTATTGTAAAGAAATGTGGTTGGATCTCTTGCTGGGACGCGCAGATGATGATTGTTGTTGCTCCCTTATTCGGTTGAGCGTTATGTGTAATCTCCATTATTGAGATGATTGGGCTGCTAGTGGTACCCTTATTGGGTAAAACGTTATATTGTCGAGTTTTCCCTAAAAGGGGAACTCCTTGAGAGAGGCTATATGAATCATCTATGTTATATTTATTGGGATCGTGTGACACGCCGTCTACCTATATTATGATTATTGGGTGGCATGCCGTCCACTTATATTATATTTATTGGGATCGTGTGGCACGCCGTCCACTTATATTATATTTATTGGGATCGTGTGGCACACCGTCCACTTATATTATATTTATTGGGATCGTATGGCACGCCGTTCACCTATGTTATATTTATTGGGATCGTGTGGCACGCTGTCCACCTGTGTTATATTTATTGGGATCGTGTGGCACGCCGTCCATCTATGTTATATTTATTGGAATCGTGTGGCACGCCGTCCACTTATATTATATTTATTGGGATCGTGTGGCGCGCCGACCACTTATAAAAGTAAAGGATTTGATTTTGGTTTAATGTTGTTACAGATGACCTGTTCTCCTTTCAATTGTATTTCCTTCATATATAATCATGTTGTTCTTCTGTTATCGTTGTATCTGTATATATATTTGTACATGTTAATTTTAGTAAGTCCTGTCTAGCCTCGTCACTACTTCGTCGGGGTTGCACTTACCAGCACATGGAGTCGGTTGTGCTAAGGCTACACTTTTTGTGCTTTTTGCACGGATCACAGCGTTGGAGCAGCTTTCAGACAACAGCAGCAGTAGGTTGGGAGTTGTCTTCAGTTTCAGGGACTCTCGAGGTAGCCTAGCCGAAGTCCCTATCCCTTATTTCAGTTTGTTTTATTGTTTCAAAACAAACATATGTATTTTCTTTCATTCAGACTTGGTTGTAGTATTCTATAGCAGTCTGTGAGATAGCGACACCAGATTTGGGTAGTGTTATGTTCAGTATTTTCTTTCCGCATTTGATTTTCTTCTTTACTGGATTTAAAGTTTTTTTTTTGAAAAGTTTAATCATATGAGTATATTCTATTGTTAAGGATTGGCTGGCCTAGCTTCGATAGTAGGCGCCATCACAATTCCCGATGATGAGAAATCCGAATTGTGACAGCAACTTTTGTTGGGGTATTGGAGTTTCTTTAAGCGTCAAAGACACAGTTAAAACTTTAACTACTTGCAACTCAATAGCAACAGTGAACTGTTTTAGGAAAATACAAAGGAAACAATTACGATCAATTCATTCATGGTCCTATTTATTACAATTACAATTAATGTTCAAGTCTAATCTTTATGTTAAATAATATTTTAAAAAAAAGTTCAAAGAACTGATATAAATGCATTTGAATAAATTTGTTCTGTAGAAACAAAACGGGTTGGAGATATATTGTAACCGAAAGAAGAAGAAAAAGAAGAAAACGAATGGGGAGAAAGGAAGCTGAATTTATTTAAAAGTAACTACAAGTTAAAAGTTCTAAAAAAATTGGGTATAGGTTAAATAGGGACGACCAAATAGAACATCCCGTATAATTTTTACGACATTTTTCCTTATATTTTTAGGAAACTTATAATCTCTATAATTTTGGAAAACTCATTGTTCTAAATTCTAATACATTTAAAATTCTTTATAGTGTGTTTTTCCTCCATGAAAAACTCTTTTCGAAACCTGCTTAACGAAGAGGGGGATCGAGTCTTAGAGATAGGGGAGCTGGGGCATTCAGAGTGTCCTAGAGACCTCGGGCACTGCAGGCGCATTAAGGAGGAGGAGGTCTTGAGGGCGTTGCGTAGGATGAGTAGGGGTCGAGCGACTGGGCCAGACGAAATTCCGGTGGAGTTTTGGAAATGCATGGGTAGGTCGGGAGTGGAGTGGTTGTCCAGGTTGTTCAATGTGATCTTTAGGACCAAGAGGATGCCGGAGGAGTGGAGATGGAGTACAGTGGTTCCCTTGTACAAAAACAAAGGGGATATCCGGTGTTGCAACAACTATAGGGGTATCAAATTAATAAGTCACACCATGAAGGTCTGGGAGAGGGTGATCGAGGCGAGGGTGAGGGAGATGTCATCTATATCTGTGAACCAGTTTGGTTTCATGCCGGGTCGCTCTACTACAGAAGCTATCCACCTTGTGAGGAGGATGGTGGAACTGTTCAGGGATAAGAGGAAGGACCTCCATATGGTGCTTATCGACTTGGAGAAGGCGTACGATAAGGTCCCTAGAGAGGTTCTGTGGAGATGCTTGGAGGCGAAGAGCGTGCCAGAAGCCTACATCAGAGTGATCAAAGACATGTATGATGGAGCCAAGACTAGGGTTAGGACGGTGGGTGGCGACTCGGACCATTTTTCGGTGGTTATGGGGCTACATCAAGGATCTGCGCTAAGCCCTTTCTTATTTGCCTTGGTAATGGATGCTCTAACTCGCCATATTCAAGGGGATGTGCCATGGTGTATGCTCTTTGCTGACGACATAGTCTTGATAGACGAGACGAGGGCTGGTGTTAATGCGAGGTTGGAGGTCTGGAGACGGACCCTCGAGTCTAAGGGTTTTAAACTAAGCAGGTCTAAGACAGAATATCTAGAGTGCAAGTTTAGCGCCGAGTCGAGCGGAGTAGGCTGGGACGTGAAGCTGGGATCTCAGGTCATAGCCAAGAGGGACAGTTTCAGATATCTTGGATCAGTGATTCAAGGGGACGGAGAGATTGACGGGGATGTCACTCACCGTATAGGAGCGGGGTGGTTGAAGTGGAGGCTCGCATCGGGAGTCTTGTGTGACAAGAAAGTTCCACAGAAACTCAAGGGGAAGTTTTATAGAGCGGTGGTTAGACCCGCCATGTTGTATGGGGTGGAGTGCTGGCCTGTGAAGAACTCTCATGTCCAGAGAATGAGAGTTGCGGAGATGAGGATGCTCAGGTGGATGTGCGGGCTCACCAGATTAGATAAGATTAAGAATGAAGTTATTCGGGAGAAGGTGGGGGTGGCCCCGGTGGATGAGAAGATGCGAGAAGCGAGACTCAGGTGGTTTGGGCATGTGCGGAGGAGAAGCCCTGATGCACCGGTGAGGAGTTGTGAGCGACTGGCGGTGGTTGGCGCGAGTCGAGGCAGAGGGAGGCCTAAGAGGTATTGGGGTGAGGTGATTAGGCAGGATATGGCTAGAATGGGGATTTCCGAGGACATGACCCTCGATAGGAAAGTTTGGAGGTCTAGTATTAGGGTTGTAGGGTAGGGCCTTCTAGAATTCTTAGTACTTCTGGTTAGGGGCCGAGTGGGGTTTGGTAGCGATCTCTATAGTTAATTAATGTATTGTGTTGTGCCTCTTATGGTAGTAACCGATTGGTATTATTGCATGTCATTCTACTTTTGGTTTTATGTTTAGATAATTATTTATTTGATTTATCCCGGATTTACTAACATTGTTTTGTTTTGTTTTGTTTGTTGATTTTCTCTCTCTTTCTGAGCCGAGGGTCGGCCGGAAACAGCCTCTCTACCCTTTCGGGTAGGGGTAAGGCCTGTGTACGTATTACCCTCCCCAGACCCCACTTTGTGGGAACATACTGGGTAGTTGTTGTTGTTGTTGTTGTTGAAAAACTCTTTTTGTTTCTGCCGAGAGAGTTAAGTTTAGTCAAATCTCGCTAAATTCTTAATCTTCCTTTCGGTTCAAAATAAATAATTTTTTAATTTTTTTATGGTCCAAAATAAATGAATTTTCCAGATTTCATGAATGAATTTATTATTTTTTTCCTACATTATCCTTGAAATAAATAGTGTTGGAGTATATATCAGGAATATTTAAGTGAAGAGATAATAAGGTTAATATGGTCAATTTTATTACTAATTAATGCTAAAAGGTAAATTTGTTAATCTGTGTGAAAACAACTAAAAAATTACTTATTTTGGACTGGAGAAAATATTATTTTTCACTCTCTATTTACTTTACATAAAATTAAGTGCTAGTTAATTCACGATCTTCCACCATAAAATTGTTATCCTAGAATAAAAATCCACAAAATTTAAAAGAGTTTCGTCTCCGGCCATGAGTTGAAGGACTCTTAACAGTTTTTGTTCTTTCAAATTGTGTAGGGACAAAGTTTCGAAGGCAAATTCCTCATTGTTATAATCTGTCTGTCTATAGCCATACAGAACATGATGTTATTTCAGAATCAGATATGGTGTATCCTTTAAAATTCAAATCGATCTTTTGTCAAACAAACTTTTTCTTTCTAGGCTATGTTGGTTCGGAATAAAATATTTTCTAATTTTTTCACATTTTATTGACCTAATGTTTGAAAAATATTTTTAACTTATTTGGAGGAAAATATTTTTTTATTGAGAGGAGGGAAAATAATTTTTGAAACCCTTATCAATTTTTCCCATCCTATTCCCACTCCCACCAACACATCCCCCACACCACACTACCCACACAACCCCAACTCCAGACCCCGCCCCATCTCACCTACCCACCCACCCCACCCCCTCTATCTCACCTCATCATAAATAAAAATATTATTAATAGTACTTTCTTTTGAGGTTATAGATAATTTTTTATCCATTTCAACAAATAAGTATTTTTTTCATAAAATAAAAAAGTTTTTTTTACTAAAAATACTTTCTTTTCATGTGGAAATATATTTTTTTTCGTTTTAACAATTTTTTTTTTCTTTACATGATTTTTAAAAAAGGTTTTTTTTTTTTAATTTCAAGCTAAGTATTTTCTTTTCATGATGTATAAAAAGTATTTTATTTTATTTCAATAAAATGAGTACTTTCTTTTTAACCAAAAAAATATTTTCTTTTAGTTATGGTGCATGAATTTCAACGTTATTATTGCATAAAAAAATAAAGTATCACATTAGTTTATTTGGATTTGTGTGAATTTTGGAGGGGAAGGGGGTGGGAGGGGAGAGGAGAGTAGTATAAAAAAAATATTTGCTACTCTCTAACCAAATACTAGAGAATATTTTTCGAAAAATATTTTCCACTTACCGAAATATAGGGAAAATAAGTGATAATACTATTCATTTTTCATGAAAACATTTTCCTTCATACCAAACACACACCTAATTTCATCTCATTTTCCTTTTCATCAATTAGGTTGTTGGGGGTGTTTACACTGAACCCGAAAATCGCATCAAACTGAAAATTTTAATCAAACTGATTAAAAAATTCGTCAAGTTTAGTTTGATATTAAATAAAATATTTCGAACCAAACCAACATATAAATATATAATTTTTATATATACATTTAAGACTTTATATTGTATTTTATATTGAACTTTCTTTATAAAAAATGTATAAATATTTGAGCCCTCTCATGGGATGTAATATTTAATTGAACTATGAAGTGCATTCATACGTATTTACTATAAATAATGAGTTGTATTACTTTCTTATCAAGTGATACTAAAATGCGTCAATCATCTCTTTGTTCTTCCGAATTATTACGTCAAGATTTCTTATATCTTTTTTTTTTTCAAAAATTAGTGTTAGACAACAAAGAAAACTACTAGCATGTGTCACGATAAAAAGTTTTCTCATAAAAATATTTTAATGATCTTATATTCATCAATCTTTTAAATTTTTGTTAAGCATATTTCACTTATCATAACTTTATTTATATTTTACAAAGTAAGATTGAAATATATTCATGTAACAAAAAAAAATTCGAAAACTCGACAAAATCGAATTAATTCAAACAAATATTTTGGTTTGATTTGCTTTTAATAAAAAATGTATCAACTCGATCCATGGGTTGCCATAATTAGGGGTGTTCATAATATCCCGAAAACTCGAACCAAACCAAACCGACCAAAAAAATCGATACTTTTTGGTTTGGTTTAGTTTTGATTTTGAATTTTAAAAATCGATCAATTTGGGTTGGTTTTGGTTTTAACTAGAAAAAATCGAACCAAACCGACTATATGAGTAGCAATTTCAAATTTATTATTACACCTATAAATATGTATATTGTTATACAAAGTTTAAAAAGTTTATGGTAAATGTTAATAGTTTGTACTTTTAATATAGTTCTTTACCTTTACATTCTAGTTTGATTGGTAGTTTTCTTTTGTTTAGTGTAAGAATCAATTTCGTGTTAAAAATAACATAATTTTAATTGAGTCCTTAAATAATATTTATCACTATTTGATGCAATTATCATTAATATATTTTGGTAAATAATATATTTCTCATAGGGCAATTGATATAATAATTTTACATTAAAAATACGGTCGCCGGAATATGTATTTGGTAATGTATGTCTTATATTTAACAAAAACCGATAAATAATCGAAAAAAACCGAAAAACTGACATAAAACGAATTGAGAAAAACTAACTTAATTGAATTTGTTTGATTCTAATATTTGAAAAACCAACTTACTTAATTTAGTTACTTTTTAGGGAAAAACCAATCCAAACCAAATCAAGAACACCCCTAACCATAATAATGTCGTAAAAAAAAATACTAAGATATCGCCAACTTTATTGTTCATGTCGCCCGGGCTAGAAGTATTCTTCATTCTACCTCGGGAATGTGAAAATATATCAACAAAAAGAATCTCCCAAAGTTTTAGGAATATTTTCTACTCTTTTTAGTCAATAAGAAATTTTTCTTAATCACGGCAAAGAAAAAAAACCATATATATATATATATATATATATATATATATATATATATATATATATATATATATATATATTCCACCGTTAAAAGGTCGTGGTCGTGGTCAAAGGTCCAGATTATTAAAAAGGTCTCTAGTTTGAGCAACAAGAAGGATTTTACTCTTTTTGGTAAGAGGAGAAACTCGCGGTCACTATAATCTTTGCCACAACGTTTCGAATGAGCACTTTGTATGTACTGGGTAAACTTTTTCTATGTAATAACCTGCAAACCACACAACAAATATAAATCGCACTAGACAAATACTGTGTGATAGGCTCTACTCAGAAAGCATTGAAGGGGATTCGATCCAATACCATCCGTATTAAATTTGAGCAAATAGACAATTAAATATACTAAACATACTTTTCTAAACTAACAACAAACTAAGCACGCAAGTAACATGAAATAGGAGAAGGAACTCAATCGAAATATTTAAGGAAAACTGAATTTTTCGACAATTAATTCAAGTACGGGCTCGTCATCTCACGTAAGAGACATTTCAATTACCAAAGGGGGAATGGTTTTTTTTTTTAGCCAGAGCGCATTTCATTCCACTTATTGCGTCCGTCTGTCACCGCCTTATAAGTGCAAATTAATTGAACTAGTGAATTTTAAGTATAAGATAGTAAAGAAAGGAATACTTTTCCTATCTACTATTTTAGCAAGTCAACAAATAAAGGAAAGAACGAGCAAATCTGGCATGTGAATGATCTTAATCCATCATCCGTGTTTGTTTTGTGGCATGTGTACGATATCTCACTCAATCCCAAAAAAGATTTGTCGGTCTTTTTTCAATATTTTATGAAATCTCAATTCTATTTTTTTTATGGATCTATTAACATTATCATTAATGATTAACTCTGGTACATGTACAATAAATTTAAATAAATTATTGGTAATTTTAATTATTTATAGACAAACATGAATTAAATAATACCACTATAAATTCAGCATTTTGTAGAATCAATATTATGAACTAATAAAAGTGTTAAAGTTTTTGTGTGTAGGTGCGTAAGCGAGACACGTAGCTAAAGAGATTTCTAACTTGCTTCTTTTCCCTTTCTTTTATTTTATTTTTATTTATATAAAATCTGCCTCATTTGTTCATCATCTTGTGGCTTCCCCACTTCTTAAACCTCTAGTTTACGTTTTAAAAATAATCTAATAAAAGATAGGAAATCTTTAAAAGATGTTATTTATTCAAACAATATTAATCATAGAAGATTAATTCCTCGACAGGAGTCAGAGTAAACCTTAATTGTTAGAATTATGCACCACTTATACATTAGAAGAGGGTGAATAGTGTATCCAACATTAATTTTTTTTGTTTATCAACTTTTTTCATTTCTACATAACGTGATTTTTAAACTGGTTCTTGTAATTTCTGTAATTAATAAATACAAAAAATAAAGAAGACGTAAATTTTTACGTGAAAACCCTTATTGCTTAAGGGAGTAAAACCCCAATCCAACTCTGAGATTTTTCTCACAAACATCACTAAAAGAACGAGCAATTTTAGGTTACAAAACTCTTTTATGCCCTAAAATATTAAATTTAGTCACGGAACAGCCTACAATCCAATTGATCGTAGCTACTCACTCCAAACTAATTTTTTAGGTTAGAACAAAAGATTGTCACTCAAGTGTTCTTACAAATTATTTTTAATACAAGCCAAGTAAGACTACTATTTGTCTCAAAAGTTATTAAATACTTTGTACAAAACAACATATATAGATTATGGGTCAGTCATATCAAGTTGTAATAAATCAAGAACCAAAAAGTGAATGATTAAGAATATTTCTCATAGAGGTGGAAGATACGAACGACTTTTATTGATGATAATAGGATGGTCTGCCTCTCCATGGAGAGGTTCATAGTCTTACAATCATGTTTTTCTTTTAATCTCCTATTCTCCCCCTCATATACATGGGGAAGGAGAGGAACCCCTTCTTGCTTTCTTTCTTGATATTTATAATTATGTGAAATGACGGTTGATGACTGGGACCACATTGCGGTTTTTTTTTCGGGCAACGGGTGGGCCGTAGCCTTATTAATCATATCGGGCGGCCGTTAATTACTATCAATTATGAAAGGTCGTCCCACTTATTATCCTTGATTGTTAAAGTAAAGGTGATTAGCGTTAGCAGTTATTAAAGAACCGAATTCTAACCCATACAACTACAATTCAAAATAACTATTACAATATCAATACTAAGCGAAGTAGACTTGAATCAGTTTCTGGAACTGGGTCATTCAGTTTATCTTGCTCTTATTTTTTGCAAAGTTGCTGCACACAAAAACGTATATTTTGTATGTAGGCGCGCAATCTGTGCAAAAATAAACTCATAGTATTATATATATACATAGTAAATGGCCGAGGAAAGAAGAGTGTTAACTCGGTTGAACCAAATCTCCTAATCCGATCAAATAAAGGAAGTAAAATTTACTTCTATAAATATTTCCTTAAATCTTGCCTAAACTCAAGCCATAGAGGTCTATCAAGATTTTCTAGCATTATCACATGGTTGTCAGGTCAGCATAGTAAAAACACATCTTCATGTCTATCAAGACTTCGCGCCCTCCCATTCTTGCTAGAACTTTGAGTTGTACAACCAGTAGACCCAAGGTCTTAGACTTATTCAGACACAAGTTTATTTATTATCAACATCTAATTTTAAGGGGGGAAAATTCCGTTTTGATGATGACAAACAAATGATCACGAAAGTCGCCATTAGAAGATTCTGCCACTTTCATTTTTATTCACTTCAGTCCATACTTCTCCCTATTGGCATCATTAGAATGAAAAATTAATCCTAACTATTAGTTTTTGATAATATCTTTCTTGTGGTCACTGGCTACACAACAAACAATCAAGTGAAATAAGTCAGTCTATGGATGTTAGCCATCAAAAAGCAGAAATATCAATGCTAGATAGGAATGACCACACAAAGACAGTAAATTATTTAACGCAAAATCATCAATCCTCAAAAATCAAGTCATAACTATTAATTACATGGTCACAAAAACAAGCATAACTGAATAAAAACTACCTAAGGAATATGGTATAGAAAAGTTTGAGACTCTGGTCAGATTGGGAAGGTTGGGCTGGATAGACCGGCTTGGTACCAGATGACTAGACAATGTGCAATTAGAGAAGCTAAATTTTTGAAATTCTGCTCATTTTCTCTTGTCAAGTCCTTCTCCAGCTTTAAATTTATAGTCTTCATTCTGAAATTTTCTATAACTTGTATCTTTGCCTGTTGTTGTAGTGCATACACTTATTGTTGAAGCTCTGAACTTTTAGTATTTTGAGAAGAACCACCATCAGCAACATGTTCCTCTTCAACTCTTCTTTATACCCACAACTGTTCAGAATTGCTTTTCCAACTCATCCCGTAGATTTTCACTTGCTGATAAAAAGCTCCAAAATAAATAATTATTTTAGAAAAAAGATTCCGTATGGAATGGAGCGCTCACTCTTAGACATGTCTATCACACTAGCTATGTGATTGATCATTAACCTAGGTAAATTTATCTTATCTTTCATTTCCATCCTTACCCACTTAACAAATTTACGCATAAATTCAAACAGTAATTTCTGAAAAGGAGCCATTTTTTTCTTTCATAGTTTTCTCTATTTCTTGCTCTCATTGTTTGGAAAATTTATTTATGACTGACAGAAGAGTAATTCCTTCTTCTCTACTTGGCCAAATTCCCTTCACATACTCACAGTAACCAGTGGTAGGAATTGCCAATATCTCTCTTAGCTTCTCATCATCAAACTCAATGTCAATTGCTTCCAACTCTTCTTGTTACTACTCCTTCAGCTACACTGATGTGGATAATGAATTTTATTACTTTCTCTTGATAGAGCCTCTCATCTTGTTTTGGAAATATAATTTTTCAATATTGTTTCTCCAGTTTTTTCTCAACGAGTTTTGCCATTCCATCTCGAGTGCCAACAAATATCACCTTGGCCTTAAAAAACGTCAAGACTCTGGCCTTTTCTTCTCCTTTCTCACCAGAACTAGTTTTCTTATCACTATCTGTTTTTACCTTTTCTTTTCCTACTTTTTTTTTCTTCACTATTCTAACTTCCACACGTTCATCAAGAACCAATAGATTACTCATCACTTAATTCACCTACCATTTATTTTTTTTCCTCTTTCTCTCAAGTGCTTTATTATATTCAACTTCAGCCTACTTCTTGTTTCTCCTAGTGTATGGCCTTCTGCCATGGAGAGGCACAGAACACTACTGAAAAATTGGTCTACGGTAACGGTTGGAAAACCGTTCCAACAGACAGCAAAACCGTTGCCATAGGGATATTGGAATAGTTTACAAATCGTCACATCAACCGGCGTACCCATAGGTCTACTTGAACGGTTCTCGCAACGTTTGCATCACCGTGACAATAGATTAGTCTATTGCAACGGTTTTCCCTTCCTCTGTAGGAACAGTTATTCTATTCAGTTGGAACGATTCAAAACCGTTACCATATTGTTTATACAACGGTTTTTAACCATTACCATATAATTTAAAGCAGCACTTATGTAAGCTATTGCTACGGTTATGTTGGATATAGCAACAGTTTCTTTAGGCTATGGTAACGGTTATATTTGTATTTGGAACAGTTTATAGGACCTATTGCAACGGTTTACATTGTCTATTGGAATGCCATTTGTGTTCTATTGCAACGATCTTGGTAGGCTATTGTATTAGTTCAGTTAAAACCAAAATATAGTACCTGTTATAAATAAATATTTATAATATAATTAATTATAATAACACTAAAATTTAAATACATCATAAAATAAAATTATTAATAATACAAAATTATCCATAAAACAAATGTTCTACCCATGACTACATAAGTTTAGTACATTTCAAAAGAGTAAATAAGTTTCAAAAATATTGGTAACAAAAGATTCCTAGAACATTCATCTATAACAATACAAAATTCATTTCAAGTAAGGTCTAGTTCTTCATCGTCTTCGTCATCCATTCCTTGATCTACTCTACCTACAAAAGAGGATAAATAAAATTATTACCCTTCAACAGAATCCGGTCTAAGAATCCTCAATCATTTAACTATTTTTCGTTCTTCTTTTATTAATCCAACTTATTCATCTCAACAAACTATACGCAAAATTATAACAATCTTATATTATTGTCAAAGACCAAGACTTTCAAACTACCAAGCTATGATGGTAAAGTGAAGAATAATTCATAAGAAGAATCACAAACATAATTACAAACCCTTGGATGAGGTGTATTAGAGGCATTTCATAACAAATGTTACACAGCTAGTTCATTTACAGCACTTGGTCTTGACCAGATTTGTCTACTTGATGTCTAGTAAAGTTGCTTATTAGTTGTCATAAAAAAAGTTGCTCATTTAAGTTCATGTCTTAGATGGATTTGCCTCGTGTTAGGGTGGTGAAGTCTCTTTACTTTTGCAGTAGTTTCACTTATGTTCCTGGTTCAAGCCTATCCTAAAAATTTATGTTACATGCTTTTGGGATGAACCCAATTGTCTTATTCCCGGAAAAAAAATACAGATTTTTGTTTCTCTCCTATTTGCAATCTTGTTCTCTGAAGCATTCTGTTTCATTTTCAACTCTCTTTGACTCATATTCCAATGTGTTATTGCTAGCATATCCATCAAAATATTAGAATATTTCCTTTTATTTTGTATCTTCAGAGTGTATAATTACTAGTAGCATTTAAGCAAATTGGTGCACTTTTGTTTTGTTTTTTGAATTCTAACTGGTTCTCCTATTTTCCTCGCTTAACTTCTCATTTTTTAGGTCTTTGGGGGAAACCCAACACGGTCTCAAGTCCTTCTTTTTGCCTTTCTTTCCATGTTTCTTCCTATATACAATTATCAGGGCACATCCTTTTCATCAGCCAGTTTGAAACTAACATCGTCGCTTTGAACCTCATAGTTTTCTTCCCTAATCTTTTTCCTCTATTACTTCATTGACATGAGAGAATAGTTTCAGACACAAGGTCACCAGCTGGTACTTAATCTGTCTCAGCATTTTTATCACTAGTTGTCTCCCTCACCACTACTTCATTGTCGGTCAGGAGAATTGTTATAGACACATTGTCATCAACTGGTGCTCGTTCTTTCTCTTCAGGTTCCATCTCCTTATCAAATCCTAACCTATTCTTCACTATATCCTTTCTACCTTCCCAAATTCATATATTTGTTCCCTCTCAAGGAAAACTCTATTACCCTATCTTGTTTCCTTTTGAGTGTCACACCCGTAGATTAACTCACATTCACTATTTCCTCCTCATATTCTCTAATATCCTTCCTAATCATAGAGGTTTCATCTGCCTCAATACTCTTTCCATCGCTCTTTTGTTCAGAATTAGCCTTAGGAATTTTTAATTTGTTTCACCTACTAATGGAACTATTGCTAAAGGTTGTACAGATTCACTAGGGTTTTTAATCAATTACTTCAGTGTCTGATTGTGGAAAACTGGATGGGGTTCATACCTCACCTAATAAAGGAGATAAAGAAAAATATAGAAAAGTTGAAGAAGAGATGTGCTTAAAAAAATGCATATGTGCGGCTGTAGATATCAATTTGCAATTTGCAATGCAAAAGTCAATTTTGTGTTGATGAGTGATTAACAACTTTGCCTATAAATAAAGATGATTCCCTCTCAGTTTAGACACATCAAAGTAACGAGAGAAGTAGAAAACAGTGAGAGTAATTCACAGATTGTTGTTTGTGAGAAAATTAGTGAGTGGTAGTAATTTTTTTTTTTTTGAGAATGGCAACAAAGAGTGGTAATGATATTATAGTGAGGTGTTTTAAATAAAAAGTGTTATTTCTTTCAAAGTTGTAGTATTCTCTTGATACTACTGAGTTGTAATATTATAGTGGTAATATTGTTCCACTTGGGTATTGTATTTTACCCGGCTAAAATATTTAGTGTCGTTGTTACTTTCTTGTGTTATTATTATTTGCCATGGATATTATTTCTGGACGGAATTTTGTTTTTCGAACAATGTGGTATCAAAGTCATGACATATAATGGCCTGCTATCTTTCAGTACTCCAGTCTCACTAATTATGAAAAATGGTGTCTATGTATGAAAGTCATTATTGGCTCTCAGGATGTATGAGAAATCGTAGATAGAGGATATGCGAAACCCGATAATGAGAAAGCTCTGCCTCAAATGAAAAAGAGGTCTTGGCAAAAACAAGGAAGGATGATCAACAAGCTCTCGCGCTCATCTACCAATGTTTGGATGATGCCATGTTTGAGAAGGTGGCATATGCTACCACCTCAAAGGAAGCTTGGGAGATTTTACAAAGTTCTCTTCAAGGAGTTGACAAAGTGAAAAAGGTCAAACTTCAACCTCTAAGGGCTGATTTTGAAGTTTTAAAAATGAAAGTATCTGAATGCATCTTGGATTATTTTTTAAAAGTGAAGGCTATTGTAAATCAACTAAAAAGATATGGGGAGGACATAGAAAATGTGCGTGTGGTAGAAAAGATCCTTCGCACTTTAACACCTAAAGTTAATTTTGTGGTGTGTGCTATTGAGGAGTCTAAAGATTTAGACTCTATGATTATGGAGCAATTGGAAAGTTCTTTACAGGCCCACGAAGAAAAGATCAAAATGAGACAAGAAGTGCCATTGGAGCAACTTCTTAAAACTCAGGCATCCTTCAAGGATCATGGAGGTGAAACAAATTATCGAGGAAAAGGATGAGGATGAGGCCGAGGAGGTCATAGAAGAGGAAGAAGTAATGGTAACAACTTCAACAATGAAGTTAAAATCCACCTAACATTTAGAGGTCGTGGTCGTGAACAAAGAGGAGGAAGAAGACGTGGATACTACCAAGAAAATAATGGACAAAGGTATGAAAAATAAAAAAATGAGTGTTATAATTGTCATAAATTTGGCCATTACTCTTGGGAATGCCGTAACAATGTTGAGAAAAAGCTAACTTTGTTGACTACAAGACAGAAGAAGATGAGTCAACGTTGTTGATGGCACTCAAGGAAGAAGATAAAGATGATTGCAGCTCGTGGTATTTGAAAAATGGATCAAGCAATCATATGTGTGGATGCAAAGAGAAGTTTGTGGAGATCAATAAAACGGTCACTACTAGAAAATGGGCCTATGGCAATGGATTGTTTTGCAAAGGTTCAAAAACTGTTACTATAGATTGGTTATCGCAACAGTTGTAACCGTTGCAATAAAAAATGGATAGTACCGGCACACTTTAACCATAGAACCGTTGCAGTTGAGGGGAACCGTTCCTATTGTTGTCTGCTTTTGCAACATTTATGTGAACCGTTCCAATAGATATATATCTATTGAAAGGAATCTTGAAAAATAATTCATTTGGAATGGTTAGTAATTCCCTCCTAATTTCCCCTCTCAATTTCCGGGAAACCCGCCAAAACCTCTCTTCTTTTACATTCTATTTTTTTTCTTTACTAAATATTTTTTTTAAGTGATAATAATTAATTAACTTTTAAATAATAAGTTATGCAAAACAAACAAGTTTATTTCTAACCTTGCATTATCTATCGGCAAACATAAACCCAAAGATTACCCAGATCCTATAAGGAAAAAATAAGGATTCTTTATGGAATTAAACCGCAACCCATAATCTAATTTGATAAATCAAAGATGAGAACCAATTTGGCGTTCATACTATTTGGGCGCTGTTTAGATTTCAATAATTTTTCAATTAGGGTTTCGGTTTGGTCGTTCATACTACTTGAAAGAAGGAAGAGAAAGACGAGAGGTTGACGCTAAGAAATAGCAAAAAGGGGACACTCAACCAAAGTTTCTTCCATCTCTTCGATCCCATTCCTCGCTAAAAATTGTCGCGGGTAGCTGTGGGAGAAACCATTGCTGTAAGTGTTTTAACTTTTTTTTTAAATAAATTTGGGATAAACAAAAAAATCCTCTGGCAAAACTTTCATTAATCGCCTCCAAACGACCTAACCTCCCACGACAAAGTTTTTTTTTTTTGCTTTAAAGGCGTCCAATGTTAGCCCTCATGTACTGTAACATAACTTTCTTTTCCCAATTTCATTTGCTTGGTCTACATTAGTTTTCTTCGCTATTGTGGGTCAAAATAGTCGAGGTTTTTCTTTATTGTGGGTCTGATTCAAGGTAAGTCCAACTCATTGCTTCTTCTTTTTTATTCTAGTATTTAAAAATTTCTCATCTAAGTGGGTGAACGTATCTCTAGGTTAATATTGGATTTTGAGGGTGTAATTATGTGGGTAAATAGGTTTTTAACTATACTTTGTTATGTGATCGATTTTGATGTTGCAATAGGTGAGTTGCTCGTTTGTTGGGGTTAAAATTGAGCTTAATCAAGTATGTCATGTACCTCCAATGTTCGATAGAATTCCAACTAATAGTAGCAAGTAGGCTTGTCAGATTCCTCTTATTTGTTGCAAGAGTTAGTCACCATTAATGTCCCTGGATAATATTGTCGCGCTTAGACTATATTTGGTTTAGTCCATTGTGTGGTGTGCATTCTTCTTAGTCCGGAGGTGTTGAAAACTTGTGGTGTGTGTCATTTAGTTATATGTACTATTTAGTAGTGAAATTGTTTGTGGATAAGGGGAGAACCTGATATTATGACAGGAGTTGAAGCTATTCAGTGTTTGTATTGGCATTATTGTTGATGGACCTTGAGGCCTCAAATATTTACATTTATAGTTCTTTTCAATATTAAAACTTACTGGTCTTGTTGTCTCCAAAGTGTAGTATATGATGAGTCAAACAGAATTTAGTTGCGTGTTCTCTGTGACAATTTGCAGATTACTGGTGCAGTAGTGGTAGCAAGATATCCGTCAGAAACTCTTGTGCCCTTAGGCATCAGGGGAAGTGAACTTGGTGGTAAATTTTCAGTGTTTAAAATTCTCTTTACATCATCTTGTTACTCTAGTAGAGTTGTGTTGCTTGTTTCAAAACTGGAGCTACATTTCTAAGGATGCATGTCTTGTATGGTTTTAACTTCAAAAGAACTTTTTAAATTAGTTTTCTTACATTTGCTCCTGCATTAGGTGATTCTTTTTTAACTTATACTATGTCATAAGGAGATTATAAGATCATTCAGTTATATTTCATTAAAAAAATCATGTTATAATCAATAAGTAAAGATTCAAAAAGCTAAACTTTGACGGAAATATATTCTTGCCAGTTGAATTCCCATAAAAGAATCTGCCACACACATCCCCTTATATCTCTTGATTTTAAATGTTCCCAAGATAGGAAATTATGTTTGCAAGCAAACATTAAATTATCTTGACGATTAATTTATCATTTGTAAAGTTTCTTTCATCAGACTATACTTTTTGTGCAAACTATCTGAGGATAAAAACTAAAATAACTGTAAATTTGTGCAATATTTGAAAAGCTTAATTGGCTTAAATATTTTCAACCTATAAATTTACTTGTCTTAACATAATCGAGGTGCTAAATTTATTGTACCCCATACATTTGAAGCTATTAGGAGCTTAAAATTAGTGATTCTAGAACTTTGATGCTTGCATGTATTGTCATTACTATTTCTTTATTTCTCAACGAGAAATTATACTTAGGAAGCTATTGTTTTGTTTTCCATTTATAATGTTATATAATATCATATGTTTTTTGTAATTTAGTGTTTAGTTTTTTATTTTCTTTTCTATAATTTAATATTAATGATTATCTCACCAAAATTTATATTTAACTAGTAAAATATACAGTGTACCATATTTTTGAACTTTTTTTATTCATAATTGTATGTTTTTTATTGTGTTTAATTTGTGGCAAGGAAGTTATTGGTTATATCACCGGAGATGGTATGTATGGAAAATCTAGAGTGGAATTCATAGAGTTCAGCTAGTTTCACACCGTGTGTCTAGTAGTTGATTGTAACTTATGTAGCTTTAAGAGATTTACTTCATTTGCAGTGATTACCAATGACAGAGAAATTTGGACGTGTTCACACTTATGATGAGTTGTTAGTTATATAACTATTTATCACGTTGTTTTCAGTAGAAAATAGTTTTATCTTTAATTAATTATTTAGCTTTTCATTGTTAAGGTCTGAACTTTGATAAATAATAGGTTCCTTGTGAATTAAGTTTGAAACACTAAGTATTTCTAAAGTAAGGAGTAAAGCATATGGATATTACTATGGTTGTGTAGGGATCTATTGTTGTTGCATGTTGATTCAGATAGAGTGACTTTTACTTGTGCTTGTAATATCGTTTATTTTGTATTCTCATACACATGGTTTGTCCCTCAGAAGCTTAAAATTAGTCTTTTCGCGTAAAATTAAAAATTTAATACATGAGTCAATAATTGTTTGTAGTACTTTCGCTTCTTTAGAAAGAGTTGATGTTATGTTGCAACTTTTTGTCTTTTCTATTCGTTATTTCCCCAGTATTGCAAATTCTGTAAAAATATTTATGTCCTTTCTCAAGATGATATGTAGCTTTGTTAAATTTGGCTTGTATAGTTCTTGTCTTAAACATGAGTTTAGGCTTGTGATAAGAAATAATGGAAAGTCAATGCCTGCTGGAATTAGTTTTAGATGTTTATTCTTTACATGTTCTTTCTGTTGGCCTCATTTTGCCTAATGTACGGAGTTCTGGGTCCGTTCATTAACCAAACAATTATACAACCAGTTTGAGCTTGATTAACTTCATTCCATTTCTTAAATATAATTCTCTTTCTTTCTTTTGTTTATTTGGTCTATTAATTGCTTCAAAGTGTACTGCTCATTTTCAAGTTCAGTTGCAATTTGTTTCCCCTTGTTCTTGTTGATTTTATCGTTGTTCTGCCCTTCTTGCTAACTATAGTACCCTATCATCTTCACTATGGTGCCATGGAGAAGATCTCTTTAATCACTCAGAATAATATGGACAAGATTTGAATACTGGTTGTGGCCACTTAATATACATTCTACCTTACAGTGCATCACGATATTAGTTTATTTATTGAAAATATATTCTTTGTGAATTATTTGCTGATTTATTTGTTTATCATCTTTTGTAGGTGACAACAATGACCTGAGAGTAGCCAAAAAAAATGGAAATCTTATTTAAGAGTATTAGCAGATTGTTGTTCCATTAGATTTTCTAGCAATCCATCATTTTTGAAACCATTTCCATGTATGCTAACTCTTGACTGTGAAACAATGTTGTAATTATTTTTTTTATATACGGGATAATGGTAGTTGCAAATTTTGGATTATTTTGGTTGATAAATAGCTTACGTTTGTGGTTTGTAAGAATTATTAGTGTATTATATTATATCATGTAGTTAAATTATTTTTTTATATCAAATATATAAGAGAATGGACATTGCATCAACTCCCAATAGCCTTTACAATATGTAATAAGAATTCGTTACTATAGAATCAAAAAACCGTTGCAGTACCCTCAGGGGTTATAGCAAAAGATTATGTTGCAACAGTTCAAAACCGTTGCAATAGACCAAAATAGTTGTGGCAATAGATAAGAAGGAAACTGTTGCAATAGATATAGCTATTGTAACGAAATTTTAACTGTCACAAGAAACCGTTGCAATAGATCTATTGGCACGTGACCTGATATAACGGAGCCAAAACCGATGCAATAGATCTATTGCAACGGTTTTCCTACATACGACAACGGTATTTGAACTTGCCATAGGCCTATTTTCTGGTTGTGGGTAAGAGGTAATGTGTCCTCTGGAGATACCTCAAAGGTTCAAATCGAAGGGATAAGTACAATTTTGATCTCATGTAAAGATGGTAGTCACAAGTTAATTCAAGATGTTTATTATGTACCAAAATTAAAAAGTAATATTTTAAGTTTGGGCCAACTTCTTGAAAAGAAATATGACATACACATGAAAAATATGCATTTTTGCCTTAGAGATTCAAGTGGAATTCTAATTGCTAAAGTGTATATGGCAAAGAATAGATTGTTTGCACTGAATCTTAAAACAATTTATGCAAAGTGTTTGAAGGCTAATGTGCAAGATGAATCATGGTGTTGGCATATGCGATTTGGACACTTAAATTTTGAAGTGCTCAAATCAATGGGAGAAAAGAACATGGTGCATGGGATACCATCAATCAATCATCCCAATCAACTGTGTGAAGCTTGTCTACTTGGAAAACATGCTAGGAGGAGTTTTCCAAATGAGGCCATGTCAAGATCGACCAAGTCGCTCCAGCTTGTACATACTGATGTGTGTGGACCAATCAATCCACCTTATTTTGGTAAAAGAAAATACTTTCTGCTTTTCGTTGATGATTTTAGTAGAAAGACTTGGGTTTATTTCTTGAACTAAAAATCTGAAGCTTTTGCTGCTTTTAAAAATTTTAAAGTACTTGTTTAGAAAGAAAGTGGCCATGAAATTAAAGTTTTAAGGTTCGATAAAGGAGGCGAATTCACTTCAAAAGATTTTAATGACTTCTGTCAGTCTCATGGAATTCGACGCCCTCTAACGGTACCTTATTCACTTCAACAAAATGATGTTGCAGAAAGTAAGAATCGAACGATTCTTAATATGGCTAGATGTATGTTGACAGCTAAAAGTATTCCCAAGGAATTTTGGGCCGAAGTTGTTTCTTGTGCAGTTTTTTTGAATAATAGGTCTCCAACAAGAAATGTTAGAGATCAAACCCCTCAAGAAGCATGGAGTGGAAGAAAGCCAAGTGTCAAGCACTTGAGAATCTTTGAGAGCATAGCCCATGCTCATGTGCTACATCAACGGAGAGCAAATCTTGACGATCGAAGTGTCAAGCATGAGTTTATTGGCTATGATAAAAGTTCAAAAAGCTACAAACTATACAACCCAAGCAATGGAAAGGTGGTGGTAAGTCGTGATGTTGAATTTGATGAAGAATTGGCATGGAATTGGGAAGCTGACGAAGAAACTTCATATGATTTTCTTCCGTACTTTGGTGATGAAGAAGAATTAGAATATGTGGAACATGTGCAAGATACAACTCCACCTCCTTCTCCAACCAATGTTGCATCTCTCCTTTCTCAAGAAAGTTCAAATGAACAACCGCACTGGACAAGGAGCATTCAAGAGCTCTATGACGACACAAAAGAATTTACTAATTTTAATTTTTTATATTGTAGTGAACCAATGAACATTGATGAAGCTGTTACAAATAAAACATGAAAACAAGCCATGGATGAGGAGATTGAGTCAATAGAGAAGAAAAACACTTGGGAGAACTCTTTCCACACCTATCTTGCAATGGGCCTCCTATCTTGCATAAGAACAGCTCCCACACCCGTGCCACAAGCACCCACTTCCACCACAAATGGTTTGCTAAAATCATATAGGGTTAAAATTGGGGCTCATTGCCTTCTTGAGTGCTTGAAAATCTTCAGTAGCTTCATTATTCTAGAGAAAACCCCATTTCTTCGACAATGTAGTCAAAGGTTTACTAAGTGTAGCATAACCCTTAATAAACCATCTATAATAACTAGTGAGGCCGAGGAATCCTCTTAACTCTTTGATATTTTTAGGTAGGGCCAAGTAACCATTGCTGAAATTTTGCTAGGATATGTACTGATACCTTGACCATTGATAATGTGACCAAGGTACTCTACTTGTGGCTGGGCAAAGTCACATTTAGATCTCTTGGCAAACAGTTCGTGTTGCCTCAATAAGTCTAAGACAATCTGTAAGTATTTCGAGTGTTCATCCAATGATAAACTGTAGACCAGTATATCATTAAAAAGACTAAGATAAACCTCCTTAGATAGACCCCAAAAACTTGATGCATCAATTATTGAAATGTGGCTCGTGAATTTGTTAAGCCAAATGGCATAACCCTAAATTTCCATAGTCCATGATGTGTTCGAAAGCAGTCTTGTGCTCATCTTCAGACTTCATTCTCACTTGATGATAGCCATACCTAAGGTCTATCTTAGAGAAAACTTTGGCTCATTTAAACTTGTCTAACAAGTCCTCTACCATAGGAATAAGGTACTCATTCTTGATTGTTAAAGAGTTTAACCTTCTGTAATCCACACAGTCTCCAAGAGGAATTCTCTTGCAGGTGATGCAAAAGTAGACTGACTAGGTACACCACTGTCTAAGCTTGTAGCATATCCCCAATCATTTGTTCAATAGCATTCTTCTAATCATAGGAATATCTGTAGGGCCTCAAGCTGAAGGGTTGTGCTTTTGGAATTAAAGAGATGGCATGATCACATTCCTTAAATGGGGGCAGTCCTTTAGGTTCTTCAAAAACATCAACATATTCGTCTAACAATGTTGAAACTGCTGGTGGCAAGTCACCTTTTTCTTGAGTATAGATAGGGGAGTTGAGAACATACACCTTAGCTATGCAATGGCAAGCCTTCCTAATCAACAATTTGATCATCTCTTCATTGTCGATGGTTATCAATTCCTTGCCTTCTTGCTGCCTTTTTAGAGTAATGAACCTTCCTTCTTTTAAAAATGATAAATTTAGTGGTTTGGTCTTAAGGACAACTACAGCGAAATGATCAATCCAGTCCATACCTAGTACCAAATCACACCCCCCAATTTGCAGAATTCTCATATCAAAACAGAACAACTCTTCTTGTATCTTCCACAGAAATGCAGGGCAATAACTATCAGAATACAAGATATCTCCATTTGTCACAACTACTTTCATGAACCTATCATACGGAATTTTCTGTAACTTCATTATCTTCACCACTTGAGGGTTCAAGAAACTATGCATGGATCAACTATCCACTAATATAGTGATATGTGTTTTCTTCAAATATCCAGTGATTTTCAAGGTTGAGGGTGTACTTGTTAACCCCACAGCAACACACACACAAAGTGTTGCTTATTCCTCCTCAAGTACTTCTTCCTTGGCTTCCTCAAATACTTCCTCTTCTTTCGGAGGGCGCATCTACACCTCCTCCACAACTTTAGTTCCCTCCATCATGTGTAGATTTTTAGGCTTGCATTGATGACCAGGGAAATATTTGTCATGGCATTTGAAGCACAAATTTTGTTGCTTCAATGCTTCAAGGGTGGAATTTGGTTTGAAGGGAGCTTGACCTCTTTGGGTACGATAAATGAGTCTGAGAGGGTTGGTTACAGGTTGTTTAGTGACTGTAGGAGCATGAAACTATTTAGTAGTAGGATTAGTGAGTCGAGGGCAAGGTTTAGGGGAGACAGGATAAGTTTTAGGAGTGATGAGTTTGGCTAAGGCTTGAAAGGATTCTTCGTAGAGCTTTGTAGTTTCAAAAGCATACATAAGAGAGGCAGGATTAGCAAGGATAACTAATGCTTTTAGTTCAGGCCGGAGGCCACTAACAAAACTCAATACAAAATAGGTTTCATTCACTAAGGGGTTAATAATCAATATATAGCTCATAAGTTCCTCAAATCTCTCCTAAAACTGATCCACACTGGAAAGTTACTGAATTTTGTTGAAATTATCGACGATGTTCATGGGTCTCATCTTTCTGAACCTTCGACAAAATCTCAGCACAAAACATGGACCATGAAATTTGATCCCACCGGCTAGTAAGGTAGCTATCGACCCAAACATCAGCTTTATCTTTCATGTGAATGATGATATAACCCAATTTCTCTGACTCTTGACGTCTAAGCTCGCCAGAATGAGTTCAAATTTTTTATTCGTGTCCATTTCCAACCATCGATTCCTCTCCTGAGTTTCAAGAGCTTCGAGTCGCTTCGTTGTATCAGCCATAAATGATTGGAGCTGAGTTTTAATTTCATTGACACCCTCTGTTAACCCTAGAATCTCTGGATTTGGAGGCATGGCGACCCAATTTCCGGAGCCCAACCGGCTTTGATACCAATGTAACAAATGCTAAACTCAATAAGCTCAATAATGGTGAAAGATTCTGGAAGAACAAAGTATTGAAAGGGAAAGAGAATAAAATAGAGGCAAGAGAGAGAAGTAAAGAAAAGAGGAAAAAAGGGAATATTCATTGAAAAAAGGGAATATTCATTTAGCATAACCTCCCCAATCTGTTACAGCTCATACGAATACAGCTAAAAATGTTGTACGAGCTAAGTTCATCATAGGGACTGTATCAAGGTTTTTGGCCATTGTACTTGAGCGTCTACATAGTTTGTACTGTAACTAATTACATGAAAAGTACATGTTTCTGAGTAGAGATTCAGAAACATAATTAATTCAGAAACTATTGAACAAATGACTAATTTGATGGATTGATGCAATACGTTTTCAGTACAAATAATGCATAAATTGATATATCAATGTTTGATTGGTGGGAGAAGATCCATTATTCTCATACTTTATGTGGATATGTTCTGCAGCCAAATACATCGACAACCCCTTATTAAATTTATTCACACTTTTCACTTGACACTCTACCTTAAGTGCGTTCAATTTGAACACTCCAACCACAATACAAATGTGTCATTTAGACATAAAACTCTTAGGCAGCCTCGTCATCTTCCCCAATGACCCCTCCTCACCGAAAAAGTTATTTTCCAACCAACTTTTCTTCTAAATTTCAGCAAACAAACAGAACAACATGGATGGAATACCAATAAAGTCATTGGCAAACAAATCAACAAATCATTGGGACTCAATCATAACAATGTACGAACAGAAGCATGAAGTTTTCCAAAAAACCAAACTCCGAACAAACCACAAATACCCACAAATAAAATTCGGATGGGATTAAAAAATGAAGTTTCACCATATATTTTTAGATCTATAACATGTAGACAAAAAGAAAAAGAAAAAATGAGAAGAATAAGATGCTAATGCATAATGGTCGCCAAAACTTGTTATTTCCGGTCAAATCCGCCTGGATCTCGCCGGATCTGATTAAGGTTAAAATTCAAGTCACATAACTAAATTTTGAGATAAAACAAAAGTTTCGCCCGACGATTGAAAATGAGGGGGCTCTTGTCACAATTCTAGTTCGTGACATGCCAAGGTCACTCCCGTACGGAGAAAATGAGGTAGGCAGCTTCATCGTTACAACTTTTACGGCCAGAATTGCACCGGCAAGCAAATTAGAAGAAAAATGAGAAGTTTATGATGGTGGCCAATTAAAATGTGATGGTAGTGTGCTCAGACCTAAAGAAGGATGCGGTAGTAATGGTGTGAACAAATAAAATTTGTGGTAAGAAGATGACCGGAAAATTTTCCGGCAAAAACTATATATTTTTCGGCATAAGCTACACATTTTTCAAGCAAAGTTTCTTTTTCCGGATGATTCACGCACTTAAAAAATATAATTTTACGGACTTAAATAGAGTGTCTAAGTGAAAAGTGTGAACAACTTTAACAGATTGTCGATATATATGGCCATGTTCTGCTTGCCAGTAGTTAAGCATCGAGATTCATTGTAATATATAATGTTCTGAGGATAATAGATATTGTATTATTTTTGGGTTACCTCAGAAGTGATCTTATGTGCGAGAATTTTCCAAAAACTATGTTACAAGGTTGAAGATGTACTAATGGGTCAAAGGAGACAAATCATAGGATAGAGAAGTGCCTCAAAAAATAGAATGAAGAGACCTATGAAAGATGTTCCTTATGCCAGTGCTGTGAACAATTTGATATATGCTTAGATGAATATCATAACTTACACAGTAAATTTCGTCGACATGTACTAGCTTACTCCTAGTCATGATCATTGGGTTGCAAGTTGCAACCAAGAGAATCATAAGATATCTTTAGAAACACCGACAACAATGTGTTCGCATATAGAAAGGTTAATAGTGTAGAAGCAGTTGGTTACACAGATGCTGAGCAAAACTCTCAGTTCTTAGCTGGTTATAGGGCATCTACACATGCGGTTTAACTCCAAAACATCATTTTAAAACTCAGACTTCTGCACTTGCTGTAGAGACTCGTTATAGTGCATCTAGAACATTTTGACTAAAGGCTTCACTGGCTATCATATAGAAATAGGATATGATATATCACACACCACAGAGGAAGAAATAACTGGACTTCGGAGAAATGTTAACATGCCCAGGATGTAATAACAATAGTACAGGAGAGAATTGTCAAGCTATTGCACACAATTTCCTGAAACTTCCACCATCAACACAGCTAAACATGAACCAAGGGATTCATAATTATTAATTAACCTCATACTCAACCAGTATGAAATAGATAATTTGATATGTTGCTAGTAGCAGCGGTAAAGGATGCATTGACTCTTGAAGAAAAAAAAGGGAACGGAAGGCAAACTCTTAGGGTGTGTTATGTATGAAAGAAAATGTTTCCGTGGAAATGTTTCCCTAGAAAATATTTTCCCGAAAAATGAGTAATTTTATCACTTAGTTTCTCTTGTTTGATAGTGAGTAAAAAAAATCTCTATCCACAATATGAAAAGAAAGTAATCTTTATAATAGTTCTATTTAGGGTGGATGGTGGAGAGGTTGGTGTGGGTAGGGTGTGGGTAGGGGTTGGGGTGGGTGGGTGAGTCTAGGTGGTTTGGAGGTGGGGATGGGAATATGGCCAAGAAAGTTGAAAAGAATTTTAAAAAAACGTTTTCCCTTCTTTTGATAGGAAAACATTTTCTTCCAAATTGAGTAAAATGAGTTCATGAGGAAAAAAATTTCCAAAATATTTAAGCCAACCAAATATTGGAAAATTGAAAAATATTTTCTGGAAATACCAAACACATCCTTAGTCTTGCCTTACCACAAAATGTTGACAATGAATCAAACCATGAAGGATCATGTGCACAATGCTTTGCAAGAACTTTTGTCCATTGGTTAAGTTATCAATGGTAAGCAAAATCCCAGTGAAACAGTGAGCAAATATGGCATCCTAGGAGAGTACCTCAGTGTCAACAACACTTAAACAACCACTAAATTAAGACACCTTTTCATTAATCATTCATCATTTCCCTTGCTAATAGAAATATAGAATTGTCTAAATTGATTTCCTTCTCCATTCACCCCTTTTCAGATACTATATATAATTGTATGACAACTATCAAAGAACTATCTGAATCAACAATTAAATTCAGCTGAGAGACACCTAATAACTTTGTGCATTAATCATAATAAAAAGCTGTATCAAAATAATGTACAAGACGACTGCCAGGATACCTTAATATTCTTATAACAAATCATATTATGGAAATATGAGGCAGCTAAAACGCATTAATATCTGTACCCTACCCACCTTAAACTGCAGAGTAAGCAGTCAAATAGCTCTGTCTATGTATGTATAGACTCAAGAGACTCAAACATACACTAGAGGGTCCAAATCTGCTAGCACATATCCAAACAATTATAAAAGCTTAGTCTTTATAAGCAAATCTCAACACACAAACAAAATAGTTACTTTTGTTTAACATAACATCAAATCGAAAGCAAATAATACTGAACCCAATAACTAACGGAGTAGTTTGGAGAAATGTCTACATGTTGTACTTTGGAGAATACTCTACCAGTGTTGGAGAAAACGCCCCAATAAGCCTTTGATAACTAGATCTTCCAGTATCCTGTCACAGATGACTCGCCTTTGTCACACAAAAAAACCTCCAAGTAGAAAAACACTGAATTATTTGATTTCTTTTTTTGTAATTTGAGAAAGGGGGATACGAAGGGTCGTTGTAGAGAAGGGCGAAAGTCATCTGCGACAGGAACACCGGAAGATCTGAACATCAAAGGCGTCGGAGCGATGCGTATTTTGGAGATAGACAAATCGATTTTCTAGGGTTAATAAAGACGGCCCCGTGGGAGCTAGCATATATAAATGGAGTATTCAGTGTATCAACGCGTTAGAGGTATTTACCCGAAAAAGATAAAACGCGTTCTCTTTTTCCATTTTTGTGTCAGGCTCTTTTTTCTAGAGACCACCATGTTCCTCTTTTGAATTTGCGCTTTTAATACCTTAAGTTAAATGTTCTTAATTTAATTCTTTTACTAAACATATTTAGTGGGCGTTTGGACATAAAAAAAATGTAAAATTTTAAATAAAATAATATTTAAAAATTAGAGTTGCGTTTGGAAATAAATATAAATTTAGGTTATTTTTGAAATTTTGTGAGTTCTATGAGGGAAATTTTGAAAAATAACTTTTTGGAGCTTTTCAAATTTTCATAAAATTTCAAAATTCATCTTCAAATAAAAATTAGAAACTAATATGGCCAAACACTAATTTTGAGAAAAAAGTGATTTTTTTTGAAAAAAAGTGAATCTTTGTAATGTTCAAACGGGCTCTTAGATTTAGTCTGATATGTTCACTTTTGATCATTTTCTGTGGAGCTTGATAGATTTAACAAATTATCAACTCACTCATATTCTAGTTAAGCTTGTACTGTTATGTCATATTTCAGAGTAATACAATATTATAAATATCTAAATATGACCTATGTTTCCTATATTATAAATGGATGAAATAACACCTTCTAATTTAAAGGTTAATGCGCTTATTCCAAGGAATAAAAAGTGCAATTATTCCTTTGCTTTAACATTCTTTTTGGAGTTTTGTTTTGATATTTCTTTTTTTTGGGGGGTGAAATGTCACGACCCTAGTTCACCAATCGTGAACATGTCGTGATGGCACCCAGTCCCCACGACTAGGTAAGCCTAACACGTTGCGGAATATACCAGTTTATCAACATTTAATAAGAATTAGCGGAAAATAAGATGAAAGGAATGTAATCCGTGCCGCTTGGCACATACACCAGTCAAATACGCTGTTTAAAACACTACCAAGACCCGGAATCCCACGGGTAACACAGACTAAAAGAGATCATAAAATTGTAGCTCTATGTAAAAGGAGTATCTAACAACGGAATGAAGGAAAAACATCTACTAGCACTAGAATAGAAGGAAGGCCTCCGGATCCGCGGACGTAGCAGATCATACCTCGAGGTCTCCCAAAAAGCTGCAGAATCACCTAGTACGAGCCTGCTCTGATGTACCTGGATCTGCACAACAAAAGTGTGCAGAAGAGTAGCATGAGTACACCACGGCGGTACTCGGTAAGTGCCAAGCCTAACCTCGATGGAGTAGTGACGAGGAAGGTCAGGGCCCTACTGAGAAACAAATAATATAATGATAATAACAATAATAAGCAGTTTAAATGATAATAATTTCCGAAATTAACAACAATAAATGATTACTGCAATCGTCCTATAATTAAGCTAACAACAAATAGTCAACTCAATAAAACCGGTCCAGGACCTGTGGGAATCGAACCCACAGTCCCATTGACAGTACCTCTGGGTCTCCGGGAATCGAACCCGCGGCCCATATCTCAATAAATAATCAATAACTCAGGATCTCCGGGAATCGAACCCGCAGTCCCTACCAATAACTCGGGATCTCGGGAATCGAACCCGTAGTCCCTACCAATAACTCGGGATCTCGGGAATCGAACCCGTAGTCCCTACCAATAACTCGGGATCTCGGGAATCGAACCCGTAGTCCCTACCAATATCACGCCGGGTCTTCTGGGAATCGAACCCACAGCCCTAGGTCTCCGGAATCGAACCCGCAGTCCACAAACAATATCACTCCGGTCTCCGGGAATCGAACCCACAGCCACGGGATCTCCGGAATTAAACCCGCCGTCCACAAACAATATCACTCCGGTCTCCGGGAATCGAACCCACGACCACGGGATCTCCGGAATTGAACCCGCAGTCCACAAACGATATCACTCCGGGTCTCTGGGAATCGAACCCACAGCCTCGGGATCTCCGGGAATTGAACCCGCAATCCACAAACACATCAAATAAAGAAAACACACAGAGAGAATATAATATGTTAAATTACAACTTCATCAAAATTAGTGCCAACAATTTATCAAGAGTTCAAGTAAATCAACTAGGCAATTAAACATGTTGAATCCTAGCTAATCATGCTTTTCTAAGTAATACCGGGTAATAGTAACGCTTTTATCAGCTAAGAGCAGGAATATCACTAATCAGACAATTCAAGTAAAGTGTGTGTTACAACAACCAGCGCATGTACACGCCCGTCACCTCGCGTACAAGGCCTTTAAACTATCACATAATATCCTAGGGGTGAAAGTTCCCCCACACGAGGTTAGACAAGCCACTTACCTCAATTCCGGTACAAAACCGCTAAGAAACGACTCCGTTGCCACGAGTATCCGACTCCGAGTGGCTCAACTCTATCCAAATAAATTGCATATTGTAAATAATAATTCAAGTAATTTATTCTACACATAAATTCTAAGCTAATACGTGAAATTATGTAAAATGACCAAAATGCCCTCGGACCCACGAGCTCGGAATCTGAAATTTTTTGAAGATAAAGATTACCCATGACCTTAGGAACTCAAATATATAAATTTCTCTTAATTCCATACTCAAAATCGTGGTCAAAATCCAAAAATCTCAATTTCTAGGTTTTTTCTTTAAAACCCAAATTCTCCTTTTGATTCTCATGAATTTTGATGTTAAATCTAAGGTATAAACACAAAATAAAAGTTGAAAACTAGTTAGAGGAACTTACCCAATGATTTTGTATGAAAATCCACTCTCAAAATCGCCCATTCTCGGACCTAGGGCTCAAAATATGGTAAAATGAAGCAAAAACTCGAGGTTCACAGCTAAAATCAAGCTGCAGAAGTCGCATTTGCGATCCAGGGTTCGCAATTGCGAACCCTCGCAAAAACGAAGAAGTTCTTCGCAATTGCTAACAAAGAGGGGCTGGGAAGGGTCGCATTTGCGACAAAAAGTTCGCAATTGCGAATTGGCATCGCATTTGCGACAAAAAGTTCGCAATTGCGAGCATACCAGAAGCAGCAGTTTTTCCCCGACACAAAAATAAGCATAACTTCCTCATACGATGTCCAAATTCGATGATTCTTTTTCCTATGGCTCCGTAATTTCGATACGGATCTAATGGTTCAAACAAAATTGAATTTGGAGATCATTTACCTAATATGGTACCCCTTTATGTTCAAAGAAGCAAAGGTTGAAACATCAAATAAGAGCGTGATCACAACCCGAAACACACCCGAGGCCCCCGGACCCCAATCAATCATACCAACCAACCTCAAAGCACATTACGGACTTGCTCGAGGCCTCAAACCACATCAAAGAACTCTAAAACCATGAATTACACCCCGATTCAAACTTTATAAACTTTGAAGTTTCCAACTTCTATTTCCGATGCCGAAACCTATCAAATCGCATCCGATTGACTTCAAATTTTGCACACATGTCCAAAATGATATATCGAAGCTACAGAAACTTTCGGAATTCCATTCGACCCTCGGATCAAAATCTCACCTATCAACCGAAATTCGCCAAAATACTAACTTTGCCAATTCAAGCTTAATTCTACACCGGTCATCACAAAAATATTCCGGACACACTCCTAAGTCCCAAATCACCTAACGAAGCTATCCGAACCATAAGATTTGCATTTTGAGTCCGATATCAAAATTTCCACTTCCGGTCAAATTTTCTCAAAAACCTTCAATTTTCTATCTTTAGCCAAACGACTCCAAAATTACCCACGGACCTCCGAATTCACTTCCGATCGCGCTCCCAAATCCAGAATAACCATACGGAGCTACTCCCAGTCTCGGAATCCCAAACGGACATCAATAACACTAAAATGCATTTTAAGCCAAATTGATGCAATTTCTTCTAAAATGCTATCTTCCATAATATGCGCCAAAACGCTCCCGGGTTATCCAAAACCCGATCCAGGCATACGCCCAAGTTCGAAATTATCATATGAACCTGTTGGAACCTTCAAATCTCAATTCCGAGGTCGTATACTCAAAATTCCAATCCTGGTTCATTTCTTCAATTTTTAAGCTTTGGAAATAAGAATTTTCATTTAAATTTGACTCCAAACTTCTTGAATTTTAATTCTGACCATACACACAAGTCAATATACTTGAGATGAAGTTGCTCATGGCCTCAAACTGCTGAATGACGCGCCGTATCTCAAAACGACCGGTTGAGTCGTTACAATCTCCCCCACTTAAACATACGTTCGTCCTCGAACGTGCTGAGAACTACACTGAAGTAGTCTGAAATCACTGGTTTAACATCTCATGCAACTTCCCGTGCTTCCACAACTCATTTGAGCACATTAGCTCGATAACTCTATAGATATACTCCTTTATTCGAGTAAATAAGCCATTAGACCCAATTCCAACATCCGGAATTTCCTGCCTAGCATGTTTCCATCATACGACCACCATATCATTCTTCACACGCTGTACCCATACATGACTGCATAACTTTGCTGAAGTCACACTTTGCATCACTTTACTCATGGGACCACAATAATATTCTTTAAATATAATAGTCGAAATTCCACAAATCCGATGCTCTCATTGCATCTCATGACCTACATAGGTCTTGCTCTAGCTTTTACAACACCGATACGACGGAAGAGATGTGCTGGAATTCATATTTAGTTGCCAAGTCAACAAATCATTCAGTCTATACTTTTGACAAGAACCATTACCTCATTCTGAACTAAACAATGGTCTTAGCCCCTTAATTTATTTCATATGCTCAGATTACACTGATCTCGAATTCAATGATCTCACCTCACCCATTACGAACTTCTCAGGCGATAAGCCACCTCAGACATAATCAAAAGACGTACAAGATGACACAATGTGTCATTAGGTCACTAATTCGTACGTGATACAAAAGGAATGCGAACACTAGAGAGAACTATTCAACTCTCACACTAACATGGACTTCCTCAGAAAAATAGGAAACAGAACACATAAGAGCAATTATGGACACTGAAATAAACATCACACTGTTGCGGCGTGCAACCCAATCCCAACAGTATACCCATGGCGGCGTGCCACCCGATCCCAACAATATAACCATGGCGGCGTGCCACCCGATCCCAACAATATAACCATGGCGGCGTGCCACCCGATCCCAACAATATAGACTCACACAAGGAGTCATATGTCGAGCTGAATAGCTCATCACATCAAAATACTGAATGTCGATCATAAGCACACTAAGGTGCATGATATCAGACTCAATGAAAACATATAGCGCTATAGGCTATGAACTCAAGCACAACTGAGGTGCGATATACGATCTAAATCTAAAGAGCTATCATGCTCATATAACGTCACTGCTGAGCGGAACCTCAACACATAAGGGACTTACCAAGCCGTCTCACAACTCATACGGCGCAATATATCTTTACATGCATTAACTAACCGCGAAATAAGACCGCGACTACCCCTCCATAAGGGGGCACATTGCTGGAAGAAGCACAAATGGCCTGACGCAAGGCTCACTTCCACATCTAAATCTATCCACCGACCTTAAGTCTATCCTGGTCGTGCCAAGCTAAGTCAATAATATTTCACTGGTCTATAACCCAATAAGCAGAGTGCCCTCCAGGCATAAGTTCTCAAATGGATGATATCACCAAAATCCTCATACTTGGTTTAAATTTCTAACCAATCAAGTGACTACAAGTCACACCTATACAATCTTCTTGTGGGTCAAGCTCCCACCATCTTCCGAATAATTAAACGGGCCTGCACATTCAACCCACCGGCTGCACTAACACTGAAAAGCAATCAGGAGTCCCTAACCGGGATGCAAAGCCTTTCTCACAGAACACCGATCTCAAATGATACTGATGTTAATACCCATCTTACTCAAAACACTGAAACTCCTTTCCTGCTCATCCGAGCTCTTTATATCACATTCATTGACCAAACCGTGACCTTGGTCCTTACTTCAAATTTCATACTACTCGCTGCACCCCACGTGCCGATATACGATAGACACAATTTCCATCATAGCTCTAGAACTGACGATAGGCTAATACTTCATCACATAAGACTTTCCATTTAGCTCACTGCAGGAGAGCTATAACAACATACAGCGAATTCTTATAACCATCGAATATGCCAATCTCTAAGTAGTGGTCCAAGCCACCATAACCCTTCCCGAGATCTGCCTACTCATAACAGGCCCTTAGCAGAAGAATACTTCAGAATAACATCAAACACTGCGGCCGACAAGTCTCAAATGCACCACCACAAATCACATGCATAATTTGATCACGTTACATGAACCGATCATTGACACCAATACGCCAACTCAACTATGGCTGATCAATCTACTTCCTTCCAAGTTATCCTTGATTGCCTTAGAAATGTTAATATCTTCCTTCAATACCTAACTGCTTCCAACCGCACTTACCCCGAGTGACCTTAAATCATGAGGCCATGCTATCTCAAGAACGACGACCATTTCATGTCTCTCAAATACTACACCACAAGTCAAAACATCATAGATCGTTTTTTTGCCTTTCTTCATAAGTTGCTTCAAAAGCTTGAGCCTTAACTGTACTTATAGACTCAGAATTATCAGGCACCACACTTTACCTCTTGAATTCACTAGGACCGCTATTGAGAACCATCCGGTTCTAACTTGCCCCAGTACGCAACCAACTCTACTGAATTTCTTTATAACATATGAATACCCTCTCGATAAAGCACCTAGCGGAATTACTTCCCGCGAAGCCTGCACCTATACGAGGCATAAATCATGAATTTTTCCCTCAAGTTTGAACACGAGCCAGTAAGGCTAACCATAACATGCATTCAACAATTTATATACACAAATTACCACTCATGGCCCTTTTCCGTGGCTGCAATAACACAATAATACGCTAGTATCCAGAATTCACTCAGGTAATTAACCATGCGACCCAATCTTAAGCGGTGGGACTCTCCCACTTAGCCCAAAGCCACTATTACATGATTCTCGAACATATTAGAACCATTCTCTCAAGTCATTTACTCTTATTCAACTGCAGTTCACTTGATCCAACGAACATAACCACATGTGCTCTATTAGCACTCTGACACCATAGGGTATGACCTCATTCCAATACAACCAAACATCACCCCGCTCCATGCACCGAGCATTCTCTACCGACGACATCTTAAAACATACTATGATTCTCACACGCCTACGAAGCACCATGTAGCCTTTGTCGAAGCTTTTTCCCTGCTGATAATAAAATGTAGAGTTATTATGGACACAGGAACATCAAAAGTCTCAACGTCATACCATACGAGTCTCAACTCTTACTCTTCCACAAGTTTCAAAGAACTTTTTGAATAACACCTAAATACAGCGCAGACCAAATCTAATATGATACATGACCCATAATTTGGTCGTTGATAGTGAAATCCTTTCACTTGGCACGAAGCCATAAGACACATCTTGCTAATCCATGACAATAGCCTTTATCATTTGTACGTCTTAATCTTAAGACAACCCAAGACATTCGTTTGGCACATGTCCTTCTTAAGACAGTTAAACTCATTTTCCCCAGTATCTCTGCTGGCTGAATCCTTCGCTAAATAAATATCTCATATGAACCATATAGTCTTTATTACCACCAACTATCTTTAGATCTACATCCACCTTGTGATTCTACCATTGCTGTGACGATTTGGCAGTTATGTAAACCTTCTCAAGACCATACTTATCAACCGAATGTCAGAACCTAGTGCACCCCCATGTGCACAATTGAAGATCTCTCAATTCTATTGCATTATCGATATGGATGACACGCGGTAACAATGGTTGAGGAAATTCTTGACTTCCCTGAGATCTCTCTGCAGCGTCACGAACCGTCGGCGCATACTTGATACCGAGTGCGCAATTTCAATACACGAGTGGATGCAAAAGAACGTATGACATTGGCTCCAACTGAATAAATGGCGCACGATAAAGAATTCAAAGAATTGAAGAGTTTCCTAAACAGTTACATAGCCCCTCGTAAATAAATACAGACGTCTCCGTATCGATCAACGAGAATCTAAGTAACCGGTCTGTGTCCCGTGACTCCTATGAACCTAGAGCTCTGATACCAACTTGTCACGACCCTAGTTCACCAATCGTGAACATGTCGTGATGGCACCCAGTCCCCACGACTAGGTAAGCCTAACACGTTGCGTAATATACCAGTTTATCAACATTTAATAAGAATTAGCGGAAAATAAGATGAAAGGAATGTAATCCGTGCCGCTTGGCACATACACCAGTCAAATACGCTGTTTAAAACACTACCAAGACCCGGAATCCCACGGGTAACACAGACTAAAAGAGATCATAAAATTGTAGCTCTATGTAAAAGGAGTATCTAACAACGGAATGAAGGAAAAACATCTACTAGCACTAGAATAGAAGGAAGGCCTCCGGATCCGCGGACGTAGCAGATCATACCTCGAGGTCTCCCAAAAAGCTGCAGAATCACCTAGTACGAGCCTGCTCTGATGTACCTGGATCTGCACAACAAAAGTGTGCAGAAGAGTAGCATGAGTACACCACGGCGGTACTCGGTAAGTGCCAAGCCTAACCTCGATGGAGTAGTGACGAGGAAGGTCAGGGCCCTACTGAGAAACAATAATATAATGATAATAACAATAATAAGAAGTTTAAATGATAATAATTTCCGAAATTAACAACAATAAATGATTACTGCAATCGTCTATAATTAAGCTAACAACAAATAACCAACTCAATAAAACAAGTCCAGGACCTGTGGGAATCGAACCCACGGTCCCATTGACAATACCTCTGTGTCTCCGGGAATCGAACCCGCAGCCCATGTCTCAATAAATAATCAATAAATCAGGATCTCCGGGAATCGAACCCGCAGTCCCTACCAATAACTCAGGATCTCGTGAATCGAACCCGCAGTCCCTACCAATAACTCAGGATCTTGGGAATCGAACCCGCAGTCCCTACCAATAACTCAGGATCTCGGGAATCGGACCCGCAGTCCCTACCAATATCACTCCGGGTCTCTGGGAATCGAACCCACAGCTCTGGGTCTCCGGGAATTGAACCCGCAGTCCACAAGCACAACAAATAAAGGAATACACAGAGAGAATAAGTTATGCTTAACTATAACTTCACCGTCCACAAACAATATCACTCCGGGTCTCTGGGAATCGAACCCACAGCCCTGGGATCTCCGGGAATTGAACCCGCAGTCCACAAACAATATCACTCCGGGTCTCTGGGAATCGAACCCACAACCCTGGGATCTCCGGGAATTGAACCCGCAGTCCACAAACACATCAAATAAAGAAAACACACAGAGAGAATATAATATGTTAAATTACAACTTCATCAAAATTAGTGCCAACAATTTATCAAGAGTTCAAGTAAATCAACTAGGCAATTAAACATGTTGAATCCTAGCTAATCATGCTTTTCTAAGTAATACCGGGTAATGGTAACGCTTTTATCAACTAAGAGCAGGAATATCACTAATCAGACAATTCAAGTAAAGTGTGTGTTACAACAACCAGCGCATGTACACGCCCGTCACCTCGCGTACAAGGCCTTTAAACTATCACATAATATCCTAGGGGTGAAAGTTCCCCCACACGAGGTTAGACAAGCCACTTACCTCAATTTCGGTACAAAACCGCTAAGAAACGACTCCGTTGCCACGAGTATCCGACTCCGAGTGGCTCAACTCTATCCAAATAAATTGCATATTGTAAATAATAATTCAAGTAATTTATTCTACACATAAATTCTAAGCTAATACGTGAAATTATGTAAAATGACCAAAATGCCCTCGGACCCACGAGCTCGGAATCTGAAATTTTTTGAAGATAAAGATTACCCATGACCTTAGGAACTCAAATATATAAATTTCTCTTAATTCCATACTCAAAATCGTGGTCAAAATCCAAAAATCTCAATTTCTAGGTTTTTTCTTTAAAACCCAAATTCTCCTTTTGATTCTCATGAATTTTGATGTTAAATCTAAGGTATAAACACAAAATAAAAGTTGAAAACTAGTTAGAGGAACTTACCCAATGATTTTGTATGAAAATCCACTCTCAAAATCGCCCATTCTCGGACCTAGGGCTCAAAATATGGTAAAATGAAGCAAAAACTCGAGGTTCACAGCTAAAATCAAGCTGCAGAAGTCGCATTTGCGATCCAGGGTTCGCAATTGCGAACCCTCGCAAAAACGAAGAAGTTCTTCGCAATTGCTAACAAAGAGGGGCTGGGAAGGGTCGCATTTGCGACAAAAAGTTCGCAAGTGCGAACTGGCATCGCATTTGCGACAAAAAGTTCGCAATTGCGAGCATACCAGAAGCAGCAGTTTTTCCCCGACACAAAAATAAGCATAACTTCCTCATACGATGTCCAAATTCGATGATTCTTTTTCCTATGGCTCCGTAATTTCGATACGGATCTAATGGTTCAAACAAAATTGAATTTGGAGATCATTTACCTAATATGGCACCCCTTTATGTTCAAAGAAGCAAAGGTTGAAACATCAAATAAGAGCGTGATCACAACCCGAAACACACCCGAGGCCCCCGGGACCCCAATCAATCATACCAACCAACCTCAAAGCACATTACGGACTTGCTCGAGGCCTCAAACCACATCAAACAACTCTAAAACCATGAATTACACCCCGATTCAAACTTTATAAACTTTGAAGTTTCCAACTTCTATTTCCGATGCCGAAACCTATCAAATCGCATCCGATTGACTTCAAATTTTGCACACATGTCCAAAATGATATATCGAAGCTACAGAAACTTTCGGAATTCCATTCGACCCTCGGATCAAAATCTCACCTATCAACCGAAATTCGCCAAAATACTAACTTTGCCAATTCAAGCTTAATTCTACACCGGTCATCACAAAAATATTCCGGACACACTCCTAAGTCCCAAATCACCTAACGAAGCTATCCGAACCATAAGATTTGCATTTTGAGTCCGATATCAAAATTTCCACTTCCGGTCAAATTTTCTCAAAAACCTTCAATTTTCTATCTTTAGCCAAACGACTCCAAAATTACCCACGGACCTCCGAATTCACTTCCGATCGCGCTCCCCAATCCAGAATAACCATACGGAGCTACTCCCAGTCTCGGAATCCCAAACGGACATCAATAACACTAAAATGCATTTTAAGCCAAATTGATGCAATTTCTTCTAAAATGCTATCTTCCATAATATGCGCCAAAACGCTCCCGGGTTATCCAAAACCCGATCCAGACATACGCCCAAGTCCGAAATCATCATATGAACCTGTTGGAACCTTCAAATCTCAATTCCGAGGTCGTATACTCAAAATTCCAATCCTGGTTCATTTCTTCAATTTTTAAGCTTTGGAAATAAGAATTTTCATTTAAATTTGACTCCAAACTTCTTGAATTTTAATTCTGACCATACACACAAGTCAATATACTTGAGATGAAGTTGCTCATGGCCTCAAACTGCTGAATGACGCGCCGTATCTCAAAACGACCGGTTGGGTCGTTACATGAAAGGTATAAGATATGGTTTATTAAGGTTCTTTCATATAAAGAATTTCTCCATTCACATTGAGAGCTTTTGAAAAAATGAAGAAGAACACAAACAGGGGCAGATGCAGTAAGTTAGGGACGAGTTCAATTGACTATAATCTTCTACGCAAAGTAAAAATTTATGTATAAAATTTATTACAATTACAAAAATAATAAATTATTGAGATGTATATATTTTGTATGCTTTTATACGTTGTATCATTAGCTGTCGTATTGTACAGTTAGATAGTGTTACTTAGTGTTAATTAGTGGCTAGCTAGAGTTAATTATTTTTGTCTTGTACCCGTGTGTATATATGTATTGTTACACAGCAATACAAAATGAGAAGTTCATTTCCTCATCTCTAAATTCGGTCCTCTCCTCCTCACTCACTCAAAGCTTCTAGAGCTCTGCGATGGAGCTCATCCAAGCAACAATTCATCCGTTTATGGTGTAAATTGCCATGGTATTAGAGCATAGAGACCTTCGATCCACTCGTATCAGTTGTCCCTCAATCCAAAAGAGCTTCTCGATTCTGTTCTAATTCCTTTCAATTCATATTGTGTAAGTGCCTAATTTCGCCCTCGATCTAGGTTTCTTTTGATTTTCGACCACATATTTCTTTAAAAATTGACATGGCTATTACCGATGAAAGAGATGGAACTGGTATTATTGCAAATGTCAAAGTTGTTCCTAATTTTGTGATTGATCCTAGTGATCCACTCTACTTACATCCTTCAGACAATCCTAGAGCTATGTTAGTCAGCATAGCCTTTTGTGGAATTGGATATAGGTCATGGTGACGCGCTGTTTTGCCCAGTTTATCTGTAAAAAATTAGACTAGCTTTATTAGTGGAGAGTGCGAAGGACCTGATCCTCAGTCACATAAATTTCGACAATGGGAATGTTGTGATGATGGTGACCTCTTGGATTCTTAATTCACTATCAAAGAAAATAGCAAACAGTATAGAATATGCTAATGATGTAGTTGAACTATGGAGAGAACTAGAATATCGATATGAACATACCAATGGTGCAAGAATGTACTAAATTCAGAAGGAGATCAATGATCTATCCCAGGGTACTTTGGATATCACTAGTTACTATACTCAGCTGAAGAATTTTTAGGAAGAACTGAGCACCTTGAGTGCAAACACACAATACAACTATCAATGCACTTGTGGTGCCAAGGAAAATATGCACAATGCAGAACATGATATGAGATTGATTCAATTCCTTATGGGATTGAATGATGTTTATACAGCAGTAAGGATAGCATTCTCATCATGAATCCATTGCCTTCAATGTCATAAGCCTTGTCATTGCTCATTCAATACGAGAAGCAACTATAGATGAAACCTACAAATCATTTGGCTGCAAAATCTGTTTTCCTTCATGTCAACACTTCAGGAAATGCCAACAATTCTAGAAACAATAATCTGTACCAATTATGCCCCCAATGGTAACTTTCCAAACACTAACAGGACTAGGCTATTTTATGATTAATCCAAATTCCTAGGTCATACTAAAGAAAAATGCTTCAAGCTTCATTATTACCCCCAGGGCCACAATCAGGCCATTCTGTGATTGTTAGATAAGGCTTCATTAGACCTAGGTCTCGCCTTGGGGTGCGCCCGTATCGTTCGTGAAGAAGAAAGATGGGTCAATGAGGATGTGTATAGACTATCGACAATTGAACAAGGTCAGTATCAAGAACATGTATTCGTTGCCGGTGATTGATGACTTATTTGATCAGCTTTGATAGGTTTACAGTACCTTAGCTTTATGTTTTGATAATCTAACAAATGTACTGTCAAAGAACCAGATAAGGGACCTGACACACTTGGTACTACTACGGACCAGTTCCTATAGCAAGTATCTTGTATGACCTTAGTTGAGTTGTAACTTTGTAATTATTCTTTATTGTAATTCCTACTTTGCTTATCTAGAAGCTTTAATTAGGAACACTTTGTAAACCATAAACCTTCAGTGTTTGTGTTGTGACTAGAGTTAGTCATGAGTTGAAGTCTTTGTAATAGGTGTATTGCAAAGTGGCTTGTAATATGTGTATTATAGTGAGGGATTAAGAGTTTAATTCCTAGACTGCATAGGTTGTAATCTAAAGCTGCTCATAGTGAAGTTGCAATCCTACCAGTGTAGGTCATGTTTTTTTATCCCCTTGAGCAGGTATTTTTCCACGTAAATATTCCCTGTTCCATTTACTTACTGTTTCATTAGCACTACCAGGGGAAACCGACTTGATCTCTATATAGTTTGGTAGACTTATATATTCTAGTAATTGGTATCAGAGCAGGTTCCTTCTATCAGGTTAACACCTAGAAAGGATCGTCATGGCTGCTCCACAAAATTTCGAAGAGGGTCAATCTACATACAGACCACCCAGGTTTAATGGGCAATACTATGGGTGACGAAAGACAAGAATTCATGAATTTATCATGGTAGAAAATTCTAAGTTGTGGGATGTTATTTGTGATGGTCTTTATATCCCAACGAAGAAGGTCGAAGACCCTCTAATGATGATGCCAAAAATCAGGAAAGAATATAATGATGCAGATAGGAAAGCTGTGGAGAAAAACTTTCGTGCCAAAATTTTTTTGGTGTGGGGCATAGGACCTGATGAATACTAATAGGATCTCAGTTTGTCAATATGCCAAAGAAATATGGGAAGCTTTGCAAATAGCACACGAGGCAACCACTCAAGTAAAGCAATCTAAGAGTGACAAGCTCACCACTGAGTATGAGCTCTTCAGAATGAAGGACGATGAATCCATTCAAGACATGCGTACAAGATTCACATCCATCATAAATGAATGCCACTGCTGAAGTAGTTCCAGTAAACTAAAGAATGGAGGGATACCAAAGAGATGTAGTCCTAGTAAACTAAAGAATTATGACCTCTATCACAAATATGGAAAGACGAGGCATTTCATCAAGGTTTTCCCTCTCCTAAAGCAAGAACACTTCAAGTACAACTCTGATAAAGTAGCCAAGAGGAACCCGATTCCCGACAAAAGCTTCAAAAGAAAGAATGACGTTGACAATATTGTGAAGCAATCTCTTGTAGCATGGGGAGATTCCCTCAGTGAGTTTGAAGAAGAAAATGATGCAGGCGATTGTTTTATGATGGCAGTTGAACGTTAAGCAAATGAATATGATTCAATATTTGCTTTGATGGCTCAATCAGACAATGATGAAGATGATGACAATGATGAAGTAAACTTCAGGGATGTTCAGAGAAATCTGAAATCCTACTCTCCTAAAAAAACTCAATGTCATTAGCAAATGTATTAATTGATGTCTATCATAGTCTTGTAGATGATAAGGATGTCTTAACCATAGAATTAGGATATGCTGAACAAATTAGAGATGATCTGGTAGGTTGTGCAGTTGATCTAAATGATCCATAAGTAATGAAAATTTGGTTCTAACTGAAAACATTGCTAGTCTAGAACTTGAAAGAGACAATTTGATGGTAGTAGCTATTGACCTAAAAGAAACCACTGAAGATTTTAGTAAAGAAAAGAATGACTTAGAGGAGAAAATTGATGCCTTAGAGCAAGAAAGACATGACATCTTAGTTATGATTATAGATTTGAAGGAAACAATATAGGAACTCAAAGAAGAATGTAGGTCTGGAAATTCTGATAAAGGAAAAGGATTTGCTAGTGAAGCACATATCAAGCTAGAAAGCGAGTTAAATACTATAAAAACTAGCTTATGTGCTGAACTTGAGAAAACTAGACAACTTCAAATAGATTTGGAAAGAGTAAAAAATGACCTTGAAAAGTCTCTTAAGTGGACTTGGTCCTTGGATGCTATTACTGCTATGTACGTTAACAATGGCGGAAATAGACAAGGAATAGGACTTCAAAGGGAGAGAACTTCTTACAACCCTCATAGCAAGTATGTCAATATACTTGATAACTGGCTGTGTACCCAATGTGGGAATAATAGGCATTTAAAAGAAAATTGCCAAGCCATGGTTTAGTCTCTTCAGAAAAATAAAGTGTTTGCTGAAAGAGTAACTATTGAAAAAGGACCGAGTGCCATTCATAAAAAATGCATGTTACATGCATGGACTAAAAGAGAACTTATTCATCCTCTTGCTCATTACAAGGGATCCAAACTTTCTTGGGTTTCTAAATCTAATCATTGATCTCCTTGTGCAGGGAACAATGAAAGAAAGCAGTCAACAATGGTTCATGGACAGTGGATGCTCAAAGCACATGACTGGGAATACCATGGACTTTCTTTCACTAAAAGCCCTGCAATTAGGGAGTGTATCCTTTGGCAATGGGAAAAGCGGTACATTCTTGGAGTTAGAAAGATTGGGAAATCACTCACTTACTCTATTGAGAATGTGTACTATGCCAATGGCCTCAAGTACAGTCTATTGAGTGTTTTTCAAATATGTGATAAAGGAAATAAGGTGGAGTTCTTGTCAAAGATATGCACAGTTACTAATCTAGTAACTCGTGAAGTGGTACTTGTGGCCAAAAGATACAAGAATATCTATGTTGCTGATTTTGAGTCCCTACAAAGTAATGATCTGAGTTTCTTGAAAGCAGTTGATAATGATGGTGAATTGTGGCACAAAAGACTGGGACATGCAAGCTTCTCTCTACTAAATAAACTAGTTTAGAAGGACCAACTTCGTGGTTTGCATAAGTCAAAGTTCAAAGAACACAAAGTCTGTGATATCTGCGCCAGAGGGAAGCATGTGAAATCCTCATTCAAGACAAAGAAGGATGTTAGTGCCTCAAAACCACTTGATCTTCTTCATATGGATCTATGTGGTCCTATGAGAGTGCAAAGTAGGGGAGGAAAAAGATACATTTTGTGATAGTTGATGAGTATTCCAGATTTACATGGACTCTATTTCTTAGAACAAAAATGAGATCTCTGAAGTTTTTGTAGCCTTTGTGAAGAAAATTTAAGTGAAGATGGAGTCAAAAGTAGCATGCATTAGATTAGATCATGGAATAGAATTTGGCAATGTTATGTTTGATGAATCTGCAACGAGAATGGCATTACCCATAACTTCTGAGCCCCAAGAACTCCAGAACAAAATAGAGTTGTGGAAAGGAAGAAACGAACTCTTGAAGGAATGGAAAGAACAATGCTAATTGATAGTGGGATTGCTAAGAACGTCTAGGCTGAATCTCTCAACACTGCCTGTTACTTGGCGAACAGGTGCATAATTAGGTCCCTCTTGAAAAAAAAAACTCCCTATGAGTTGCTGAATGGAAGGAAGCCCAAGTTGACTCACTTAAGAACATTTGGGTTCAAATGTTATGTTCTCAACAATGGAAAGGATTAGCTTGGAAAATTTAATGCAAAGAGTAATGAAGGGATCTTTCTGGGCTATTCTTCTTAGAGTAAAGCTTACAAGGTTTACAACAAGCGGACTCAGTGCGTTGAGGAAAATATACACGTAATCTTTGACGAGTCTTACCCCTCATGTAAGAAAAGCAACATGGATGATCAAGATGGAGTGCCTATGCTGGTATCAGGTGAAGTCATTGATATGGTAAATGGAAAGGTAGACATGATGAGTCAAGTGAAGGAGACAAGTGAAGACAATGGAGTCTCCTCTTCATCAGCCGGATAGGAACCACGTACCACAATTATAACTATTGAAGCTGAAGAAAGAGTGGTTGATACAGTTCAAAGTACTTCACGTGTAGTTGAAAGAAGAATACAAGGGAACCAGTTGGGTTACCCAGCTCCTCTACAAATGAAGCCCAATTGCCTAACTGGAAACATAAAATTTCGCTTGACAATATAATTACTCCTTTGGATTCAGGAGTCCAAACCAGATCAAAAGCCAGAAATTCACTTTCCTTCTCAACATTCGTCTCCTAAATAGATCCCAAAAATATTAAGGAAGCCTTAAAAGATGCAGACTGAATCACAACAATGAAATATGAGTTGCATCAGTTCGAAAGGAACACGGTATGTCACGTGGTACCTATACCCTCAAATCTCACCATCATTGGAACCAGGTGGGTATTCAGGAATAAACTTGATGAACATGGAAATACTACGAGGAACAAGGCAAGGCTAGTGGTCTAAGGCTACAATTAGGAGAAAGAAATTGATTATGATGAAACTTTTACTATGATTGCTCACATGGAAGCTATCAGAATCCTTATTGCCTTTGCATCACATATAGAATTCACTTTGTTCCAAATGGATTCAAAAGTACATTTCTAAATGACCCCCTCAAAGAAGAAGTGTATGTAATGCAGCCTCCAGGTTTTGAATGTTAAGAACACCCTGAATATGTGTTCAAATTGGATAAGGCACAGTATGGGTTGAAGCAGGATCCTCGAACTTGGTATGAAAGATTGTCAAAGTTTCTCTTAGAAAATAGTTTTACAAGAGGAAAAATTGACAACACTTTGTTCCTAAAGAAACGGGGGAGGATTCTGCTCATCATTCAGGTATATATTGATGATATCATTTTTGGGGCAACAACTAAAATTCACTGTGTGAGGAATTTGCAAAACCTATGGAAAGTGAGTTTGAGATGAGCATGACTGGTGAGTTGAATTTCTTCTTGGGTCTTCAAGTGAAGCGTCTACGAAGGGTACATTCATCAGTCATCAGAAATATATGAAGGAGCTTCTGAAGAGGTTTGATATAGAAGCATCAAATGTGATTGACACTCCCATTGCCACTGCTACTCGACTGGACATGGACGAATTTGGCTCTCATATAAATCAAACCATGTATAGAGTCATTATTAGGTCTCTTCTCTATCTCACCACCAACGTACCAGATATTGTCTTTAGTGTGGGACTATGTGCAAGGTTTCAGTCAAATCCCAAGAAATCTCATCTGAACACTGCCAAGAGAACTTTGAGATATCTTAAGGGAACACAGGACCTGGTAGTGGAAATTTTAATCTTATTATATGCTGATGCTGACTATGTAGGTTATCTTGTGTATAGAAAAAGCACATCTAGAATGGCTCACTTCTAGAATCATGCCTCGTCTCATAGGGCACAAGGAAGTTGAATTCAGTTTCTCTTTCAACAGCTGAAGCAGAATATGTTGCTGCATCTTCTTATTGTGCTCAGCTCCTATGGATCAAACAACAATTGGAAGATTTTGGTGTATACTGACCGTCTGACTCTTCTATGTGACAACATAAGTGCACTCAACATGGCCAATAACCCGTTCAACATAAAGAAACCAAGCACATTGATGTGAGACATCATATTCTCAAAGACAATGTGGAGAGGGGACTTCTACATGAATTTATGTAGTACAAAACACCAAATTGCAGATATCTTCACCAAAGCACTAAATAGAGAACATTTTGAGAGGAATAGACTGGAGCTGGGGCTAATAAAGCCTAATTGAGAACCCGATGCCTACCATATAGCTATGAAAGTCACATTCAGGTAAAATCATTTAAAGTGTTTTCCGGCCAAGTCTAACTCAAATAAAAAATGTTGTAGGTAGATGTGCATGACGATTATAGAAGCTTCAAAAACACTACATGAACGGTAAAAAGGGGTGGAGAATTTTTGAAAGACCGATCAAGACCTGGTTCTTGTACGACAGGTTAGTAGTCTCGTTCTTCTCTCATACATATCTAAAAAGGAAACAAAAATTGAGTGCCTTGTCATTAACCTTTTCAGACCTTGTATGTCTTTTCATTCAAATCCTTTCACTTCCCTCTGAATCGTTTCATCTCCCCACAAAACTACCGCCTTTGTAGAACCGATTTCCCCCCCCCCCCTTATAATTGTCGTCTACTTCCTTAAAGACCCTCTTATCTCCAAAACCTTGAACGATCATCTCTCTCTCTCTCACCCTCTCTCAGCCTCTCCAAAACATTCAAAACTCATCATCTCCCATGGTTGAAAATCAAACAACACTTCCCACATATTTTGAGAAAACCTTCACTTCCTCCGCTTCTAGTAAAACACCTCCTACCATTCCTTTTTCCACCGCCACTGCAAATGATACTCCTAAACCTGATTCTCCTTCACATTCTGTCTTTCTCACCATTCCCTCGGACCCTTCTCTCTCTCCAAGTGTTGAGAACTCAGAAACCCCCAAACTTAATAGTTTCTTGTCTCTATCACCTGAGATTCATGCAGAACAAAATAAAGATAGAGAACATAGTGAGATTCCATATGTAGAAAAAGTTTTTGAATTTAGTGTTGATTCCTCTTCAAGTACTCCTGTCTCGAAGTTCGTTGCACCCATGGAATCTTAGGAGACAAAGGTCATAGAAAATATATTGACCATATCTGCTGAAGGAATAGTGTCTGGGGTCACCTCTACTATGCTTGAGTCTGAGGGGAAAGCAACTCAGTTATTGGTGGGAGAAGGAACTGTGGTGCTCTTTCAAAATCCTGCACTAGAAGAAACTATTGGGACCTTTCTTGAAGGACCTGAACCCTCTCCCGAGAAAATAGGTCAATGATCCTCTTCCCATGTTAATTTTGACCCTGCTCTTTGTCCTCACTTTGATGTTGAGTTTTTGGAGGTTTCGACTCCTTCTATGAGGTCCAGTAATGTTACTGTAGATACGTTCATTACCAGAGGGAGGCCATTAGCCACTCATAAGCCCTCTCCAAAGTGACCTACTACTAGGTTAGAAGAAAATGAGGCTCTTGAATCTACCCTGCAGAAGAGTAAAAGGAGTAGGAAGAAAAAGAAAAAGAGGCTAGTGATAATGGAGAGGTTGTTTGTGACAAGAAAATTCCTATAATAGAAGTGGATAAGAAAGTTGCAGAGGAACCAAGTTCGCCAGTTAACAGATCTCAAAAAAAGAAGAAATCTACTAAAAATGCTTCAGATGAGGGTGTTGGAATGCCAAGTGCAAAGTCGGTGAAAAGAGTGACAAGTTGAAACAAGTGGTGGGTGAAGAGTCACTGTCTGAAGATGATTTTATAGTAAAATCAAGCGGAAAGGGTAAGTCTAGTGTGAAGTCTGGTAAAAGAAAGTTGGAAATTGTGAAGGAATCTAGTTCTGTGAAGAAAGTGAAACGTGAAAGTGTGTCCGATAAAGAAAGGTTGAGGTACCAGAAGGTTCTGTGGAGTCGCACATTTGACCCAAAAATATCTAAGATGGCTGGTATGAGGCAAATACTTGACATGGTTGAATTTCAATAGAGAGGACATCTGTTCAAAGTGAATGTGCCCAAGGTCTATGAGGATAAGGTCCAAAATTTCTATGAACATCTCTTTACTATTGAATCTGACCATATTTGTGCCCTGGTAAATGGAGTTGACATTGTTATGGATTATGTTCTACGTGGAGACATACTTAAGGTCCCTACTAATGGTATGTCTTCTATTAAGGATGTTTGTGGCTCAAACTTTAGGCACGCAATAGTAAATGAGGGAGTAGTCTAGCGGGGGGAACATGTGCATAAGAAAGCTTTGCTTCCTGTGTATCAGCTCCTTTTTAAGTTGGTAAACAAGGTCTTGCTACCTTGTGTTGAGAGGAGGTTTATCACATCCAAGTATGATTTGTATCTAATGGAAGCACTAGATGGTTTTCAATCTGTTAATCTGCTAGCCATAATGATTGAGCACATGCAAAACGTGGAAGCCTTCAAAGATGGAAATCATGGTCTCATTCAAAGATGGAAATCATGGTCTCCTTCAAAGATGGAAATCATGGTCTTCTCCATGGATTTCTTCTCACGCATGTTTTCAAGTTTTTTATGTGCCTTTGGGATAGCCCAAGACAAGGACAAATAAGCAGACCTTCTTTCAAACTACTTTGGAGGAATGCGAATGTATTGAAAAAGGTGGATGGGTAGGAAGCACTTCGACGATCTCACAGCTTATCAATGCCCAGAATAGTGCCACTGAGGAGATTAGGAAGTTGAAGGCCAGGAATGCCATTCTGGAGAATCAACAGGCTCAAGAGGCACCAACGTCAGATATAGAGGTTGCTCGTCTGACCAAAGAAAATTCCGATCTCAGGCAACAGTTGAGAACCTAAAGGAGAAACTGCTCTAGAGAAAATATCGGTAAATGCTCGAATTGATCTCGTTCTCAACAATCTTACTGCAGCTTCTAAGTCCTCCCTCTCTAGTGTCTCCTAGGCTAATCCACCAATGACTAGTTTCCAGTTTATCTCTTCTGTTTGATGACTTTCTGGTAGTTTTTTTTATGTGGTAAGGATAGATTTCACGTGTACTGCTTCCACTATTAACAGTCAAAATCCGCCTTTGCTATAATGGAAAAGGATTATTTTTTCTGAAACTTAATGAAGGTTCTCCTCTTTTGCTGTAAATGCTTCTGTTTCTCTGCTTCTCGTATCTATCATCTTGTGTGAACATATGTGGCATGAGTTAGCTAGGCTAGACTTCTTTATTATATTTGCCTGCTTGCGTATTATTAATGATGCCAAAAGAAGGAAAAACAATATGATAAACTGAAGTTGGGGGATCTAATTAAAGGGGAAGCACAAAGTCAGGGGGAACTTGTGAAGTTCTTGGTACTTTATATGTCTTTTGTTGTACTAAACATGATTATCAATTTCTAAGTTTGTCATCATCAGAAATGGGAAGTTGATGGGTTTATAGTACCTTCGCTTTATGTTTTGAGGATCTAACAAACTTACTGTCAAAGAAACAGATAAGGAATCTGACACACTTTAAAATAAAACAGAACCGTTTTTGTGATTAATGTTTAACTGTCAGCATGTTAAAATTAGTAGGCAAGCCTGATTAGGACTTCCTCTCTAAGTTATGTAATAAATTTGACTCTACTGTTATCACTTACATACCATGCTTAGGATCTTAATTTAGACTTTAATTGTGTATGAGTCATGCTGTTTATGTGTACGATGTGTAGAGATATATCTGAGCCTTTTATTTGTCTTCCATGCTCCCCTTTAATTGAAGTCCTATTTGTTTATTATGTGTCGCCTTTGTATTTTACCTTTAAACTTGAGGGTCTGCCTAGAACCCCCTTTTATAGGACAAGAGTCCTAAATTCCTCCGGGATTGATAGGAAGGGATGGGTAACAGCATGCAATAGGGGTCGAGACCAACCCTCGCTTTAATTACCTTCATGGGATAGGAAAGGATAGGTATAGATATGATGATCGGTGCGCTAATACCACGTATAACTCCTCTTGAGGAGTGTCATACCGGGTATTGCATTGATGTGATCCATATTATAAACAAACCTAGGATACCCCTTTACATTCGCAAATATGCTTAGATTGTAATTCTTTTCAAAATCTAGCTTTTCATTAACTATTTTTTAAACATATGTGTACTTAAACTTAATTCCCTATTATTTGAGCCATACTCGTGTATTTGCTATATTGTACAAATCCGCAAAAGTTGTTTGGTCGGGAACCACACTGGTGGATCCTGAGGGGTGCCTAACGCCTTCATCTTAGGATAATTTCAAGCCCTTACCCTGTCTCTGGTTACCAAACGCAATTATAAATGAACCCTCTAGTTGCCCTAATGCACCTTAAATCGTTAGGTGGCGACTCTTCAAATTCAAACCCCATTTTCAAAAGGAACGAGTTGTCTCAACCAAAATGTCATAAACCCAATTTTGCGAGAAAAAGGGGACGCGATAATGACCCGATAGGTCATTTCAGTTTTAGCCTTCATTTCTCTATTTTGAAACCTTGATTAGCTCCATTTAGCCTAACTTGATTTGGAAGCATAGTCTGTGTCTTTTTCCGAAAGGGTTTTTGTGAAAACAAATGATAAAAATATGAAATCATATTTTAAAACTCATTTGAGTTAACTTCGATCAACGTTTTGAGAAAATGGACTCAGATCAGTACTTTGACGGTCTTGGTGGGTCCAAATCATGATTTGGGGTTTGGTGTATGCCCATGATCGAATTCAGAACGGCCTAACTTGATTTAACAAAATTTGTTAAACATTAGAAGTTTTAAAGGTTTAAAGAATTTCTAAGTTTTATCGTAGGTTAACTGTATTGCTATTGAGTTTGGATTATGGTTCCAAAACTTGGCATTGGTTCATTTCACTATTTATGACTTGTCTACAAAATTTAGTGCTAAATAGAGTTGATTTGACGTGATTCAGATGTCCGGTTGTAAAATATAAAGTTCTTAAGTTTCTTTAAATATTTGAATTTTTGGTGTCTGATTCATGGTTTTAGGTATTATTTTGGTATTTTGATCGTGCGAGCGAGCTGGTATGATGTTATTACACTTGTATGCATATTTGGGTTGGAGCCCGAGGGGCTCGCGTAAGTTTCAGATAGGCTACCGAGTAATTTTTGGCTTAAAAAATAGCTGATGCTTCTTTGCTTCTGGTGTTACCTGTAGATCTCGCATTTGCAAAGTCTAGCTCGCAAATGCAAGCCTCACTTTGCGAATAATGAGTCGCATTTGCGAGCATGGGCTAGGTTGGGAAGAGTACGCATTTGCGAGAAATTCTTTGCATTTGTGGACTTTGTATCAGCGCAATTGCGACACTAACGGATTTGGTATTGCTTCGCTTTTGGGGAAGAGTGTGCATTTGCAAGAAATTCTTCGTATTTGTGGACTCTATATCTTCGCAATTGTGACACTAACTGATTTGGTGTTGCTTTGCTTTTGCGAAATATTGTTCGCATTTGCGAATAGTCTTGGTTCGCATTTGTGACGACGACAAACTCACTGCCTTTTTCGCATTTGCGATCATCGCAATTATGAACTGTATGTCGCAATTGCGATAACTGCAGCTGGGCGAAAGAAGGGGAAAATGGAATTAGCTAATTTATTTCAAACTCTCAACCCTAAACACCCAGAGATAATTTTTCCAAGAGATTTTCTTCCAAAATATACTGGTAAGTGACTTTATTCTACTTCTTTTGAATTACCCATTACATTTCACTAGTTTTTAAAATCAAATCTAGGATTTATGGTAGCAATTAGTCATTTGGGTAGAATTAGAGATTTTTAAAAATTTGGGAATTTGACCTTGTCGGATTTAGAAATAAATTACATAAGCAGGCTCGTGGGTGAATGGGTGATGAGTTTTTGGTCTAAATGTCGAGTTTTGACCAATCGGACCCGGTGTTGACTTTTGTTGACTTTTTTAATAATGATTTAATTGAACCTCTTTCGTTGGTAGTTTTTAAGGCTTATTTTAAATCGTTTGGTTAATAATTTGCTAGATTTGATTGGTTTGGAGGCTTGTTTGAAAGGCAAGGTCATGGTTGAACTTTGAGTTGATTGCAGAGTGAAGTAAGTATTGAGTCTAATCCTGATTTGAGGGAATTAGGCATCCTTGAATTATGTGCTATGTCAATTTCATGTGTAACAACATATATGCAAGGTGACGAGTGTATATACGCCATCAAACTTTTGGTTTCCATGCTTTCCCGTATTTAATTAATTACTTTATTCCATGACTAAACCGTTACATTACTTGTTTTACCTATCTTCGTCGTTTTATATTATGTATTGCTTCATGCCTTAATTGCTACTTTCCATTTAGCATTTTTTTTATTAAATTATCCATCCCCTCCCCGTTTCCATAGTTATTTTTTACTTGTCTCTCTTTGTTTCCCTCATATATCTGAATTGACTTATGCCTTGTTGCCTTCATTGAAGTAGTTTCACTAGTACGTATTGTTAAAAGTAGATACCGTTGAGTTGGTAAAGTTGAGACATTCGAGTAGTTCAAGTCTCTTTGATTATCATGTTACTCTCCATTGCTCGTACATTTGCTCTCTTGATGCATGATTTCTTGTAAATCTTAGTTATTGAGTTACTATTGTTAATTGAAATTGTTTGGGGAGCGGGTTGTACGTTGCAATGGAAATTGAAAGTTAATGAATTGAAATTTCGGAATAAGGATGGACTATGATATAGATAAATGATTATGTTGTGGGGTGGGGTTGCGCGCTGTAACAGATAGTTTAAAGTTGATATTGTGGGATCGGGTTGCACGCCGTAACATGATGATAAAAGTAATATTTGCTTGTGACTATTGGATTGGCCTCGGTTGTTGAGATGAGTTATATGTCTGGTTATTCGGGACTCTCTGTTGGTCGATTTGAGTTTCATTGTATGAGTTACCTGTTTTACTTCTATTCTTGTCTTTTTTGTTGTTATTATTATTGCATACATGTTAATGTAAGTGACCCGCCTTAACCTCGTCACTACTTCTTTGAGGTTAGGCTCGATACTTATAGAGTACATGGGGTCGATTGTACTCTAACTACATTCCGCACTTCTTGTGCAGATACCGAAGTTGGTCCCAATGACGTATCGTAGACTTGCTCGGACCCAGCTATCCAGAGGAGACTTGAGGTGTGACTGCATGACGTCCGTAGCTCTGAAGTCCCCTTCTATTTCCTTTAGCTATTCATTTGATTCAGATAGTTATGCTTATTTCAGACCATTATTTGTAGTATCTTAGATGCTCATGTATTTGTGACACCAGATCCGAGGTTGTATTTGAATTTCCTCACTTATTAATTAATTTACCTTATTTAGACTATTCAGTTTGAATTTCCTCACTTATTAATTAATTTACCTTATTTAGACTATTCAGTTTCTTTATTGTCATTGTATATGAAGTTTGTTAAAAAAAAGGTTAATAACGATATCTAATATTGGCTTGCCTTTCAAGTAAAATGTTAGGCGTCATCATGATTTCGAGGAAGGGGATTCCGAATTGTGACAATACCTCTTATGAGTATTCGAACAAAGAGAGTACAAAAGGAGAATTGAAATTTCATTCTCCATTACATTTTGATGAAGTTGGAATAGAGATAACATTACAAAATAAACATAGCGACACAATAACTTGAAGCACTATATAATATGGAAACACCAAAATGGTACGGTAGCACAGCTCAAGTCATAAACAAGCTAGGCCGTCATTGGACATGAACAGTATATCGTCTTCAACTTTTGAGCTTCCACTAGGGTGAGATTATAACTATATATGGAAGATCAGAACCTAGAGACAAGCAGATCAAGAAATAAATAAGTGTTTTGATGTATTGTTTACACATGTAATTAAACACAAAATAATTAACTTTTACCCTATCAATTTAAACTTATATATTCATGTAGGAATTAGAACAATTTAGTAGTTTCTTTGCCGAAATTATTGACGTAAAAAACTTTTAAACTTTCAAGTGTGACATCAGAAAAATAAATCTAGTAAATAACTTTTTTCATTTCTTGTCAAACGGTTTATTGAAAACACGAGCATATGCATGAAGACATATTTACAAAATGCTTGCTAGGTATTAAATCAAACATTTCAGAATACCATATTAATTAAAGATTAAAGCATCTCCTTTTTGTTTCCTCTGAGATAAGGAAAGAAGGCGCAACCCCTGTACAAAAGTTCAGTTAAAGAAATCAATTAAAAAGCCAAAACATTTTTTCCAGTAACACGAAATTGTATCAAATATATATATTTAGCAAGAGGAATAGAAAAAGAGTGAACTTGAATCTGCAGAAATCGAATGTAGCTTTAATCCCTTGAACAACAAGAAGTCCATCTTCATTAATGTCGCAGACGACTTTCGCATATTTTGTCAAGTGGAGTGGAAGCAAGTAATTTCCAGTATAAACTCCATCAGCATAAATTATTAACAAACTAGACACAAGACCCTCAGGACTTAGGTGTCCAAAGCTGAAAGCTTTAGACTTTACTTCCTTCCATGAACCAGCTTTAATTCTGATTATGCTTTGAAATTTGTCAGGTCTAGCTGAAGGAACCCATACTCTAATTTCTATATCATTGTTGGACTTGTTCTCTATAGCATTAAGCTTAGCACCCATTATTGAATTGTTTCAGTGCTCGTGTGCAAAATGGCTCTATCACTACAGTGTGCTTGTGTGTGAAAGTGTATGATCTATGGTAATAATTGGAGAGTGAAAATTTATTTATAATGCCAAATATAGTATTGCGGGATATATAGGAACATCCTTGGAAGTGTAAGCATTACAGCACAATAAGGAGAAAGACCTGGACTATGACAGGTGAAGTAACTAATACTCCCTTCGTTTCAATTTATGTGAACCTATTTCCTTTTTAGTCCGTGCCAAAAAGAATGACATCTTTCCTTATTTGGAAACAATTTACCTTTATGCAATGATTTATAACCACACAAAATAAAGGTGTCTCATTGTACACCACAAGATCAAAATTCTTCTCTATTTTCTTAAACTCCGTGCCCAGTCAAATAGGTTCACATAAATTGAAACGGAGGGAGTAATTATCTTCTTTGCCTCGAAAGGCCTCTAATAGCGATTTAGCTTTAAGCCTCATAGTGCACAGCCACATGTTATATGTTTGCCATAATTTTCTTACCATATTTGGTTTTCCTATCTCTTGAAGGAAAGAGACAATATAATTACCTAAGTTGGGTTATCCTTTTTGTAAAAGAAAATTAGAAATTCTTCCATATTTGGCTAGACGTTTTCTTGTAGGAAAATGTTTGGACTTCTATAAATTGAGGATCCTTCCTTCTCATTCAGTAGCATTCACAATGTAGCCATAGGGGGCTTGAGAGTAGTGTTTAGGGGGAAACTTTTCGGGACAAGTGTTAAGTGTGTCACTTGTGTTTGCCTCTTTGTGAGGTCGTTCTTTCGATATTTTGTACTCTCTTTTTATTATAATGGATTGCTCATCTCCATTGTGGACGTAGGTCAGTTGACCGAACCACGTTAAATATTTGTGTCTCTTTTGGTAGATTTCTCTTGTGTTGTTGGATTTATCGTCATTAAAGGCTTGCTTTGCTAGATTCCGCATGACACCTGCTTTTTTTCGGTCCTAACACCACCATTGGTGCCACGTCTCATTAAAAGCAAGAAATATTAGAAGTCTGAATAATGTGACCTCTTTTGGACTATCGCTATCTGAAATGTGTAGCGTCTTTGAGAAGTAGTAGGCAGGTCAAAAGATGAAGAGAAGAACAAAGAAGAGGGAAAAATTCTTTAGAACAAAAAGAAGATGAGAAAATCCCGATGGAGTTAAATGAAAAAAGGCAGCCAAAATGAATTCCACGCGCTAATATATAGTCCCTTGTTTCATATTAAATTTAATAAATTTTTTTTTTTGAAATTTGTGGTCTTAAAAGTTTATGGGGCCATGACATTTGTATGACTATAAATGTTTCTCGTTAAGGATAAATATGTAAAATAAAAGAGTTTAAAATTAAATTATTTCAAAATTTAAAAATGTGTTATTTATTTTAGAACAGACTGAAAAAAATATCTCATTTAATATAAAACGGAGAAAGTAATTGAGTAGTTCCGTACGGAAATGTAACGACCCGGCCGGTCGTTTTAGAAAATTACGCCCCAATCCCCAATTTAACTGTTTCCCTAAGTACATTTCTGCTATTGTGGTTTGCCGGGAGAGTCGGTCCTGAAATTTGGAGTATTTTGGGACACTTAGTCCCTAAATGAGAGCTTTAAAGATACAAAAATGATCCATAACCGGAACAGTGTTAAGACGATCTCGGAACGGAAATTCGATAGTTCCATTAGCTCCGTTGGGTGATTTCAGGGTTGGGAGCGCGATCGGAATGTATTTTGGAGGTCCTTAGCTCAATTAGGCTTGAAATGCCGAAGTTTGAAATTTTGGCGAGTCCGAACGATAGTTGAGATTTTGATCCGGGGGTCGGAATGGAATTCCGACAATTTCTGTAGCTTCGTTATGTGATTTTGGATGTGTCCGCAAATTTTCAGGGTCATTCGGACGTCGTTTGGTCGGGTTTTTGATCGAATGTGCAATTCGGAAAGTTTTAAGAAATTTAGGCTTGAATTCGATGTGAATTATGGGTTTTGATGTTGTTAGACGTGTTTTTATGATTGGAACAAGTCCGTATCGTGTTTTGGAATATGTTGGTGGTTTTCGTTGGGGTCCCGGGGGCCTCGGGGTGTTTTCGGATGGTTAAACGGGAGAAAACATGAAAAATTGCAGGTTTTTGTTTGCTGGTTCTGTTGTTTTCGCTACTGCGGAAATGGGAGCGCAGGAGCGAGTCTGCAGGAGCGGACGAGGGCGCGTAGAAGCGGTGGTCTTCGCTGAAGCAGAGCCTGGTGTGCAGGGGCGGCATCGCCGATGCGGAAGAAAAGTTGCAGAAGCGGAATTGGGTTGAGGGCTGGAGTTCCGCAGAAGCGGAATATTGACCGCTTAGGCGAGTCCGCAGGAGCGAACTTCGAGGCGCGGAAGCGGAATGTTCCGCAGGTGCGGAAGAGATTTCGCAGAAGCGGCCTCGCGGAAGCGACCCTAGGCTCGCAGAAGCGAAATGGGCCAGCCAGACCTGGAGTTCGCAGAAGCGACCACGTGGTCGCAGAAGCGGTTCCGCAGAGGCGGAAACGGTCCGCAGAAGCGAAAATCGCAGATGATTAATTGTATCAGAAGTTAGAAAATTTCAGAAACATTTCACATTTGGGATCTCGGCTTAAGAGGCGATTTGGGCAATTTTTGAGGGAGATTCAATGGAAATCATCACGTAATCATCTATGGACTCATCTTATGATTAGTATTGATAATATTATGCAATTATATCATGAAAATGGAGGAATTTGGGGTAATTTATGGAGGATTTAGCCCTAGGCCTAAAATTTAGGAAATCTTTGATTTGAATGGGCAAACGGAGTCCGATTTCGATAAATTTTATATGCACGGACTCGTATTGAGATAAGAAACCCGAATATATAATTTTCGTGATTTTTCGATAAGCGTACCGAAAGTCGGGTTTTGGCAACTTGTGGGTTTTGGTGTGTTTTGAGTTATTTTGATTGGGTAATAACCAATTGGCCTATTTTGATGTGAATCTATTGATTTTTATCAGATACTACACTTTTGGAGGCCGACATTCAGGGCAAGAGGGTTATTTCTTAGCGGTTTTGTACCGGAATTGAGGTAAGTGGCTTGTCTAACCTCGTGTGGGGGACTTTCACCCCTAGGATATTATGTGATACTTTAAATGCCTTGTACGCGAGGTGACGGACGTGTACATGCGCTGGTTGTTGAACACATACTTTACTTAAAATGCTCGATGAGTGATATTCTTGTTTTTAGCTGTTAAATTCGATATTCCTACCCGGTAGCAGTTAGAAAAGCATGATTAGGTAGTATTCAACTGTCTAGTTGCCTAATTATCTTACTTAGTTTTCTTGGTAATCGCTGGCGCTGTTTATCGATGAAGTTATAGTTAAGCATATTATATTTCTCTCTGTGTATTCATTTACTTGCTGTGTTTGTGGACTGCGGGTTCAATTCCCGGAGATCCCAGGGCTGTGGGTTCGATTCCCAGAGACCCGGAGTGATAATGATGTGGACTGCGGGTTCGATTCCCGGAGATCCTGAGATTTATTGGTAGGGACTACAGGTTCGATTCCCGAGATCCTGAGTTATTGGTAGGGACTACGGGTTCGATTCCCGAGATCCTAAGTTATTGGTAGGGACAGCGGATTCGATTCCCGAGATCCTGAGATATTGGTAGGGACTACGGGTTCGATTCCCGAGATCCTGAGTTATTGGTAGGGACTACGGGTTCGATTCCCGAGATCCTGAGTTATTGGTAGGGACTACGGGTTCGATTCCCGAGATCCTGAGTTATTGGTAGGGACTACGGGTTCGATTCCCGGAGATCCTGAGTTATTGATTATTTATTGAGACATGGGCTGCGGGTTTGATTCCCGGAGACCCAGAGGTACTGTCAATGGGACGGTGGGTCCGATTCCCACAGGTCCTGGACGTGTTTTATTGAGTTGGTTATTTTTTGTTAGCTTAATTGTAGACGGTTGCAATAATCATTTTATTGTTGTTATTGCGGGAGTTATTATCATTTAAACTGTTTATTATTGTTATCATCACTATATTATTGTTTCTCAGTAGGGCCCTAACCTTCCTCGTCACTACTCCATCGAGGTTAGGCTTGGCACTTACTGAGTACCGCCGTGGTGTACTCATGCTACTCTTCTGCACACTTTTGTTGTGCAGATCCAGGTACATTGGGACAGGCTCATATTAGGTGATTCAACAGCATTTTGGGAGACCTCGAGGTATGATCTGCTACATCCGCGGATCCGGAGGCCTTCTTTCTATTCTGATAGTATTAGTAGATGTTTTCTCTCATGTCTTTGTTAGATACTCTTCACACATAGAGCCACAGTCGTATTCTCTCTTTTAGTCTGTGTTGCCCGTGGGATTCCGGGTCTTGGTGGTGTTTTATACAGTGTGTTGACGAGTGTATGTGCCAAGCAGCACGGATTACATTCCTATTTATATTATTTTTCTGCTATTTCTTGTTTAAAGTTCATAAACTTGTATATTCGGCAACGTGTTAGGCTTACCTAGTCGTGGGGACTGGGTGCCTTCACGACATGTTCACGATTGGTGAACTAGGGTCGTGACAAGTTGGTATCAAAGCTCTAGGTTCGTAGGAGTCACGGGACACAGACCGGTTACTTAGATTCTCATTGATCTATATGGAGACGTCTGTATTTATCTACGAGGGGCTATGTAACCGTTTAGGAAACTCTTCAATTCTTTGAATTCCTTATCGTGCGCCATTTATTCGGTTAGAGCCTATGTCATATGTTCTTTTGCATCCACTCGTGTATTGAAATTGCGCACTCGGTATCAAGTATGCGCCGACGGTTCGTGATGCTGCAGAGGGATTTCAAGGGAGTCAAGAATTTACTCAACCATTGTTACCGCGTGTCATCCATATCGATAATGCAAGAGAATTGAGAGATCTTCAATTGTGCACATGGGGGTGCACTAGATTCCGACATTCGATTGATAAGTACGGTCTTGAGAAGACTTACTTAACTACCAAATCGTCACAACAATGGTAAAAATCACCAGGTGGATGTAGATCTAAAGATAGTTGGTGGTAATAAAGACTATATGGTTCATATAAGATATGTATTTAGCGAAGGATTCAGACAGCAGAGATACTGGGGGGAATTGAGTTTAACTGTCTTAAGAAGGACATGTACCAAACGAATGTCTTTGGCTTGTCTTATGATGAAAACGTACGAATGTTAAAGGCTAGTATCATGGATTAGCAAGATGTATCTTAAGGCTTCGTGAAGTGAAAGGATTTCACTATCAACGATCTAATTATAGGTCATGTGTCATATCAGATTTGGCCTGCGATGTATTTAGGTGTTATTCAAAAGTTCTTGAAAATTTGCGGATGGGCAAGAGTTGAGGCTCGTATGGTATAATGTTGGGACTTTATATGTTCCTGTGTCCCTAATAAACTCTGCATTTTATTATCGGCAGGGAAATATTTGACAAAGGCTACATGGTGCTTCGTGGGCGTGTGAGAATCATAGTATGTTTTAAGATGTTGTTGGTAGAGAATGCTCGGTGCATGGAGCGAGAAGATGTTTGGTTGTATTGGGATGAGGTCATACCCTATGATGTTAGGGTGCTAATAGAGCACATGTGGTTATATTCGTTGGATCAAGTCAGTTGCAGCTGAATAATAGTAAATGACTCGAGAGAATGGTTCTAATGTGTTCGAGAGTCGTGTAATAGTGGCTTTGGGCTAAGTGGGAGAGTCCCACCACTTAAGATTGGGTTGCATGGTTAATTACCCGTGTGAATTTTGGATATTAGCGTATTAATGGAGTATTGCAGCTACGGAAAAAGACCATGAGTGGTAATTTAAGTATATGAATTGTTGAATGCATGTTATGGTTAGCCTTATTGGCTCATGTTCAAACTTGAGGGAAAAATTTATGATTTATGCCTCGTATAGGTGCAGGCTTCGCGGGAAGTGATTCCGCTGGGTGCTTTATCGAGAGGGTATTCATATGTTATAAAGAAATTCAGTAGAGTTGGTTGCGTATCGGGGCAAGTTAGAACCGGATGGTTCTCAATAGCGGTCCTAGTGAATTCAAGAGGTAAAGTGTGGTGCCTGATAATTCTGAGCCTATAAGTACAGTTGAGGCTCAAGCTTTTGAAGCAACTTATGAAGAAAGGCACAAAGCGATCTATGATGTTTTGACTTGTGGTGTAGTATTTGAGAGACATGAAATGGTCGTCGTTCTTGAGATAGCATGGCCTCATGATTTAAGGTCACTCGGGGTAAGTGCGGTTGGAATAAGTTAGGTATTAAAGGAAGATATTAACATTTCTAAGGCAATCAAGGATAACTTGGAAGGAAGTAGATTGATCAGCCATAGTTGAGTTGGCGTATTGGTGTCAATGATCGATTCATGCAACGTGATCGAATTATGCATGTGATTTGTGGCGGTGCATTTGAGACTTGTCGGCCGCAATGATTGATGTAATTCTGAAGTATTCTTCTGTTAAAGGCCTGTTATGAGTAGGCGGATCTCGGAAAGGGTTATGGTGGCTTGGACCACTACTTAGAGATTGGCATATTCAACGGTTATGAGAACTCACTGTGTGTTGCTATAGTTCTCCTAAAATGAGTTAAATGGAAGGTCTTATGTGATGAAGTATTAGCCATCGTCAGTTCTAGAGCTATGATGGAAATTGCGTCTATCATATATCGACACGTGAGGTGCAGTGAGTAGTATGAAATTTGAAGTAAGGACCAAGGTCACGGTTTGGTCAATGAATGTGATATAAAGAGCTCGGATGAGCAGGAAAGGAGTTTCAGTGTTTTGAGTAAGAAGGGTATTAACATCAGTATCATTTGAGATAGGTGTTCTGTTAGAAAGGCTTTGCATCCCGGTTAGGGACTCCTGATCGCTTTTCAGGGTTAGTGCAGCCGGTGGGTTGATGTGCAAGCCCGTTTAATTATTCGGAAGATGGTGGGAGCTTGACCCACAAGAAGATTGTATAGGTGTGACTTGTAGTCACTTGATTGGTTAGAAATTTAAACCAAGAATGAGGGTTTTGGTGATATCATCCATTTGAGAACTTATGTCTGGAGGGCACTCTACTTATTGGGTTATAGACCTGTGAAATATTATTGACTTAGCTTGGCACGACCAGGATAGACTTAAGGTCGGTGGGTAGATTTAGATGTGAAAGTGAGCCTTGCATCAGGCCATTTGTGCTTCTTCCAGCAATGCGCCCTTTATGGAGGGATAGTCGCGGTCTTATTTCGCGGTTAGTTAATTCAAGTAAAGATATATTGCGTCGTATGAGTGTGCGACGGCTTGGTAAGTTCCTTATGTGTTGAGGTTCCGCTCAGCGGTGATGTTATATGAGCATGATGGCTCTTGAGACTCATATCATATATCGCACCTCAGTTGTGCTTGCGTTCATAGCCTATAGCGCTATATGTTTTCATTGAGTCTGATATCATGCACCTTAGTGTGCTTATGATCGATATTCAGTATTTTGATGTGACGAGCTATTCAGCTCGACATATGACTCCTTGTGTGAGTCTATATTGTTGGGATCGGATGGCACGCCGCCATGGTTATATTGTTGGGATCGGGTGGCACACCGCCATGGTTATATTTTTGGGATCGGGTGGCACACCGCCATGGGTACACTCTTGGGATCGGGTTGCACGCCGCAACAATGTGATGTTTATTTCAGTATCTATAATTGCTTGTATGTGTTCTGTTTCCTATTTTTCCGAGGAGGTCCATGATAGTGTGAGAGTTGAATAGTTCTCTCTAGTGTTCGCCTTCCTTTTGTACCACGTACGAATTAATAGCCTACTAGCACATTGTATCATCTTGTGGGACTTTTGATTATGTCCGATGTGGCTTATCGCCTGAGCAGTTCGTACTGGGTGAGATGAGATTATGTGATTTGGGGTCAGTGCAAACTGATTGTATGAAGTATATTATAGAGGAAATGATCATCCTCAAGTTTAGGACAAGGTAATGGATCCTGTCAGGAGTATAGACCCAATGAATTGTTGATTCAATAGTTGGTTATGGATATCGGCATATCTCTTCCGTCGTGTCAGTATTGTAAAAGTTGGAACGAGACCTATGTAGATCGTGAGGTACAATGGGAGCATCTGATTCGTTGAATTTTTGGCTAATTTGATCATAAAATATTATCGTGGTTCTGTGGATTTTGTGTTGTAAGGTAAGAATCCAGCAAGGTTATGCAGTCATGTTTGAGGAAGGCGTTTGAGGAATATTGAGTAATCTCTTGATGAAAACAAGCCTGACACAGAATTTCGGATGTTGGAATTAAGCTCTAAGACTTAATTGTTTGAACAAGAGGGAATATCTTCAGATTATATCAGGCTAATGTGCCCAGCTGAGTCCCAGATTTATTGGCCCTTTTGAGATTTTGAGGCGTATTGGGGAGTTTGCCTATGCGTTAACCTTACCTCCTAGTCTAGCTGGAGTTCACCCCGTATTTCATGTCTCTATGCTCCGGAGGTACCATGGTGACCCGTCGCATGCGTTGGATTTCACTTCTGTTCAGCTAGACAAGGATCTGTCTTATGTTGAGGAGCTAGTAGCCATTCTAGACAGGCAGGTCAGAAAGCTAAGGTCAAAGAACATCGCTTCGGTGAAGGTTCAGTGGCGGGGCCAGCCGGTCGAGGAGGCGACTTGGGAGACTGAGCAGGATATGCGCAGCCAGTACCCTCATCTTTTCACTACTCCAGGTATGTTTTCTAAGCTCGTTCGAGGACGAACGAATCTTTTAAGGGTGGGAAGATGTAACGACCCGGCCGATCGTTTTAGAAAATTACGCCCCAATCCCCAATTTAACTATTTCCCTAAGTACATTTCTGCTATTGTGGTTTGCCGGGAGAGTCGGTCCTGAAATTTGGAGTATTTTGGGACAGTTAGTCCCTAAATGAGAGCTTTAAAGATAGAAAAATGATCAGTAACCGGAACAGTGTTAATACGATCTCGGAACGGAAATCCGATAGTTCCATTAGCTCCGTTGGGTGATTTCGGGGTTGGGAGCGCGTTCGGAATGTATTTTGGAGGTCCTTAGCTCAATTAGGCTTGAAATGCCGAAGTTTGAAATTTCGGCGAATCCGAACGATAGGTGAGATTTTAATCCGGGGGTCGGAATGGAATTCCGACAATTTCTGTAGCTTCGTTATGTGATTTTGGATATGTCCGCAAATTTTCAGGTCATTCGGACGTCGTTTGGTCGGGTTTTTGATCGAATGTGCAATTCGGAAAGTTTTAAGAAATTTAGGCTTGAATTCGATGTGAATTATGGGTTTTGATGTTGTTAGACGTGTTTTTATGATTGGAACAAGTCCGTATCGTGTTTTGGAATATGTTGGTGGTTTTCATTGGGGTCCCGGGGGCCTCGGGGTGTTTTCGGATGGTTAAACGGGAGAAAACATGAAAAATTGCAGGTTTGGGTTCTGTTCTGTTGTTTTTGCTCCTGCGGAAATGGGAGCGCAGGAGCGAGTCCGCAGGAGCGGACAAGTGAACGCAGGAGCGGAAGTGATCGCTGAAGCGGATCCTGGTCCGCAGAGGCGGCATCGCTGATGCGGAAAGAGGATCGCAGAAGCGGTCCAGGGTCGCGAAGGGGAGTTCCGCAGAAGCGGAATATTGACCGCTTAGACGAGTCCGCAGGAGCGGACTTCGAGGCGCGGAAGTGGAATGTTCCGCAGGAGCGGAAGAGATTTCGCAGAAGCGGCCTCGCGGAAGCGACCCTAGGCTCGGAGAAGCAAAATGGGCCAGCCAGACCTGGAGTTCGCAGAAGCGACCACGTGGTCGCAGAAGCGGTTCCGCAGAGGCGGAAACGGTCCGCAGAAGCGAAAATCGCAGATGATTAATTGTATCAGAAGTTAGAAAATTTCAGAAACATTTCACATTTGGGATCTCGGCTTAAGAGGCGATTTGGGCAATTTTTGAGGGAGATTCAATGGAAATCATTAGGTAATCATCTATGGACTCATCTTATGATTAGTATTGATAATATTATGCAATTATATCATGAAAATAGAGGAATTTGGGATAATTTATGGAGGATTTAGCCCTAGGCCTAAAATTTAGGAAATCTTTGATTTGAATGGGCAAACGGAGTCCGATTTCGATAAATTTTATATGCACGGACTCGTATTGAGATAAGGAACCCGAATATATAATTTTCGTGATTTTTCGATAAGCATACCGAAAGTCGGGTTTTGGCAACTTGTGGGTTTTGGTGTGTTTTGAGTTATTTTGATTGGGTAATGCCCAATTGGCCTATTTTGATGTGATTCTATTGATTTTTATCAGATACTACACTTGTGGAGGCCGACATTCACGATAAGAGGGTTATTTCTTAGCGGTTTTGTATCGGAATTGAGGTAAGTGGCTTGTCTAACCTCGTGTGGGGGACTTTCACCCCTAGGATATTATGTGATACTTTAAATGGCTTGTACGCGAGCTGACGGACGTGTACATGCGCTGGTTGTTGAACACATACTTTACTTAAAATGCTCGATGAGTGATATTCCTGTTTTTAACTGTTAAATTCGATATTCCTACCCGGTAGCAGTTAGAAAAGCATGATTAGGTAGTATTCAACTGTCTAGTTGCCTAATTGTCTTACTTGAGTTTTCTTGGTAATCGCTGGCGCTGTTTATCGGTGAAGTTATAGTTAAGCATATTATATTTCTCTCTGTGTATTCCTTTACTTGTTGTGTTTGTGGACTGCGGGTTCAATTCCCGGAGATCCCGGGGCTGTGGGTTCGATTCCCAGAGACCCGGAGTGATAATGATGTGGACTGCGGGTTCGATTCCCGGAGATCCTGAGATTTATTGGTAGGGACTACGGGTTTGATTCCCGAGATCCTGAGTTATTGGTAGGGACTACGGGTTCGATTCCCGAGATCCTAAGTTATTGGTAGGGACAGCGGGTTCGATTCCCGAGATCCTGAGATATTGGTAGGGACTACGGGTTCGATTCCCGAGATCCTGAGTTATTGGTAGGGACTACGGGTTCGATTCCCGAGATCCTGAGTTATTGGTAGGGACTACGGGTTCGATTCCCGAGATCCTGAGTTATTGGTAGGGACTGCGGGTTCGATTCCCGGAGATCCCGAGTTATTGATTATTTATTGAGACATGGGCTGCGGGTTCGATTCCCGGAGACCCAGAGGTACTGTCAATGGGACGGTGGGTTTGATTCCCACAGGTCCCGGACGTGTTTTATTGAGTTGGTTATTTGTTGTTAGCTTAATTGTAGACGGTTGCAGTATTCATTTTATTGTTGTTATTGCGGGAGTTATTATCATTTAAACTGCTTATTATTGTTATTATCATTTTGTAATTATTTTCTCTCAGTAGGGCCCTGACCTTCCTCATCACTACTCCATCGAGGTTAGGCTTGGCACTTACTGAGTATCGCCATGGTGTACTCATGCTACTCTTCCGCACACTTTTGTTGTGCGGATCCAGGTACATCAGGACATGCCCATACTAGGTAATTCAGCAGCATTTTGGGAGATCTCGAGGTATGATCTGCTACGTCCGCGGATCCGGAGGCCTTCCTTCTATTCTGATAGTATTTGTAGATGTTTTCTCTCATGTCTTTGTTAGATACTCTTCACACATAGAGCCACAGTTGTATTCTCTCTTTTAGTCTGTGTTGCCCGTGGGATTCCGGGTCTTGGTGGTGTTTTATACAGTGTGTTGACGAGTGTATGTGCCAAGCGGCACGGATTACATTCCTATTTATATTATTTTTCCGCTATTTCTTGTTTAAAGTTCATAAACTTGTATATTCCGTAACGTGTTAGGCTTACCTAGTCGTGGGGACTGGGTGCCATCACGACATGTTCACGATTGGTGAACCAGGGTCGTGACAGGAAAGATGTTCAACTATACAAGGATGAATATAAAGATAACGTTTAGGAAACATCCAAGCAACTTAACAGTCTCGAAAGAGAGAATTCTTTTATAATTATTACTTAGAAGTCTAAACATTCTCTGTGCACTTTAATTTCTTCTTTCGTTTCATTCTCCCTTTCATAAAGCAGCAACAGGCCAACAAAGTGGCGCTTCTGCAAATTTTCCTCTTTCTTCCTTTGCTTTTATGCTCTATACTAGAAGAGATCTGCTTTAGCTTTGATGTCTTCCTTGGTCAACAAGGAACAGAGTTAATAAACACAAATGATAGCTGAGGGCCCTACATGTTGTATCTATTATAATAAGTACTCCCTGTTTCAGTTTATGTGAACCTATTTCCTTTTTGATCCCTTTCAACAAGAATGAATCATTTTTAAATTTGGTAATAATTTAGTTAAAACTTACAATAATACACTTAATGAGAAGTTTTTATAACCACACAAATACTCTGGCTCCATTTGGATTTGTTTAGGAACACAAATTCCAAAAATCTTTATTTTTTTCTTAAAATTCGTGCTCAGTCAAATAGATTCACATAAATTAGAACGAATGGAATAATAAGAAAAGAAAATTTGAGCTTTTTTAAAAAAAAAAAAAAGTGGTGAGCTTTAGATAAAGAAATCAAGTTACCAAAGAACTTTTTTTCTTTCCATCTTGAGGCATAGAATTACTTTAGACAATTCTTCAATTACCTTGACGAATATCTTCCCATCTTGTATAAGCATACACCCCTATATACACTACACGATCGAGAAGCATCATAATACACAGTAAAACTTATACGCCGACAAATTGCCAATACCAATTCTGTGGACAAATGGATCATGAGCTACTGAAAGCTTTGTTAGGTGTTTGTATAGATTTTTTTGTTATAATTGGTTTTTCTATCTCTTCAAGGAAAACATAACACATTTATTATAATTGGGTTTTCCTTCTTCTAGAAAGAAATTATAAATCTATCGTATTTGGCTAGTCCTTTTTCTTGTAGTAAAAAATTTGGAGTTCTAGAAATTGAATATCCGCCCTTCTCATCCAATAACACCCACAATGTAGCCATATGGAGTTTGAAAGTCGTGTTTAGGGGAAAAACTTTATAGGACGAGTGTTAGTGTGTTACTTGTGTTTGCCTCTTCGTGAGGTTGTTCTTTCGATATTTTGCACACTCTTTTTATTATAGTGGATTGCTCATCTTTGTTGTGGACGTAAGTCAATTGACCGAACTATGTTAAATGTTTGTGTCTCTTTGGATAAATTTCTCTTTTGTTGTCGACTTATAATCTTTCAAGGTTTGTTTTGCTAGCTTCTGCATGACACCTGATTTTTTCGATTCTAACAAGCTCTTCTCCCAAACATTTTGAGCCAGCTAAGTTAATGGAGCAGCTAGAATAGAGAATACTTCTAGATATCTCCAATAGTAGCCTAAATTACACAAGCTACAACTAAAATCACATGGAAGTAATTTATTTCAGAGACTTAAAATTGTCTAAACAAATTGAAATTTAGCTTTTGAACAGATTATGAGATACAACTAGTTGAACCGAAGACCAAGTTACTACAGTTACACAACTTATATTATATCTAATATTAGCAAATCAGGGTGAATATGAGATGTTTAAAAGCTCTTAATTCCATATATAGTTAAACTTTGTTTACTATTGGAATGGCATATATAATAGAGAATTTTTCACAAAAGGCATTCATTAAGATCCAATTAGCAATAAATAGAAATTCTTTCCTATATTACGTGATATAGATATATTTTACGTTATTTTATGATGTATATAGTGTATTAAACGAATTGTATTCAATAATACAACATGAATGACGCCGCACAAACATGTATCACTGTAAATCACGATATGTATTTAGGTGTATTAAGCAGTATTAAGCGGAAAAAAAGTAATGTTTCAGCACAAATCATGAGAAGATGAATATGTATTTAGGTGTATTAAGCTGTATTAAGCGGCGTCATTTCACAAAAAACGGGAGTTATACCATAAATTGGTGAGAGAAAAATATTTTGTCCCATCTAATAAGGCTTAAATATAGGAAAGTATTAAATTTTAATTTTTTGCTATAAAATAAAAAATATTATTATATTATGTAAAATCTTAAAAAGGTATTTATATGTTATAAATAGGGTACTAACCTATTCTATAGGTGGTAAAATTTTCTATATAATATAACTAGTGGGAGAGGCTCATGCTGAGCCCGGGCCCAAACTTGATAAAAATAGCAGCTTTTATTAATTTATAAATAAAATAAATAACCTTTTATAAGGAGAAACTTGCATTATGATAAATTATGTACTGAAATATGTGAGTTGATTTGTTAAACATTATGGTCTCTCCGACGAAATGTGTCGTGGTCACTTTAAATGATCCTTTGGATAATAGTAAATTTCTTTCGATTTAATCTTAAAAACTTGAATATATAGTAGAGCGAAGAAAGCAAAGTCAACCCAAAAAAAGAGGTCATATTTACTGCTAGCCTTTCAACCCACTATTTACATGAGTTACACGACCAATATGTTTACCGACTAACAAAAATATAAATGTACATGCCAGTAAGTCACACAAAGTGACCTGCATTGTCCATATTTTCTGCAATATTAAAAACAAAAGGACTAGGGTTGTGCATTCGAATCGGTTTATCGATAAATCGAATCGATTATTTGTTATCGGTTCATTGACAAATAAAATCGAAAAAATTAAAACCTTATTGAAACGATAACGATAAGCATATATACAAATCGTTAATCGATAAGTAATTATCGATAAAGGTCAAAATCGAATGGATAAATCGAATGCACACCCCTAATTATTTCATCTACCACATTTAAGGAATGATCATATTTAAAGCTCAAGGGGATGAAGTTCAAATTAATGGAAAATATAATTAGCAGTGATGATGTATTTTTATTTTTTTTAATACCGTTGGAGTGTTGGTGGCATATATTTGATCACTTACTTTAGTTTCGTTGCATGTCTATTGACACAATTTTTATGTTATAAACAGTGTTCATCTTATTTTAGCTTCTTTTTGTTCATATTAGTTAGGCGTGTTTATAGTGGAATCCCGTAAATTTTCTTATTGGTGTAATCGATAACCGAATCGATAAGCCCCAAAAATTAATAAATCAAAATCGAAAAAATCGAAACCTTATTGAAACGATAATGATAACCATATGTATAAATCGATAAGTAATTATAGATAAGAATCAAAATCGAATCGACAAATCGAATCAGTAATAACTATTGAGTAAAATACTGCACTACACAAAAATCTAAAGCAGAAGACAGAGAACGAAGCAAGAAGTACTCACTTGTTTTACCTAGCAAACACGAAAAGGAACAGAGTAGTAAGGCATCAACCCAAAAAAGAAAAGAAAACCCAAACAGAACAGAAGGTATGGCAGATTTTATTGAAAGTCACCCCTAGTCAGATATTCATCGAAAACCAGGTGTTACCTTTCTGGAAGAAAGCTGACAACAGCAGAAGCAAGAACCGATTCGTCTTCCACATCGATAGAAGATGAGAAAGCGCGTGTTGAAGAGAGCGCGAAGGAAAAAGGCAATGCAGAAAGTACAAACTGAGCAGAGTGACAAAAATACCGATCAAAAGTAGGGACCTAATTGTTATCAGGAAGCAGGACGGTGAAGAGACCAACTCCCGCTTCTAAATAGTAGTAACATAAGCTTGAATGAAATGAATATACAAACAAATATTTATATAACTAACTTAGGACTAAGGGCTTAGTTGATTGATTGCTATGATGACACACTGTAATGAGACATAAAAAGTATTCGGAGGTTGAAAATGGAGTTATGTGCCTCATGGCAGAGCAAGTTTATCTGAAAATTGTAACCATTAATCATGTAGATGCTCCTGCTTTGAGGGTAATCTGCTTAAAATTTCTAATGACGCTCTCATGAATCCAGTGACCACTTATTTTGTGGATTGCCCTGTTATTAGAAATCTGCTCTGGTTGAGAATAGAATCCAAAACAGAAAGAATTATTTATCAAATGTCAATTTGACTAATTTCTAAAGTAACAAAGTTCTACAAAATGTGAGATTACTCGAGTTTATTTGATGCTACAAATCATCGGAAGAAGCAACATTATAGTGTGCTAACTATAAGAAAATAATACATCAATAGCGTCTCGTAAAGAAAGAGACATCAACGATCCAAATGTCACTAACACAAACATAAATCTCATTGTACAACAGCCACTGAATAACTCTTGACAAAACAGGTAAACACAACGGCTAGCTAGATCGATTGAATTCAACATTATTCCACTCGTAAATAGTCTCTTACTTGATCTTTGAGCAATCAACATTTGCACTAATCTTGAAAGGTACCTTGGCCTTACATATTCCTGGGATACTAGCAGCACGGCTGATTTGATCTCCGGTAGCGCTTGACGCTACGCTCTTCACGCATTGGCAAGCGCTCTGGCGGTCCGCTCGGGTTCTTGCAGCGCTGAGGAGAGATTTAAGTCCACTGCAGCATTCTGGCGGCACACTTGCACCACCTAACACGTAGCCAAGACATGGTTCCAGGCTATTGTATACTGTGTTGCACGTGACTGTTGCATCGGCAGCTGTAGCTGCTGCTGTGTTGGTGGCTGTGGCCGTGATTGCAGCCACCGCCACCGCGATGCAAATGAAAAGGAAAGGAAATAGTTGCTTGTTTAACATTCTGGAGATGGCCAGTGATGTGGTGATTTCTATATCATTAGTATCAACGTATATGTCTATTTATGAGGGCAGGTATGATTGTTGATTAGGTATGATGGCCCATTTCAAGACAGCAAATATTTTTAGCCTTATCTTTTTTTTGTCTGCCCCACCCTCCATCCTTCTCGATCCCCACCTTGGTCCCCTGCCCCAAATGGAATCAAACTACTATCAATCATTGTAGTTAGCTATTTATTGTAGCATTTTAGAAGCTCACATTGAATATATGGAGTATTTTGGTTGTTGATGGAGTAGGTTTCCTACTAGAATGTTCAATTCTTCCAATTACAACATTCTTCCCTCGCCTACCTGGAACTAGGGATGTCTAACTGATATTTGAAAACCAACCAAATCGATCAAATCATAACGTACCGAAGCTATTTTAGGTTTCTTTTTAAAAAATTGTAGGTTTTTATATAAATTTATAATCATACCGATAACTAGGCTAGGTTTTTTATTTTATAAAAATAAATCAAAAAAATATCGAATCGTACCGAATAAATTTTATATAAGAAAAATATATTTATATAGTAAGTTAAACATAATAAAGCATTAAATTTTTATTTGGCCTTGGAATTATGAAAATCGTTACAAGCCAATAAATAATTAAACTCAAAATACTAATTCCCAAAACCTATTATGCTTCTTCAACTTAGATTAAGTAATTGTATTAGCAAGACACAAAGTATTCTTGCGATTATGATTAGCAAACTACAATGTATTGAAATGTGTCATTTCATATAATTTAGATTTATCTTAATTTAATCTTCTATTCTTGAGTCCAATTGGTTAATATCTTTCCACTCGTGAGATTTATATCTTTTTTGCTTGCTCTAGAATAGTTTATGGATCTATGGGCAAGGAATCTAGAGCGAAGGACAAGCGTTAAGATGTTTTTTTAAGTTAATCACTCTTTAAACATTAATCTTTTTGAGAATTTTGCTAAGTCATATAAAAGAACGTATGTTATTGCATTCTATGTCTATTGGTGAATTTCATATGATATTTAAAAAAAATACCAAAAAATTACTAAACCGTACCAATACCGATATTGATACTGAAAAGAAACCGACATCATTGAGATGATTTTAAAAAGTCTAATCTTGGTTATATATACTAGAATAATAAAAAAATTAATATGGTATAAATTTTATACAATAATTGACCGAACCAAATCATTGACACCCCTGTAACCCACCAAAAACAAATTAAAACAAAAAAACATAAAAAAACAACAATCCTTTTAGTGTTACTAGCTTAATAATTGTAAGTTTACTTTGTGTGTCGTGTACTATTCTTGCGTACTATCTTTTCTTATCATGTAATAATGCACGACGCAATGAACGAAAGGCCAAACACTTCGGCCCAACAAGTCTAAAACCTAAAAAGCTCGAAATCTATCCCTCATTATAATTACAATCCTACCAAATGTTCTCACGTTGCTCCCTTTTCCACTGCACTGTTCACGCACCTAAGTCCATGGTAACAATTCGACCGATCATTTTAAGAGTTAGCGTCCCGTTCAGTGGTTTAAGATCTTGAGCAGTTTTATATTAAGTATTACGACTTGCATGTGTGGTCGGGTTTAGTTTTTGGTGATTATAGATTGATTTTGAAGGATGGTTGTTATTTTAGAAGCTTAAGTGAAAAAAGTTGACAGGAGTTTGATTTTTTTAGAGGACTCCGGAATAATGTTTTGATGATTCTAATAGCTACGTATGGTGATTTTTGATCTAGGTGTGTGTCCGAATTTGAATTTGGAGATCCGTAGGGTAATTTGATATATTTTTGACGAAAATTGGAACGTTGAAGGCTTGGAAGGTTGAGAGGTTTGAGGGAGTTGTCTTTGTTGATATCATGTTAAAATTTTGATTTCGGAAATCGGTATGGCTTCGTTGTATCATTTGAAACCTGCATGCTACATTTGACGTCATTCTGGGTTGATTTGATATGATTCGGCGCAAGTTGTAGAAGTTGAAAGTTCATTAATTTCGAATTGAGGCACGATTCGTAGATTTGATGTTGTTTGATGTGATTTAAGGCCTCGAATAAGTTTGTTGTCAAAAGTCATTAATCTATTGTAATTGAAGTTGTGTTAAAAGGGGTATTTTTCCTTGTTGAGTTACTTTCCCGTTCATTATGTTATTATTGAGATTTTGTACACATTGTGTTTGAGCCGTAGGCTATTTGTTGTGAAAATTTATATTGTTGGATCATTGGAAAGGTTGTGGCCTATGGGCACTTGTGCTACGAGTTGATAGGTCAAGTTGTTGTGATGTTATCATTTGTGAATTTGTTATGGGGTTTTGGTTGTTGTTATGCAGAGTATAAGGGTGGCATTTCACCGTTGTTGTTATGTGGATTATAAGGGTGTCACGATCGCAATATGATGTCGTAATGACACCTAGTCTTTAAAACTAGGTGAGCCTAGCGTACATGCGGGATATACTTGAAATATCAAATAAACTCTTAAATACTCAACAACTATTATAAATAAACTGCGCTGCTCAACATATAAAACTTCCCAAAACCCAGTGATAACAAGTCACAAGCTCTACCAATAAGTACTGATAATCTATATACAACAATGTGTCTACAAAAAGAAAGAAAATGAAGTAGACTAGATAGAGGGGACTCTAAGGCATGCGGACGCCGACAAATATACCTTGAAGTCTAGACTAGAAGGAAGTATCTGGAGCTGCACAAAAAGATGTGCAGAAGCGTATCATAAGTACATCATAATAATACCTAGTAAATATCAAATCTGACCTCAATAGAGTAGTGATGAGGTTGGGTCAAGACACTACCGGAATAAATAAGAAACTGAACGAATAATTAATAATGTAATAATAATAACAACAAAAATGAAACAAGTAAGAAATGTACCAAGATTAACTATACTATACTAAGGCAAATTAGTTCAATTAAATTGTACATAATTTTAAAAGAAGAAATTAGTTTTAGATTGGTTTATCCCGTTTTTATAAATTTTATAGTCCATTTTTTATTCTTTGGTGCAAAATTCCTAGACCATAATTATAGGGGCTACCCCTAACCTAATCCTTAGCCCGTATAATACTACTGACACCAAAAATACCCTAGACCTATACCTACACTCAAAATAAAGATATCAACCGCAATACACTCTCTAAATCAAATCCGCCGCCTAACACCTATGGAAAAACCCCTGAATTCCCGATCCTTTTTCACATATGGACTAACCAAGAGACATTTTCTGATCTCTCGCACTAGAGAAACCAAAATAACAGCTCATTCCTCCTAATTTTTGGATATTCTTTCTTTCAATTGAGGAGGGACGCTAGCTGTAGCATTTGAAAAAAGATAAAAGAAGAACGAAAAACAGAGGCAAGAGAAAGACGAAACAGAGCAAGACAAAATTGAAGTAACAGAAAATAAAGAGGAACGGGAATATGGGAAAACGAAGGAGATGAAGTGGGGAACATCCAGATCTGAATTCAAAATGAGAAGGTTGGATTGAGTCGAGTTTGTCGCTCTTGTTCGAGTTTCGATCAAGGTTCCGTCACCAGCAAAGTTAAGCCATTGATTCCGGATGATATTATAATCTTGACGCAAAGGTCCATGCTTTGGCTCCCATTTTTAATTTTTCTGTCTTTTAAACAATCAAAAAATGGTAAACGTGATTATTAACATTTTTGTGCGTGAATTTGTGTTCTACTGAAGATGGTTTCTTTTCACGTTATTACTATATACTATTATATAGGGTTGCTGGTAGTCTATTCTTTGTATCCTTGTTAGCGTATGTTGTTTTATTTGTTTTATTTTCTGGTTGAAAGCAGGTTAATGGTGTACTAGTTTTATTTTTATTTAGTGTTGCCTTTATCATGTACTGTTCATAAATTTAACGTGATTAGATCTAATTAACTCATAGAGAATGAGTCATAATGGTAGCTTCTATTTGGTTTTGGTCAGGTAATTCCCATGGTATGGGTGTTTATTCTTTTGTTTTGTATATGGTGGCTTTGGGGGGTGGATGAAATACCCCTAGCTAGGTTGAACAAGCGTAAAAAGGACTATCACATGACTGCCACTCATTTTTCGTATAGTTTTAGCACTATTCAATAATTTTTACACTATAGGACTTCCTAGTTAAATGAATTTAATTATTTGTCATTATGTTAGGAAAAGAGTTCTCTTTGTTAAGTAATAGTAGTAAGTACTACTGTTAGTAAATTATCTTGTTTCTAGTTTTAATCCTTTGTCCATTGTAGTAAATAAATAACTCTTTACTTTACCGTTGTTCTTGATGTGTATAGAAGGAATATAGAGTAGGTCAAAAAGTAAATATTTCGTAGTTGCTTTAGGCCCGAATTAGTTTAGTATTGTGATTATGTAGACGTTCATGTAACATAATTGCAAATTTAAATCTAAAAATGACTCAAGGTATGCGTTTGCGCAACCTCAACTAATTTTTTCTTAATAAAACAATAAAAGTGTTATTAATCGTGGATACGTTCAAGTGACATGATTTTTGACGTACCAAAAGGAATGAGTATATGTACGCGTAACTCAATTCCTTAATTACCGATAATTCAAGTGACTTAAAAACGGTAAAAAGATAATTGCACATAGGTCCTAAAAATGAGTAGTTGAACAATTAAGTCGAGTAATAATCACTAAGCGACTGTGCTAGAACCACAGAATCCGGGGGTGCCTAACACCTTCCCCGGGTTAACAGAATTCCTTACTTAGAATTTCTGGTTTGCAGACTCTTTAAAAATAAACTTTCTCGATTTGGGATTTAAATAAACCGGTGAATTGGAACACCATAATTTATTCCAAGTGGTGACTTTGAAATAAACAAATAATCCCATTTCGAATAATTTCACGTAAATTGAAAAAACTCTCTTATATACTACTCTTTCGGGGGTATGTGAAAAAAGAAGAAGGTGTGACAACAATCAAACTAGAAACTACATTAATAGTATTTAACTCCAATCCTTGTGGATACGATATTATACTTTACTATATTCGATAAGCACCAGAGGCGCCTGTTGTACTCCCGGAATTCAGGGGACTTTAGCACAAATCTTAACAATGTTTGGTACTTGGCTCTAGTAGGATTGCTATATGTTCTACCAGATGCTTCGTAGATTAGGAGATGAGCTCAAAAACCCACCGCCTGTACTTCAGGAAATGGGGTCACATTGGTAAGATTATGTATTTGGTGCTGGTAAAGATCCAGCCTCAAGTCCTCCGGACTGGCCCAACATACACACAAAGAAAACCTCTCGACCCTCAATCGAGAAATCATAAGCCATCAAGGTACATATAATACTGAGTGCTCACATGTGCATACAGACGTATGAAAGGAATTTCAAGAGTTATATCTCAAGGTGAATCAACTACGCACGATAAGAATTCCAAGGATGGGAAGTTTTCCTAAAGGTTCTGCAACCTCTCGAGGATAAATACAGACATCTCTGTACCGATCCACGAGACTCTACTAAACATGCTCATGACTCCTAAGACCTAGTAACCTAGGCTCTGATACCAACTTGTCACGACCCAATTTCCATACCCGATCGTAATGGCACCTCTTGTGAAGACAAGGACAGCCAACTAACCCAATTCCATTCTTAAACAATTTTTAGACATAAATGAATAGAAAATACAACTTGATGGCATTCGAAACTGTTAATTACATCCCAACACAACCCGATCGGAATTTCACAAGTCACGAGCATCTAGAGAAGCTTGAACACAACTACAGGGTCTGCAATATACATGGATTTAATTTAGAATTAAAAATTAAGGAAAACCCGGTGCCGCGAACGCTGGCGTTCACCTTACTTTGCTAAAAATGTTATACCTTCGATCTGCTCAGAACCCACTACCGGGTGAACAATACCTGCAACTGCACGCGAGGTGAATGGGATAAAGTGAGTACTCCAACTCAATGAGTAATAAGAGTAAATAATAATTGACCAGCAAGAAAACACATATAGAAGATCATCATGCTATATAGATACAACGTATAAAAATCTTTTAGAAATCAGTAAAACATGTGAAATCTTTGAAAATTTCCTTGGTTCTGTTAAACCTCTTTTGAGAATAATCTTTTCAACAGTTGCGAAAATAATCTCAATCAATTAGTGTTGCTATTCACAGAACCTCGCCCCTCGGGCCTTATTCTCGTTCATGGTCAGCCATTATTACCTGGCCATGCGGTATCATTCCTGGTCAGTCGTTGTTACCTGACCAAACATATAGATCAGTGTCATTGTTACCACTATCTGAACGTTATCCTCTTAGGAGTGATCAGATAATACCATAACAGTAGATAGAAATCTCAAGAAATATCACAAACAACAAATAATGAACAAATGCATAAATGCAATGCATATGGTGGTACATTCCAGTACCCACTGCGGCATGCAGTCCGACGAATTTAACGTCGACGACGCTCACTGGGGGCGTGTACAGACTTTAGAGGAGCTCCTACAGCCGAAGCGCAATATCAGCCATGTTATGGCATCAAATAGGCTCTCAGCCTTAATATTGAAATATCAATATATCATCGCTGCGGCATGCAACCCGAGCCAACCAGATATCCAGAAATAGCTATAACACTACTGCGGCGCGTAGCTCGATCCATGCTCAATCCACAAATGCACATAAGCCACTTAGGCACATCTTAAAATGGCAGTTGTCAGCTCAAAATGGCAATAAAATATTAAGTTTTTCAAATCTTAGAAAAATAGCAGAGTTGGCAAAACCGTATTAAAACATTTAACTAAGACCAAATAATATGCAAAGTAATGCAAAAACAGTGATACCAATCCCCGAATGATCCAAATAATCGGCACGAAGCCCAACATATGGAAATTAGCCCAAATCATAATAGTATCAAGTAAGTTTCAATCAATTATGCAGTAAAATTAACAACCGGGATGGACCAAGTCACAATCCCCAATGGTACTCTGCCCCACGCTCATATCTGGTGTGCAAGTCACCTCAATACAACACTATGATGTGCAAATTCGAGGCTTCAAACCCACAAGATATCATTTACAAGTATTACTCACCTCGTACTGGTGAAATCTCTAGCTCGCGATGCCTTTGCCTCTCCAAATTGGCCTCCACGTGCGTCAAATCTAACCAAAATCAGAGTGAATACATTACAATATGCTAAGGGAACAATACCCAATCGAAAACAATCGAAAATAGCAAAAATCTCGAAACTAGCAAAATCTGAACCCCGGGCCCACTTCTCAAAAAATTATAAAACTCACATTACCGGATTCCTCATCTCACCACGAGTCCATACATACCAAGAACTCCCAAATCCGAGATCAAATGACTTATAAATTTCCAATTTGAAATATCAAAACTCAAGCCCTAGCTTTTTTCCCTTTTTGGTGAATTTCAACCAATTTCCATGTAAATCTATCATGATCTCATGTATTTAAGCCCAGGGACTTACCTCCAATCGATTCCCAGTCAAAACTTCCTTAAATTCTCGCCAACAGCTCCCAAGGTCGCCCAACAATGGTAAAAATTATCCCAAGCTTACGGATGAAATATTAAATAAAAACCCTTTTGAAGAGTCCAAATTTTGCTTCTGCAGTCCCGCTTTCGCTTATGCAAGACCGCTTCTGCGGCCAGATTTCCGCTTTTTGTGGTCTTCATTAAACTTCCAAAAATCCGCTTCTACGGTTCTACTTTCGCACCAGCGGTACCGCTTTTGCGGTCCGCTCTTCACCTTCTGCGGAACATGTCTTCTATCTCCTCGCCGCTTTTGCGATCACAGATCCGCTTAAGCGGTTCCAATTCTACGGTCCAAGAAGCGAGAATACCAGAAACAGCATGCCTTCAGCCGTATGAAATTCCAAAAACTTCCCGTTAGCCATCCAAAATTATCCCGAGGCCCCTAGGAGTCAACCAAAAATATAGATATATCTTAATACATTACCCAAGCTTGTTTCAATCATCAAAACACATCAAACAATAATAAATTATCAATTATCATCGGATTCAAGCCTAAGTTCTTTAAAAACTTCATAAACATGCAGTCGATCAAAAATCCGACCAAACGACGTCCGAATGACCTGAAAATTTGCACATTTATCTAAATCACCTAACGAAGCTACAAAAACTCACGAAATTCCATTTTGACCCACGGATCCAAATCTCACCCATCAACTGAAAATCGCTAAAATGCTAACTTCTCCAATTCAAGCCTAATTCTACACCGGGTCCCCAAAATTACTTCCGATCATGCTCCTAAGTCATAAATCATCCCCTGATGCTAACTAAATCACCGAAAATCACATTCGATCCCTTTAACTCAATAGTCAACATTCGATTGACTTTTCCAACTTAAATTTTCCTTATAGAGACTAAGTGTCTCATTTCTTATCAAATCCAATCCATATACACTCTCACACACCACATACCGATAACAAAATATGAAGAAGCAATAAATAGAACAGTAACACATGAGACAACGGGTCAGGTCGTCACAACGTTTAACTTGATTTTTATTTAAAAGGATAGAGATTACCAGGGCATCTTTGTGAGGCTGAGTTATGCCGTCTGCTTCCTTGTCATAGAATGATAAGACATCCTCGGGTAGATAGCTCCGAGTCTGTTTTCTCTTGTGATCGACACCTTGATGCGTTTGAACATAGGTCTTTGTGGGATATCGGCATCGCCAACGATCATGTGGATAACATGTTGTGGTTCTTCCTACTCATTTTTCTTTTATCTCTCCCCCTGAAGTGGTTAGGATCATGTGGAGATTAATTCCTCCATCTCCCATTCCTTGTGTTCTTTGGCCACAAGATTGGTCTTTCCTGCGTATATTTTTTTCGGGGTTCGCGCCCAGATCTGTATTCAAAGCAATGTGCAAAATGACATCAACTGGTTCCACATTTAGCACTTCCTTTTGGTTTATTGGTGGTACGCCGACCCCTGCATTGCTGCTTTTTCCAAGTCCTTCGTTGTCATGAACATGTGCATTTTGTGAGCTAGATATGTTTCAATTTGAGAATAAAAAATTCTTGACAAGAAAAAAGTGTAAAATAACGTGTGTAATGGGAATCAATAAAGAAATAATCACTATTATCTTTAGCCCCACGGTGGGTGCCAAACTGTTTACCTCAAAAATACAAGTAACAATTAAATTTGATTTGTGCTTTTAAAGATATGTGAATTAGTTCAATATTAATTAACAATCAAGAAATATGAAGTAAAAATAAAAGAAACAAGTGAATCAAAATTAATGTTACTCAGCCGTGGTGACCTCGAGCTTAGTGACCTCGAGGTAGGTTCAGAGCGATAAGAACAATTAAGCAAGAAAAGTAGAGTAAGAGTAGTAGAGCTAAAGGACAATTCTAAGGAACATTAAGGGAGAAAAGTAGGATAATATATTCTTGCCAATGATGAGATGATGTTACAAATGATTTGAGTCCCTTTTATATTGTGAGCACGTTATTTTTGCCCTATACGAGAATTACTCCCAAAATTTCAAAATAAAAGAGTTTTTGTGTTTGTTTGCAATATTTGTGGATTATATGTTCTTTTTCTTATTGTTTGCGTTTGTGTGTCCAGGTCTATTTGTTTAAATTAATAAAAAATACAAAATATGTTGCATTTTTATATTTTTAGGATTGGTTCCGTACTTAGAAATAGTTAAGTTTATTTTACGAAAATGAAAAAATCACAAAAATGTATTTTTCGCATTTTTTACCGTTTATTGTCCAATTGTGTGATTTTATTATGTGAGTTTAATTGATATTAGAAGTTAATTAATATTGGTAAGTTAATTTTGTCATATAATTTAACTTAGCATTTTAAAATTTAGTTTGAAATGACTTAGGAAAATAAAATAAAATAAAATAAAATAAAAAAGAAAAAGAAAAAAGGAGATATGTGTGGTAAGCCTATAATTTGTTTCCTTCAATTTTTGTTTAAAGTGGTTGTTATGTAAATGTGGCTAGTGAGGAAATGAAGCAAAGGGGCTAAAGTTGCAAGAAATCCAAGCCCAAAAGATGCCATCTGTGAGCTTTAGTCACACTCGATCTGGACCATTGATTCTGTAGGATCGAACGGTCCAGCATATGCCATTTCAGGTGTTAGATCTCGTCCGTTGGCCCATTCTTAGTCCAACGGTCGAGATCACACCATCGTAACCCAAGCTTGCCCGACCCAGTTAACCCGGATCGACCCAGTCTCCTCTCAATCCAAACGATGCCGTTTGGTTAACCCAAAAGATCCTGGCCCTTAATCACACATGATCCTACGGCCAGGATCGAATCTCCCACCTAGTATATAAGTTTAATACCATACCCCAGCCCCCTAGAACCCCCCCCCCCTCTTCGTCTCTCAGAAGCTCTCAAAGACTCAGCTTCGTTCCGCCGTCCCCCGCCGCACTCCGCCTACCGGAAATCGCCTCACGGCGGTTCCGGTAGGCCAAACTCCTCCATTTTTACAGCATAAGTCCCCCTCAACACCCCCAATCCAAACCCATACACCATCTACTTCGAATCAATCCGGAACTTCTCGAATCTTCATTTGAAGATTCGAGTCGAGCTTGAACCGACCCCAAATTCATGCCAAGCCTTCCCCTAGCCTCCCTCACACCCGAACCAGTCTTGGTTTGGTTCAAATCCAACCAGAAACCCAAAAACCCCAAAATGGCCGCATGAACCCTAAATATCCAAATTCATGGTCTTCTTTTTTTTTCAAAGGAAATTGGGGTCTAATAGACCTTAATTGGATTGTTTTCGCTTGAAAACATTTCAATTAAGGCCCGTTCGACCCCGAATACCAAATTTCAAGTCAAGTCCGTTTGTTTCCAAGCCGAGTTTCTCCTCTCAAGGTATTTCTTTTTTTTTTCTGGTCTTGGTCAGTGTAGAGGTATAATGGTTTTCACTGGTTTAGTTCTTTGGATTTCTTCCTGTTTCTCCCCTTGAATACCTTTTATATGGTCAATTATTTTGTTTCTGTTTAATTGTGTGATTGTGTTTGTTGTTGAGTATGCGTATTCGATCCGATTTTTGAAGTCGAACAATGTTTCTACATTGTCCTGTTTATGCCTAAGTGCTGTGAATCGAAAGTTTATCCGTCGACTGTGTGTTATCGATTATAAATGTTGTAATCGACTAATCTAAAGTCGTCGATTTACTTTTGTAGGTCTGTTTGTTAGAAACAACAAGACAGTAATTTTCCTTGATACTGATTAACTTCCTATTGAATCACTGTTGAGTTTGAAGTTTGAATTGCCTGTGTTCGAATTAGAAACAAGTTGGTTATAGCTGAATTAAATTTAGTTTCATAAAAATTGTCAGAACTAGTGGACTGCCACTATGTGAGCACATGTTAAGCCATTAGGGTAGCCCATAATAAGATGCCTCCTTGAGTAGTGGAACCTGCTATACAGCAGGCCACTGACTGCCCTCTGAAACCAGGAGTTTTTAATTAGTAATACCCACACTTAGACAAGGTTGAGTGCTAAAAACAGAGAAAAAGGATGGGCAGGGGTGGCACCATTAGGTTTTTTATGTTTTAACTATAAGTAGAGGTGATTTTTCTGGAATAGGGGGATAGACACACATACAGAAAGAAACAGGGAAAATTTCTGGAAGAGAGAGTCCAGAGAAAAAAAAAGAACACATAAGAGTGAAGAAAAACTCTGAGAGAGCAGTGATAGAAAGGGATATACAGACACGTAGTTTTCTTACATACACACCTTGAGAAAACAGATTGTTTCTTGGCATAGAAGTCCAACTAAACTAGTATTGGTATAAGTGTTAGTCTGTGTGGTATTCTTAAGTTGTTTGCTGGGTACTTCAAGTCGAAATTGGTCTACTTACGCTGTGTGGTCTCACTCCGGGGTCATTTTGGTATCGCTGGATGTTCAGTTTAGTTTGGTTTAGACTCTGAACCATTTCTGGGTTGATTTAGGCAACAAGAGTGTTGCTGATTTGTCCCTGAGTCGTATTTCGTCAAGTTTGATGCTGTGCTGGTTTTATTAGCTTTCTCGCTGTTATCGCGTATTGCTGCTGAGTGCTGCTGTTTGCTGTGCACCACTGTTGTTGACTCCTTCCTTTATTTCTTGTTTCGTTTGCTCCAGGTACACATTTTGTAAACCTCAAAGCTTATGGAAATAAATTGAAAGTTGTTCGAAGCTATGCTGCTGCAGTCTCCTCATCTCTGTTTTCTTAGTTTCCTTTTATACATAAAAATGATTAGACTATATGTAGTAAATCTCAAGGACTATTTTCTAATTATAAGTTAAAATTAGACTATTGCGATTCAATTGGTATTGTTTTAAGCATTGACTGTCAAATATAGTAAAACCATATGCCTACAGAATAATTAGAACTGAAGTTAGTAAAAATACAAGTTGATTTCGACTGTGTCTCTACATTCTGCATGTGTACAGATTTGGTCTGCATTTATTTGACATAGATTGAACTGTTAATTAAAGAATTGGTAGAATAATTAAATGCATTCCATATGTATTGCCGCAATTTGACCATTCTGAAATGCAAAAACTCATGTATACTTAAATTCAGTTAACTAGATTGTTGATGAAATGCAAAATCTCATCATGAATATGAAAAATCATTATTAGTGATCCAACTGTAAATTTTAATAAGTTGGAAATCAGCTCATAATACTCCTAAAACTAATAGTAGACGATGTCCAACATTTTGTAGTCCACGTAAGTAATATAGGCTAATATAGTGATGAAAGTTGGAATTATTTATTTAGATGCCTCCTTTGGTTTAACAATAATAGCAAAATAAACATTTGGGCCTCAAAGTTAAAGTAGATAGCCCAGTTTTGAAATGTGCAGATTTGATTTTAGAACTTAGGATTTTCCACTTCAAGGAATCGACCATATGACTTCCTCAATAAGGTTTAAGCCGTTTAGTTGGTTCATTGGTGCCATTAGTTACGAGTTAAATTTATGAAACATGGTCGTACTAAATGAAATTAAAAATCGGGAATCTTCTCATACTTTAGAGGCAAATAAATAGAAAATGTAGTATTCTAGGATTGACCTTTAAATAAAAAGTGAGATGAGCCTCGTTAGAGAACAAGAGCACGGGGCCCTCAGTCAATTGTTATAAAAAACATAGACTCGGAAGAACCGTTTAACGAATTTCACGGTCTTTCCAAAAGTTAATCAAGGCGTAGGAACTTTAGGCGCGACTTATAATAATATTACATTCACAAATACGGATGCGCATTTATGTGACCCAAATCCTACTCTCGACGAAGTCGGAATGTGTTAAAGGCCATAGGCGTACTGGTACGGTATGGCCCGAAATACATTTTCACGACGTTGCAATTCTTTTAAAATTGAAAAGCGGAACATTAAAGCACATAATTGAAATATATAAAGAAATAAAATATGGCAGTTGAGCGACCGTGCTAAAACCACGGAGTCCGGGAGTTCCTAACACCTTCTCCCGGGTTAACAGAATTCCTTATCCAGGTTTTTAGTTTCGCAGACTGTAATACAGAGTCATAAATTTCCTCGGTTCGGGATTAAATCGGTGACCTGGGAGACCATTATTTTCCCAAGTGGCGACTCTGAATAATTAAATAAATTGATCCCGTTCCGACTGTCCTTTAAGTGGAAAAACTCCTTCACTGATCATTATTATACCCCTTCTCGGGGTGTAATAATAGTGGTACATTACCTTATGTGCGGAAAAAGGAGGTGTGACAGCTCTGGAGACTCTGCTGGGGACTACACCCAGAACTTCGGTTCAGGGTTTAAGAATTCGAGCTCAGTTAAATTGCTGTTTTTGTCTATATCTGATTTTATTATATGTTTAGTTAATGTGCTATATGTTTACCGCTTTGATACTATCTGGACTGTATATACAAACTGCTATATGTTTACCGCTTTGATATTACGTGAACTGTGTATATAAACTGTGCCGAAAACCCTTCACTTCTCACCCCCGGGGATGTGCTCACCGGTTGAGACTCCTTATTCTGTTAGTGTCATACCCCGAAATAATAAAGAGGCTCGGAAAGTTTCTAAGCCGGCTGGCCTTTTGGTTCCCGGAAAGGAGCTCCTTCCTCAGCCCGAGTTGTCCGCTTGGGTACACAGTCTAGACCATGTACCGAGGTTTTAAGCTTAGAATAACATAACTGCATACCGGATCCCTAGTAGGAAACGCTTGTTTGCATCACGTTGCATTTGACTTAGGGGACTCAACACAGGGGTTGGGTCCGTCTAGGACAGGCAACCTGAAATGAAAAGACCATCTTGTTATACCATGTTTGTTTAAGCATTTATTCGGATTTGCATGCTGACCGGCTTTTAAATACTGAAGAAAAACGAAAAACAAAAGGAAATAGTATGGGGAAATAGATATTTTTCAGAAAATACAAAAATGTGTTTTACCAACAAGTCCATAAATTTAGTTTATTAATAAAAGACGACGAAAGATTGACTTTGCCAACAAAATGGTTTTCTTAAATGTGTTCTCTTTGTCGGTCAAAAAATATAGTTTGTTTTGACGGACCGAACTACGCGGGTTTGATTCTCACCGGATATGAGATACGTAGGCAACCCCCGTCGGGTCCAACTTGCCCTTTTTCGAAAATATACCAAAATTTTACATTTTGAGAAATAGTCCAATCATTGCCAGCCAAAATGATCTTCTTCTTTAAATAAATGTGCAGGATGAGCACGATTCAAAATGAACCCTTTTCACTCATGACTAAAATCCCGGTACAAATACGACTATGGTGGGATGATCTAGGCGAAGAAGGGCAGGACGAAGTTAAGAAATATTTGAAAGGTCTCACAGGTCTGCTTGAAATAAAACCTCGAGGGGACATCATAAGAGCATTAGTCACATATTGGGACTCCGCGCACAATGTCTTTCACTTCTCGGACTTCGAGCTCACCCCAACTTTGGAGGAGATGACCGGATACATTGGACACACTGATATACCATTGGGGCATCAATATCTAATCGCTCCCAGGGTTGTCGCCATACACCGGTTTTTAGACTCACTGAAGATAGCCAGAACGGTACGTAACCCGGATCTAGCACAAGGGTTTTGTACTTTAAGCTTCATCTATCAAAGGTACGGTCATGTGGGAGGTTTTGACAAGCCGGAGAACAAATTATGCAGCAAGGGTAATCGCCAGAAATGGGAGGAGCACAGACGAATTGCCTTCATGATAGCCTTCTTAGGACTCGTGGTATTCCCGAGAAAAGACGGGAATATTGATATAAAGGTAGTCGGAGTCGTCAGTACCTTGCTTGACCAAAGCAAAAGTACTCTTGCTCCCATGATACTATCAGACATATATCGAGCTCTCACAGCCTGCAAAGCCGGAGGAGATTTTTTTGAAGGCTGTAATTTACTGCTACAGATGTGGATGATCGAGCACCTGTGTCGCCGCACCCAATTCTCGAGATATGGGTTGGTTGAGAAAACTTGCATAAGCGAATTCTATACAAGGATTGATAGGACCGTCTTGCCTGAAGGAACCTTGGCGTGGAGGGCATACTTTCGGGCTCTCAGCGCAAGTCAAATACAATGGACGTTGGGTTGGTTACAGATAGACAGAATTGTGTACATGCCGGCGGCTAGGTCCCACTTTCTCTTAATGGGAATTAAGAGCATTCAACCTTATGCGCCCCATCGGGTTTTGAGACAGCTTGGGAGGTGCCAGATAGTACCCAAAGAAGAAGACCTGAGTACCCAGGTTATTGAAATTGGTCCCGATGGTCAATTCCCAGAAGCAAGGGTCCGCCAGATCTGGAGCAAATGCCAATATCCGGAGGCAAACACTTGTGTGCAGGATCGAGCTAGAGGAGAGGTTGTACCCAGATATCTTACTTGGTACAAAGGAGAAACATCGGGTGAAAGACCAGCCAAAAGAACTCACCTCAGGGAATTTGCTGAAGCGTCACAAGAACAATGGGACTGGTTAGCTAAGGAAGAGGTTTACAGAACAAGGATTGGCAAGATAGAGCAATGGGTCCAAGATCTCCAATTTGAAAAGGATATGCAAGCTGCCGCCGACAAAGGAGATAAAAAGAAGTTGGCACAAGAAAATGACTTTTTGAGAGCTCAAATCCAGCAAATGAAAAGGGATGCTGACAGACAGTTGAGGAGTCGAGCAGACGAAAAATTGATAAAGGGTTTGAAAAACCAAGTTGCCGATGTCCAAAGAGAATTGGAAGAGTCGAAGACCCAAACAATGAGGATCCGTGCTAGCTGGAGAAAAGAGGCACATCAATAGGCACTCCACCTACAACGGGTGGAAGAAGATTACACCGAGATCATCACTAGTCTAATGGAAGCAAACGTTATCCTTAGGGAGCAGGTTTTCAAGCAAGCCCGAGATGCCAGAGCAGACCTCGACCGTTGTCACGATTTGATGGCCCGACTGCAAGAACAAGTGGATAGGCTCTTAGACCAAGTCACCAACAATGCTCGAAGATTGGGGGCAAAAAACCAACAGATAGAACGGCTACTCGGAGAAAGGGACATGATCAAGGACAGAATTGGAGAAATCGGGCATTATGTCACCATGAAGTTCTTAGCTTGTGAACAAATGCCCCGCACCGCCCTTTTTGCTTCAGTTATGGGCTATGTTCATCAGATCATGAGAGAGTTAAGGGGACTACACAAGGACCTCACACCAAGGCCCGCGGCAAGGCCGAATGATGCCTCGCGGGCCCCTAGGAATTTAAGAGCATTAGACTTTTGATTAAAAATGTATTTTCGAAATTTTGAGTCAAATCGGCTGGCATTTTATTCTCGAGTCAAGCATTTCTCTTATTCTGTTGATTATTGTAAGACATGTTTTGTAACCGTAAGAGTTTTGATATAAGAATTCCAGAATTTCGCCACAATTTTGTTACCAGAACTACGCTCGGTCTGATTCACGCGGGACGTGATACGTAGGCAATCCACATAAGATTCGACCACCACTAGAAAGAAAGAAAAAGAAAATGAAGGTTAATAACAATAAGGCTTTCAAGGATAATTGAAAAAGGGAAAAAGAAAAAAAAAGGAAAAAGAGAAGAAAAGAAGCTGGAATGACGCATGTGATGAGTACATATAGAAAGGGTTATTTGATTAGGTGCATTGCATCCAACGTGCTATAACATATCTGTTAAACTCAGTAAGCTAACAAGTTTGTTGCATTTCAGAAAAGTTTAGCAGTTGGTTTGACATAATATCCTGGCCAGCCACCATTACCGTACTAGATCTAAAGGGCCAATTCCAGCAAGCATGTCTAGTTTCGGTAAAAGCCCCGAGGAAGAGAAATCAGAGATACAGATCATGAAAGAAGAGGTAGATCGGTTGAAACAACAGATAACAGAGATGCACCTAGCTGGGCTAGGGGACAGTCTTCACCAAACCTCCCTACTCTCGCATCAGCTCCAGAACATCCACCCCTCGATCCTTCGACAAGCGCCCCACTCTATCCATACTATCAAGGGGAAAACCCTTATGCCACCCAAATTCCACCAACCAAACAAAATCCTCCTCCGGTCACCCCTGTTTTTGTGGCACCCCCACCTGCTACTCTACAAAAGTCGTCCGGTGAGTCGCATGTTCAAATCCATGACAATTCTTACTATCCTCCCGAGCCTACCTTTAGGGCTCCTGAACCGCATCCACACACCCCTCACTGGGATAATCCGGCAGAACCGGAAAAGCACTTCCAAAGTTCGGAACATGAGGAAGTTATTAGAAAAGTTAAAAGCCTGGAGCAGTCCTTCAGGAATATGCACGGTTTGGGCAACCAGGTCAGTGTCGCTTACAAGGATCTGTGTCCATTCCCAGATGTCCAGCTGCCAGCCGGGTTCAAAATGCCCAAGTTTGACCTATACGAGGGGCATGGCGATCCAGTGGCCCATCTTCGAGGGTTTTGTAGTAAAATGCAAGGAGCGGGAGGACGAGATGAGATTCTGATAGCTTACTTCGGTCAGAGCTTGGGGGGGGTCTGCACTAGAATGGTACACTAGGCAGGATCCCAGCAGATGGTTTACATGGGATGACTTGGCTCAAGCATTCATCGGCCAGTTCGAGTACAATCTTGAAATAGTCCCCGACCGCTTATCATTGCTAAAGTTAGAGAAGAAACCCGCCGAAAGTTTCAGAGAATTTGGGTGCCGCTGGAGGGAACAGGCAGCAACGGTAGATCCACCGATGAGAGAGAACGAGATGGTGGATTATTTCCTGCAGACACTGGAGCCAACCTATTTCGGACATCTGGTGACGTCCGTGGGTAAGTCATTCACCGAGGTGATAAAGATGGGGGCTATGATCGAGGAAGGCTTGAAAGCCAACAAGATCATGAGCTATTCAGCGTTGAAAGCCACCACTCAAGCTATTCAAAGTGGTACCGGAGGAGTGCTTGGGAAAAAGAGGAAAGAAGAAGTCACGGCAGTCGAGTCCGGAACATGGTTCAGAAACAGAGGCCCCGCACCCCAGTATAACCCGCCACAGCCTCACCACCAGAATTACTTCCACAATCCATATAACCACCCGCAACACTACTATCCGGCACCTGATCCCCACTTTACTGTCCATCACGCTCAGTCATATGCCACACCTCCCGTCCATGCACCATGGCGGGCACCAAACCCGCAAAATAATTATCCAACCCCAAGAGCATAGAGAAACCCCACTGGCGCGGGTTTTCGTCCGAACCAAGCATTCAAGAGCGACAGGGCGCCAAGGCCAAAGACTTTTACTCCCTTGGGAGAGTCTTACACCAGTTTGTTCCATCGTTTGAAGTAAGTAGGGTTGCTAAATCCGGTCGAGGCTAAGCTACCAAACCCTCTTCCAAAGAATCTGCATCATTCAATAAATTGTGCATACTGCTCAGGATGTCCGGGGCACGACACAGAAAAGTGTTGGCGGTTGAAAACAGCCATCCAGGAACTCATCGACACTCGCCGAATTGAGGTCCAGACTCCGGTGGAGCCCAACATCAACCAAAATCCACTTCCAACTCATCATGAGACCAACATGATCGAGTTGGTACGGGTAGAAGAGGAAAAGGAGAAAACCTCTCAGACTATAATAATGATCAAGTCTAGTGGGGTAAGAATGGAAAAGGGGCCAAGCCTTGATGAGTCGCTCATCTGCAAGAAAGACGTACAAGAAGGGTTGGAAGCAGAAAAGGGAAATGTGAACAAAGTGCCTATGAGGTCAGAGGAAGTAAAAATAACTGTACCAGGGGTAGCAACCAAACCCGTCTTGACGGTAGCAGGTGTTCGAGTGGATCCTTTCATCATCAAGCCAGCAATATAGTTGCCAATAGTTGATAGCAAAGCTATCCCATGGAATTATGATCGGGTCACGATGACCTACAAAGGAAAAGAAGTTAAAGAGGAAGTCTGCGAAGCGCAAGGGTTGACCCGCTCAGGGAGATGTTTTGCCCCTAGCGGAATTGAGGAAGACCACTCCGGCAACATTGAAAAAGCCGGTAACTGACGAAGAGGCAGAAGAATTCCTGAAAAAGATGAAGCTACATGATTATTCCGTCTTAGAACAGCTGAAGAAAACCCCTGCGCAAATCTCATTGCTGTCCTTGCTGATACATTCCGAAGAACACCGGCAAGCTTTGATGAAAGTTCTGAATGAGGCCCACGTACCTGATAAAATCTCAGTGAGTCATTTGGAGAAGATCACCAATAGGATCTTCGAAGCAAATCGGATCACCTTCATCGATGACGAGTTGCCTGAGGAAGGCACCGAGCACAACAGGGCTTTATATCTTACGGTGAAGTGTGAGGAATCGGTGGTCACCAAAGTCCTAGTCGACAATGGGTCCAGTGCGAACATTTGTCCTCTCTCTACTCTAAACAAGTTGAAAGTGGATATCGGCAGGGTACGCAAGAACAACATATGTGTCCGAGGGTTTGATGGAGGAGGCAAGGCATAGGTCGGGGACATAGTGTTAATCTTGACAATCGGACCTGTGGAGTTCACCATGGAATTCCAGGTGCTGGACATGGTAGTTTCATATAACCTTCTGATAGGGCGACCGTGGATCCATGCCGCAAAAGCAGTTCCATCCAGCCTACACCAACTAGTCAAGTTTGAGTGGGACCAACAAGAGATCGTAGTCCATGGAGAGAATGATCTACAACTAGGCACCGTCGTCCTCTTTGTTGATACAGAAGAGGATGTTGGGCCATGGGTATACCAAATCTGCGATGTGGTATCCGCCAATCGAGTTCCAGAAGGGGAATGCATTCCCAATGACAGAATAATTACTGCAGACGTCATGGTGGCTCATGAAATGTTGAGACACGGTTTCATACCCGGCAAAGGTCTAGGTGCATCTCTGCAAGGAATCATACAACCGGTATCCGTGGTCGAAAATGTGGGAACCTTCGGCTTGGGATTCAAGCCAACATCAGAGGACATCCAGCGAGCCAAGAGGAATAAGCAGAAGACATGGGTGCTCCCGAAGCCTGTTCCGCGCCTTTCCCGATCTTTTGTCAGGTCCGAAATAAGAAGACGTCCGACGCCAAAGGTTCCCAGTCCTATGGTTAGGCCAGACGAAGAGTTCTTAAGAATATTCGAGGGCCTATTCGCAGATGTATGCATGCTAGAGGATGGCAAAGGATCCAACCATGCCGAGATACAGTTTGTGGGATCGAAAGTAAAATTGAATAATTGGAAGGCTACTCCTCTCCCTATCCGGAAGGAGTCTTGGTAGTTTGTTTTGAATTGTTTTCTTTCGAAATTTTGTGTTGGGATTGTCCCCGAAGTAAAATCCGTTTGTTTCAGTTCGTTTTGATTTGAGTTCGCAAGTTTGTTTTTCCTTGTACTGTTCCCATTAATGAAATTTTGTTCCTTTCGTTTCTAATTTTGTTTATTTTCCTTCTTTTTACTTTTTCTGAGCAGCTTTCTTTCAACTGATCTTAATGATATGGCGTGCTTAAAGATTAATCAACCCAGTCTAAAAAGTCAATCGGGTTTGGAAATAATAACGCATGGAATAAGAGGTGACGAGAGTGAATCGGAATACGGCGATGATGAAGCCGTAGAAGAAATCGGTGAAGAATTAAGTCACTTCGAGGAAAAATCCAAACCAAATTCAAATGATACTGAGGCTGTTAATCTGGGGAACACAGATGACGTCAAAGAAACCTAAATAAGTGTCCATATTGAACCTAACCTGAGAGAAGAGTTGATCAAAACACTCATGGAGTTTAAAGACATTTTCGCATGGTCGTACGACGATATGCCGGGACTCAGCACTGATCTAGTGGTTCACAAATTACCTACTGACCCGACATGCCCGCCCGTCAAACAAAAATTGCAGAAATTTAAGACGGAGATGAGTGTAAAGATCAAGGAGGAAGTGACCAAACAGTTGCAGGCGAAAGTCATTCGTGTCACTCGATACCCTGAATGGTTGGCTAACGTAGTACCGGTGCCAAAGAAAGACGGAAAGATCAGAGTATGCGTGGACTACCGCAATCTCAACAAGGCGAGCCCTAAGGATAATTTCCCGCTTCCTAATATCCATATCCTGATTGATAATTGCGCCGGACGTGAAATCGGATCCTTTGTGGACTGCTATGCGGGATATCATCAGATCTTGATGGATGAAGAGGACGCAGAAAAAATGGCTTTTATCACACCGTGGGGGACTTATTGCTACCGGGTGATGCCATTCGGTCTGAAGAACGCAGGGGCAACATACATGAGGGCGATGACTACGGTATTCCATGACATGTTACACAAAGAAATTGAAGTGTACGTGGATGATGTGATCATAAAATCTAGACGTCAAGAAGACCACATTGCCGATCTCCGGAAGTTTTTCCAAAGACTTCGTAAATATGATATCAAGCTCAATCCGGCCAAATGCGCCTTCGGAGTTCCGTCAGGAAAGTTGCTAGGATTCATCGTCAGCCGACGGGGCATTGAGTTGGATCCATCCAAAATCAAGTCCATCCAGGAGTTACCCCCGCCAAGGAATAAAACAGAGGTAATGAGTTTGTTGGGAAGGTTAAATTACATCAGTAGGTTTATTGCTCAGCTTACAGCAACCTGTGAGCCCATATTCCGTCTGTTGAAGAAAGACGCTGCGATAGAATGGACGACAGAATGTCAGGAAGCGTTTGACCAAATCAAAGGGTATCTGTCAAACCCACCCGTATTGGTTCCGCCCGAACCGGGTAGACCCCTGATTCTTTATCTGACGGTTTTGGAGAATTCGTTCGGCTGCGTACTGGGGCAGCATGATCTTACTGGCAGGAAGGAACGGGCCATTTACTATCTCAATAAGAAATTCACGGTCCACGAGGTTAAATACACTCATTTGGAAAAGACCTGCTGTGCTTTGACTTGGGTAGCCCAAAAGCTGAAACATTATTTGTCTTCTTACACCACTTACCTCATTTCGCGTTTGGATCCGTTGAAATATATTTTCCAGAAACCTATGCCTACAGGGAGGTTAGCAAAATGGCAAATATTACTTACAGAGTTCGACATCATATACGTGACAAGGACGGCTATGAAAGCTCAAGCCCTAGCCGATCACTTAGCCGAGAATCCTGTTGATGACGGATACGAACCTTTGAGGACGTATTTTCCAGACGAAGAAGTATTGCAAATTGATGGGTTGGAGTTAACCGAGGAGCCAGGGTGGAAGCTTTTCTTCGACGGAGCGGCGAACGCAAAAGGAGTCGGAATAGGGGATGTGCTTATCTCTGAAACGGGACATCATTATCCTATTACTGCTCGACTGCGTTTTCATTGTACCAACAGTATGGCTGAGTACGAGGCATGCATCTTAGGGTTACGATTAGTGGTAGACATGGATGTACAGGACGTCTTGGTCTTGGGAGACTCGGACCTTCTAGTACATCAGATTCAGGGAGAATGGGAAACCGGAGATTTGAAGCTTATCCCGTATCGTCAATGTTTGCATGATCTGACCAAGCGTTTCCGATCAGTAGAATTCAGGCATATCCCAAGGATGCATAATGAGGTTGCCGATGCTTTGGCTACGTTGTCATCGATGTTACATCACCCTGACAAGATTCATGTTGATCCATTACATATTCAGATCCGGAATCAACATGCTTATTGCAATATGATAGAGGAAGAGATGGATGGTGAGCCATGGTTTCATGATGTCAAAGAATACCTCAAGTTAGGAATATACCCAGAGCAAGCAACTGGAGATCAAAAGAGAGCTATTCGGCGATTGGCGAACGGATTTTTCCTTAGTGGAGGGGTGTTGTACAAAAGAACCCCAGATTTGGGATTGTTGAGATGTATAGATGCAAGTCAAGCCACAACAGTGATGACAGATATACACTCCGGAGTTTGTGGGCCACACATGAGCGGATATGTATTGGCAAAGAAGATTCTTCGAGCAGGATATTATTGGCTCACTATGGAGCGTGATTGTATAAGTTTCGTGCGAAGATGCTATCAGTGTCAGATACACGGAGATTTGATTCATTCTCCACCGACTGAATTGCATACAACGTCAGCACCATGGTCGTTTGTTGCATGGGGTATGGATGTTATCGGACCTATAGAACCTGCGGCTTCCAATGGGCACAGGTTCATTCTGGTAACGATCGATTATTTTACCAAGTGGGTGGAGGCCAAAACCTTCAAATCAGTGACCAAGAAGGCGGTGGTGGACTTCGTACATTCCCATATCATCTGCAGGTTTGGAATTCCTAAGATAATCATCACAGATAACGGTGCCAATCTTAACAGCGGATTGATGAAGGAGGTCTGCCAACAGTTCAAGATTACACACCGAAATTCCACACCATATCGTCCCAAAGCAAATGGTGCGGTTGAGGCAGAAAACAAGAATATAAAGAAGATATTGAGGAAGATGGTAGAAGGGTCTAGGCAATGGCATGAAAAGTTACCATTCGCACTGTTGGGTTATCGCACTACCGTCCGGACTTCGGTAGGTGCAACTCCTTACTTGTTGGTGTACGGGACTGAAGCAGTAATACCAGTAGAAGTTGAAATCCCATCCCTCCGAATTGTCGCTGAAGCCGAGATTGACGATGATGAGTGGGTCAAAACCCGATTGGAGCAATTGAGCTTGATCGATGAAAAGAGATTGACAGCAGTATGTCATGGCCAATTGTATCAAAAGAGAATGGCAAGAGCATATAACAAGAAGGTACGTCCCGGGAAATTTGAAGTGGGACAACATGTGTTGAAGAGAGATCTACCACATCAGGCCGAAGCGAAAGGCAAGTTCGCTCCAAATTGGCAGGGACCGTTTGTTGTGACTAGGGTATTATCCAACGGCGCTCTATGTCTAACTGATATTGAAGGAAGGTGCACCGATATGGCTATCAATTCCGACGCAGTCAAGAGATATTACGTGTAATTCTTTAATGTGTTTGTCAATGTTTGGTTTCGTTTGTGTGTATTTGGCATTTTTCGGAGAATGAAATGACAGAGGCAATTTTTCTACTACCCAAACACTTTAACCCTTGTTTTCCCCTTTGAGCCTTAATTATTCTTTCATATACCCTCTTTTGGAATCCTCAAGGAAGATGTATAACAAAATAGAAAAAGAAACAAAGAAAAAAACACAAGAAAAAGTGAACTACGTTCGACCTGACTCCTTAAGAAGGATACGTAGGCGCCACCCGGCTCGGTCATAATAAAATAAAAAAAAATCAAAGATTCCCCAAGCAACAAAACTGGGGCAGAAGTCATTGTTCGTTTGAAAAGATAGTGTGGATTCTGAAAGTTGTAATGAGCTAACCGTCGAGGTTAAACCCATTTTCTTTAGCCCCACGCACAGAAACCACATTAAGAACCAAAAAAGACCTCTCGATCAGTATTTGAGAAATGCCAAGTCATGCGAATGAAACTACGCATGACACTTCAATCCTCGACTGAATCTAGGACTCACAAGCTGAAAAGGGATAGCCCCTTAGAGGAAATTCCATGGATAATACCCCAGCCCACCGCATGGAAAGAAAGCGAAATGAGAGAGTCTTAACGGTGAAAACCCTCGCGGGCACCTTAAGGCGAAGAAAGTTGAGAGAAACAAAATGAGAGAGTCTTATGGTGAAAACCTTTACAGGCACCCCAAGGCGACGGGAGGTCGAGAGAATCGAGAGAATCTTATTAGTGAAAACCCTTTGAAGGGCACTATGAGGTGACAAGGCGAGATGGTTACAAGGCATCTGCATGAGACAAGGTTGGGACATTCGTTTGCTTCTAGCAAAACGCGGCTATCAGAAAGTGATTGACATAAATAGACTGGGTAGATTAATCTCAAAGGCACGGCATAACCATTAGATCAATTATACATTCAGATAAGTTTTTCCCAGTTTTGAGTTCAGAAAAGTTTTCCCTTTCTTTTATCATTCGCGGTCAGCATTCTTTTTCTATCATTTTTCCTTTTCTTTTGTTTTCAAAAATTGACTTTTCAAAGCTTACTACCAAGTCTCCCAAAGCGGTACAATGAAGATGAATAGGCGTGGAACGAGGCAATAAGGCAAAAGTCGTTCCGATATTAAGATTGGAACGACGGGTTGATTGGAAGGTTCACAGGAATTATGGAGTACGATGGACACATATTACACATCCGGAAGATGATTTCTCACAACAGATCATCGACTAGAAGGGTCGGATCAAACTGGAGGTGGGAATAAAAGGGAGAGATGAGAGACCATCTGTGGAAAGAACACCATCCCCAGCAAATGTCAACGTCATCCCCAAAAGTTCGAGGGAGGCCAAGCAGCTGAAAGAGAAAAGGAAAATTGCCCCAGCAAGAGCAGCATGACCACTCACGATGTTTTGAAACTAACAATTTTTCTTTGATTTAAAGCAGGAAAAGAGGGTTCGTCGGCAGAAAAGCATGCCACGTAGAAGGTTATCAAACTAGGGCAGAAAATTTTCTCCCATGGCGAAAATTTTCTTGAAAGTAAATACCTAGTGGATAAGGATAGAAAGCAACGCAAGATTTTGGAAAATACCAGTTTCCAGTAGAGTAGTTTTGAAAGAGGCTAGACAACACGAGGAAGTGATCTTTCAGCCTAATATTATCCCCAGCAGTTCTTGGAGAAATGAAACGCTGATTTTCGAGATTTTCCCAGCAACAATATATACCGTAAGTTTTCAAGAAAGCAAAGCGCAAATCCCGAAGGAGGTTGGGAAAGAGGAAAAAGGAAAAGAGAGTCCCTGCCAGGGTAATTTTCAGTCAATGAAAATTCAACCCCCAACGAGCTCGGGGTAGAATAAAGGTTAAAGGAAATAGAAAAAGAGGAAGTAAAGAATACTTCCCCAGTAGCATTATCTCCAGCAGGTAAGTAAACGGTCCCAAGGATATCCCCAGCAGTCAAAGGAAAATAACATGATCCAGGAAGAAAGCAATTCCAAAACAAGGTAATTCAGAAGAAAAGGTGGCCCAAGAGACGATGCAGGAAGAAGAAAGTGGTACGTGAAGCAAAGGAAGGCGATATGGATGGGATGGAGTTAGTGAGTTGTAATTGAAGTCAGGGAGCCCGCCTGAAGAATGGAGTGGCGATTTAGTTTTGAAGTTGTAATTGAAGTCAGGGAGCCCGCCCGAAGAATGGAGTGGCGATTTAGTTTTGAAGTTGTAATTGAAGTCAGGGAGCCCGCCTGAAGAATGGAGTGGCGATTTAGTTTTGAAGTTGTAAGTTGAAGTCAGGGAGCCCGCCTGAAGAACGGAGTGGCGATTTATTTTGAAGTTGTAGTTGAAGTCAGGGAGCCCGCCTGAAGAATGGAGTGGCGATTTATTAGTTGAAGTTGAAGTCAGGGAGCCCGCCTGAAGAATGGAGTGGCATTTAATCTTGAAGTTGTAGTTGAAGTCAGGGAGCCCGCCTGAAGAATGGAGTAGCAATTTATTTTGAAGTTGTAGTTGAAGTCAGGGAGCCCGCCTGAAGA
>JASVEL010000516.1:0-81029 GCA_032618575.1 Nicotiana noctiflora | reverse complement strand
GCAACTGTTGAAGCCATACTTCTAAATTCTGCTTCTACAGAACTTCTAGCAACAGTTTCTTGCTTCTTTGACTTCCAAGAAATCAGAGCATCTCCAAACTTCACTAAATTGCCAGTTACTGATTTCCTAGTTTGAAGACAGCCTCCCCAATCTGAATCACAGAAACTTACAAGTTTGCTTGAGCTATCAGATGGCATTAAGAGACCAAGACTAGGAGAACTCTTGATGTATCTAACTACTCTTAAAGCAGCTTCTAAATGTGACTGCTTTGGTTTGTGCATGAACTGACTAAGGACTTGCACTACATAAGCAATATCCACTCTAGTCATAGTAAGATATAATAGCCGATCAATTAACCTTTGATACTTACTAACATCTTCTAATACTTTATCTTCTGTTTCTGATGAAGAAGAATCTGAAATAAGCCTATCATACTCTTTAGAAGTAAGTTTCACATTAGTTTCCATAGGAGTGCTAGCAGGTTTTGAACCACTAAGTCCCATTTCAGCAATGAGTTCCAAAGCATACTTCCTTTGGCTCATTACAATGCCTTTTGTTGATCTAGCAAACTCTATTCCAAGAAAGAACTTGAGTTCTCCAAGATCTTTCATTTTAAACTTCAACTTCAGGTCATTTCTGGTTTGTAGAATCAGTGTATGACTCGTCCCAGTTACAAGTAGATCATCTACATAGACAAGTACCAAAACAAGTTCAGATTTGATTTTCTTGACAAACAGTGAGTAGTCAAAATGACTTTGAGTAAATCCCAACTGTTACAGAGAATATGTGAGCTTCTTGTTCCATTGCCTAGGAGCTTGCTTAAGTCCATATAGAGACTTATGGAGTTTGCAGACATACTTCTTCCCCCCTTGGCTAGCAAACCCTGGTGGAACCTCCATATACACATCTTCAAGTAGATCACCTTGAAGAAAAGCATTATGTACATCCATTTGAAATATAGGCCAGTGTTTTGCAGCAGCAACGGCAAGAACTGATCTGACAGTAACCATCTTGGCCACAGGAGAAAATGTTTCATTGTAGTCTAACCCCTCCTGCTGGCTATACCCATTTGCTACCAGTCTAGCCTTGTATCTTTCTACTGCACCTGAAGAAGTATATTTCACCTTAAACACCCGTTTGCATCCAATAGGAGTCTTATCAGAAGGCAGTTCTACAATTGACCAAGTATGGTTATCTTCCAGAGCTGAAATTTCAGCTTTCATTGTTTCAATCCATTTCTTATCTTTGAGAGCATCAATATATGATTTAGGTTCAACTATAGCAGAATAGGCAGCTAAAGCAGTACTGTGAATATATGAGACATTATCATAGGTAATAACATCAGAAATTGGATAACAACAATTAGCATTCCCTTTTCCTGGAACAATGTAATCTTTTAGCCATATAGGAGGTCTGTAGGTTCTAGAAGACCTTCTGCTAGTATCAGTAGCTTCAACAGGAGTAGAAGTAGATGTATCAGATGATGATGAATTGTTAACATTATCAGATAAGAAGGGTATAAAATTAGTTGAAGAAGAAGAAGGAGATGTAGAAAAAAAGAGATTAGGAGATATAGACTGAGAAGAAATATCAGTAGAATTAAGAGAAGAAATGGTTGATACATCAAGAATAGGAAATAAGGATGAGGAAGGAGAAGAAGAAGTGACGGACTGAAAAGGGAAGATATTTTCCATAAAACCCACATCTCTACTTACATGAAACTCATTTGAATATAAGCCAAACATCTTATATCCTTTCTGTGTAGTAGAGTAACCAAGAAAGACAGCAGGATAAGCTCTAGGAGCAAATTTGTCAGGCCTTTTAACTGTGAAAACATAACCCAAACATCCAAAAACTTTCATATGTTTTAAAGATGGTACATGCCCAATCATCTTCTCAAAAGGAGATTTGTTGCCTAAAACAGTAGAAGGCAATCTGTTGATAATATAGACTGCAGCAGTTACACATTCACCCCAGAATTTCAAAGGTATTGAAGCTTGAAACCTGAGTGACCTAGCAACTTCTAAAATGTATCTATGCCTTCTTTCAGCAACTCCATTTTGCTGAGGTGTATAGATATAAGAACTCTGATGAATGATTCCTTGAGATTGTAACAGCTCTGCCATATGAGTATTAAAGAATTCACAACCATTATCAGATCTAAACACCTTCACAGAAGTAGAATACACATTTTTGGTCATAGCAAAGAAGGATCTCAAAGCAACAACAACTTCAGCTTTTGTTGGCAATAAGTAAATCCAAGTGTATCTTGAGTAATCATCTACTAAAGTCAAGAAATACCTTTTACCATCATATGTAGGAACTCTATAAGGCCCCCACACATCTGCATGAATTGTATGGAAGCATGAATCTGTAGAAGTAGAACTAACAGGAAAAGGTAATCTTGTTTGTTTTGCTAGAGGACACACTTCACATTGTATGACTTTATCATTACAACCTCTTGACTGTAAATCACAAGAATTATTTAGTTTCTGCAGAGTATCTATTGGAGCATGACCCAATCTCATATGCCATACATCAATACTCACTGTTTTATTACAACCTTTAACTACATTTACTGAGTTAGTCTGCTTTGAAATCTCTGAAGCACCAGATTCTTGACATGAATTTTGTATTCCCAAGTCTACTGACTTCATTGGAGTAGAATTGAACACATATAGACCATCTTCCTCTCTACCAATCCCCCTCACATGTCCACTGAAGAGCTCCTGGAAAATAAAGAAATCAGGAAAGAACATGACAATCCATCTCATTTCCTTTGTGAGCTTGGAAACATATAGAAGATTATACTTGAAGTCAGGAATGTACATCACATTAGACATTACTAGATTCTTCAGGATAGGAACAGATCCTATGTGACTAACATCAGTAACACTACCAATAGGTAGATGAACTTTTCCTCTCTTACCTTCAATAGACTTTGAATTGATCAACAAGTTATAATCATTCACCATATGACTAGAAGCACCTGAATCTACAATCCATTTTGTTAAGATTTTAGTAATATCACCACAGAATGGAATACATGCTGCCATAGCACTATCACTGCTTTCAGGTTGTTTTCCCAGTAGTTGAAGAATCTGCTTATATTGATCTTGAGTAAACTGAGGAATTCCAGATTGCACCTGAGAATGTCCTGCAAAGTTTGTAGAACCTGCCTGCACAGGTCTAGTAGAACTATCAGTTACAGAATTCACTGAATTCTCAAAGCCACTCTTCTTTTTGGACTTAAAATCAGATGGATATCCATTCAATTTGTAGCAATTTTCTCTAGTGTGACCTTTAAAATTGCAGTAGTCACAATGTTGACCATTTCTCTTAGACTTATAGTTACTTCCTCCTCCTCCAGTCTGGCTCTAGCTATTTCTCACATTTCCTTTATTGCTAAACAAGGCAGTCATCTCATAACCTGTTCCCAAAATTCCTTTACCATTGTGATGCATTAAATTTCCAGCTGACATTCCCTTATTACTAAACAATGCAGTACCTTCACTTACTTCAGTTCCCTGTGAAGCTAATGATCTTCTGCTTTCTTCAGAAATAATCATAGAATAGGCTCTGTTAATTGAAGGTACAGGAGACATGTTTAAAATCTGATTGCTAGACTGAGAATAGGTTTCATTTAACCCTATAAGAAACTGCAATAACCTTTGATATTCAAAGTGTTCAACATATTTCTTAGATTCTTCACAGCCACATCCAGGGCAAGGCATAAGAGCATCAAATTCTGCCCACAATTCCTTTAATTTCGAAAAATAAGCAGACACACTAGATAAGCCTTGAGTTAAAGTAGCAATCTGTTTATGCAAATACATCACTCTAGAGCCATTGACTTTATCAAAAGTTTCTTTTAGATCCATCCACACCTTATGTGCACTTGAAGCATAAACCATACCACTAAGCAATTCAGCACTCACAGAGTTCATAATCCATGACAAAACTATAGCATTACATTTTTTCCAAAGTCCATGAAGAGAAACAGGGAATTTCTCCTTTGAATACCTACCATCAACAAATCCTAGCTTGCTTTTTCCTAACAAGCTAATGCGCATAGTACTACTCCACAAGGTGTAATTCTCAGATCCTGTGAGCTTAACAGAGATAAGAGAACTACCTGGAGTATCACTCGATTGTAGAAATAGAGGATGATGTTGATCAATTACAGGAATAGCTGCTGGACCAGTCGCAACCTCTGCATGTGTTGAAATATCATCTTCTTCTGTAATCGCCATTGTTGATTTGAACCAAATTCACTCAATTTTGCTCAGATTCGAAGTATTTCTCAGATTTAGAAATCGAAGACAATCGAACACAAAATTGAACGAACGAAAGATAGATTCAGCTGAAGAAGAGGAGAACTGAAGAAATTCTATCCGTAGCTCTGATACCATGAAGAAACTGAAGCTCAGATAAAGCTTCAGTAATGGCGAAGAAGAAGAGAGGAGCTAAGACAGAAGAGAGAGAAGAAAGGAGCGGTTATTTTACTATTTCATATAACCGTAAAAAATAAAAATACACTCTGTATATGTACACTAAATAAAAGACTAACTCTACTATTTACACGTGTATATTTTAACAGATTTTTTAAATTTATAATGATGACGCACAACGGCAATTGTTCTTTCTAGAATATTTCCCATCATCATTTGACGAGAGACACAAAAGGGCAATCGATAGGGTTTGATATACCTTTCTACTTTGATATATAATTTAATTTTATGTCTAGTTATAATTTTTAGTTTTTCCCTATCGTTAGGCAAAAGTTTTAATTTTACCCTTTATTTGATGGGATTTACCCTATCATGGCATCAACTGAGAGAAATAATCTACTCATCCCTAAATTATTTATCCCCGACCTGTTATCATTCAGACCCCTTCCAAATTAAAAGGAATCATGTTTAGTAAACTGATATTCTTCCATTATCAATCAATATGCCAAACTACTATAAATCCAACTCCAAGCTTCCTTCGGCACAATACAGAGACAATAAATAGGGCTTTTGCTTGAAGTTTTCAATACTGGCTATCAATTGAATAATTTCAAAACAGTGGCTATAATTTAAATGGAATAGTGAAAAATGGCTACGAGTGAAAATAATTCCCTTAAATCAGGTAAAAATAGCACGGGCTAGCCAGTTTTTGGACTAATCGATCAAAAAATAGCCAGCTTTTATAAAGTCATTGAAAAATAGTCATTATTTTGCTGCAACACAGAAAATTCCAGCATAATATACTGGAGATCAGTGCACATGTGTATGAACATACAACATAATATACTGGAGATTGGAGCATTGATGCTCCAATCTCCAGTATATTATGCTGGACCGGTATATTATACTGGAACTCTAGTATATTATAATGGAGTATTTTTTTGGATTTTAAATAGTATTTCCGTTCAGATTTATCTTTACACGAAAAGTGGCTAAATTTTGATTACCATGTCATGTAACGGAGAGTTTAACTTGTTGCATCCTTTCTCCCGTACCCAAATTCAACTTCCGTCACAAAAGGATTTATTGACTTCATAGGGTCTCGGAGAAGCACCAGACAGGACAGGAGTGGAACTGCATGGAGAGGGCTGTCCTATCTGCCAGTCTTTCTGTTACATCAGATTATGTACTCGTGGTTTGCTTTTTTGGACATGGTAATTGTTTGGTTTTTTGGCGACCTGGAGACCTTAAGTGGACTAATGTTATTAGAAGATGGGGTGCAATCACCGTATCAGTTACTATAAGGGTCAATTTTGTTGTGTGTCATGGTCTGGCGAAGTGTGGGTTTTTGACATTCCAGGGTCTGATGTTCCTCAACCAATTGTAGGCCCACGCCTTCTTGTTGAGCTAGAGGAGGATATATGGCGTCACCACTCAGTTCAGTTATATCTAGTTGAGCTATCTGATGCACTATTACTTGTTACCCGATTCGCCAATTACAATGGTAGGTACGAGACCTTTAAATTTAAAGTCTTTGAATTAGATGTAATCAAAGGTGAACTGAGAGAGGAGATTAAAAGCTTGGGTGAGTCAGCGATATTTTTGGGCCATGGAGCAAGATCCATCGACTCCTCTAAGTCTATAGGAGTCAAGCCTAGTTACATATATTATACCTATGATTGGTATGATCATTACAGTGTGTTTGAAGGAGGGGGTGGAAGAGATATGAGGGCATACAATCTTAAAGACGGAAAAATTGAATCTTTTTATCCTGGATTGTCACTAAGTCCTATTTCCCCGCCACCTTGGTTAACACCATCATTCTGATAATGTGATTGGATGTTGGCTTATTGTTTCTTTTCAGTTTGGTGGATTTTTTCTTTCTTTTTTTTTGCATTGTCAGTTTGAAGTTTTAATATATTTATTCTCCTTCGTTATAATCTTGGCCGATGGTTGATATTAATGTTGTCGTGTTTAAAAAAACTCTTGTTGTTCTTATAGATGATTCAGGCTTATGATATTCTTGTGTACTGTAGCCACTTTTGACCTTGTCCAAGAATTCCTTGCATTGGCTTTTCAATATGTTTTTAAGCTGTGACTCCGTGAGTTGGACTAACTGGTTTAGTCCACCAGTATTTTCTTTACCATATTTACGTCCGATCACTCTTTTCAACGAGTCTTCTCAATCTTGAAAGCGATTTAAATTGCAACTAATAAAGTTCCTGCCATCTGACCAAGAGGTCAGGTGTTTGTAGAAACAGCCTTTGCGGAAATGTCATCTGGCTTGTTTTAAGTGCTTTTTGTTAGAAAAATTTGAGGAATTATGGAGAATAAAAGGTTTAGCTTGAGGCGTGTCAAGGACATTGTTCTTAAAGATATTTTACGTTGTTATTATGGAGAATAACGCTGCTAATGTTGTTGTTGATGCTACTACTTATGTTGCACCAATTGTTTATGTTGCTATTTGTGGTGGAGATAAATTTTACCGCAAGCACGCTGTTGTTGACAAAGGATAAGAAATTGTTACTAGAAGCAGCCTTGTGGAGGACAACAATCGTCGGGAAAAATCAAGTAACAGGTATGATAAAATAAATGGTTATAAGCCCAAAACCAACAATCAACCTAGCCATATTGTTGCTCGATGCCGGAAAAGAGTTGGGAATGACAATCCGACTAAGGCTAAAGTAAATTTGACTGAAGCCAAAGTGGATGATATAATTGTTGCGGTTGTTTCCCAAGTGAACCTTGTGGCCAATATGAAAGATTGGGTGTTAGATTCTGGTGCCACTAGGCACATATGTGCTAACAAAAAAGACTTTGTGTCTTACTAACTCAAAAAGAAATATTTAGAATTATGTCTAGGTTCATTATGTTAATATAATATTAATGAGTATTAATATGCATGTAACTGATGAGACTTTCAATTACAATTTGAATACAATAAAACTGATGATTGAAGTAATGATTTTATCATTTTGACATTTATGGCTTAACGTTATGGATTTTGTACGTTATTGACTGTTCAATGACTTTACTACTGGAAATTAATAGGTATTGCTTTATGGTTGAATTTTCTGATGTTTTCATTTTGAATAGTCTCAACAGAGAGTCTAGTTATGTTTTGTATATATATATATATATATATATATATATATATATATATATATATATATATACCTCCTCGTCTTCATAACAGATTGAGAGTGAAAATAACTAAGCTAAAAACTTTTCTTCTTCTTTCTTTTGTGTTGGGTTTTCTTCTTATATATCTTTGTTGTTTCTGCTCCTAGTTGTGACGACCCAAGGGGTCATCACTTATTTTATTAATCATTTCGAGCTTCTGAGGCCTTGAAAACCTCATTCCATGTTGCCTCGATTTACGTGCACAATCCGGGCATGTAGCCGGAAAGATTTTTGTGATAGAAAATATGAATTCTATGAGAAATTTGGATAAAAATGATATTAATATTGATATGGTTGACTTCGGTCAACATTTTTAGTAAACGGATCCGGACCCGAGATTGGATGGTCCCGAGAGGTCCGTAGGAAAATATGGGACTTGGACATGTGTCCGGAGTCGAATTCTGAGGCTTAGAGCCCAAGTTATGAATTTTTCTATGAAATTGTTTTTGATGTAATTGTTAAAGGAAATGAATTAATTGACCTTGGTATCGGGCTCGTATTTTGGTTCCGACACCCAGTACAAGTCTTAAATATTATATATGTGATTTCTGTAAAGTTTGGTGACATTTGGATGTCGTTTGAGATGTTTTGGACCTTGAGTCCCAAGTTTGAAAGTTTTGAAAACCAAAGGTATGAAAATCATGAATTTGAGGCTTGATTTGATGAAAACGATGTGATATTGGCGATGTGATCGCACGAACAGGTTCATAATGTGTTTTTGAGGTTGTGTACATGTTTGGTTTGGAGCCCGGGGGCTCGGGTGAAGATTTGATAGGCCGTTGGATTAAATTCTGAAATGTTGCACTGCTGGTTTTTCACCCAGCTGTTGGCTTCGCAATTGCGAAGCATTTCTCGCAATTGTGAAGGGGGATGATCAAGGCAGGGCTCGCAAATGCGAACCCTGATCGCAAATGCGAAACCCCTCATGCCCAGCCTTGTTCGCAAATGCGAACAATTGTTCGCAAATGCAAACGTCCCCAGGGTCTGCCTATGTTCGCAAATGCGAACAAAGTTCGCAAATGCGAACACTGCCCCATATTGCCTTGGTTCGCAAATGCGAACCATTGTTCGCAAATGCGAACACTGCCCTATACAGCCTATGTTCGCAAATGCGAACACCCCCTTTGTCTGCCAGTGTTCGCAAATGCGAACAAATGTTCGCAAATGCGAACTTCCCAGCCTTAGCTTATTTTTCAAACTCCAGAAATTGATCGGGGTTCGCAATTGCGAACCCATGTTCGCAAATGCGAACACAGAGACCTGTAAAACACGATTTTAAGTTCATTTCCTCACTTTTTACAAAACAAAAACACCCATTTGCGATTCTTCACGGATTCCTTCTTCATCAAACAATTGTAAGTCACTTTTTACTTAATTCTTTCAATTCCTAACATCATTAAACATGTTTTTCATTAGAAATCAAAGGTTTTCATGGTAGAATTCTTGTTTTTGTTAGAAAATAGGGTTTTTCATAAATTGGGAATTGGACCTCGAATTGAGGTCCGATTTTGAAACAAATCATATACATGAACTCGTGGGGGATGGGTAACCGGATTTTGGTCCTAACCCCGAGTTCCGACCATGTGGGCCCGGGGTTGAAATTCACTATTCCGGGCAGAATGTTGTAAAAGATGTATTGGAATTAGTTTGTTGAGTAGTATTGATGATATTAAATCAATTGTGTATAGATACGATTGGATCGGAGCCAAATTTGAAAGAAAAAGACATTTCCACGGATTGAATTGTTCATAAACATTCGAGGTAAGTGTTTGTTCTATCCTAGCTTGAGGGAATAGGATTATGTGTTATGTGTTATGTGATCGAGTGCGGTGTATGGGTCGTGGTGACGAGCATCCATACACTGGCGTCTAGTATGACCGTGAGTCGTTGAAAAATGATTATTTTGAGATATATTACAGGTGGAATTGTTATTGTTCTCCCTTGTCGGGACTTGTTGTGAAGATGATTATTGATTGCCCTTGTTGGGACGGTTTATGAATTACTCTTTCTTTCTTTGCCCTTAACTGTGATTGTTATTTGGGTGACGAAGAGTGATAATGCACGAAGGGTGATGCCGTGCCTTGATTTATTATTTATGCACGAAGGTTAATGCTGTGCCATGTTTTATTGATTATGCACGAAGGATCATGCCGTGCCCTGTTATTGAACCATGTACGAAGGATCATGCCGTACTATGGATGTGAGGATGAGAGTAAAAGCACGAAGGGTGATGCCGTGTACTTTATTTGCTTATTTGGTGAGGATGAGAGTAAAAGCACGAAGGGTGATGTCGTGCAACCGCTTGCTATTCTTTGATTTGATATTACTTGTGTTTCCATTATACTTTGTTTTTCCTTGTGAATTTATTAACCGTTGTTAATTGTTGAATTCTTTGAGATATTCCTTATTGTGTTATTACCTGGTTATTTCTTGTTATTCTGTGGTATACATATATATTGAATTGCACAGGTTTATGTGGGTGTCTGGTCCTAGGCTTGTCACTACTTCGCGGGATAGGCCAGGCACTTACCAGCACATGGGGTCGGTTGTGCTGATACTACACTTCTGTGCGTTTTTGCACAGGTCCAGGTTACGATCAGGAGCAGCAGCAGTAAATCGATTGCGTGGGAGTTGATCACATTTGAGACCGAGGTAGCTTGCAGACGTCCGCAGGCCCGGCGTCTCTCTCTTTATTTATGTTACTAGCCGTAGTCTCTTTGTTCCGAGACAAACAGAATTATGTTATATTTCTTTCAAACTTTTATGTGTAGTATTCAGTAGTAGTTCGTGAGTTGGTGACTCCACGTCTTGGGTAGAGGATTTCGGTATGATTTTCATCTTGTAATTAGTTATTTCTATTTCGATAAAGTATTCCGCATTTATTTAATTAAAATTGTGTTAAAAACATGTTAGTACGAATACAGTGGCTTGCCTAGCTACCACGAGTAGGCGCCATCACGATCCCGATGTTGGGGGAACATCCGGGTCGTGACAAGTTGGTATCAGAGCTCTAGGTTACATAGGTCTCACCACTCACGAACAAGCTTAGTAGAGTTTGAGAGGTAGGTACGGAGACGTCCGTACTTGTCCTCCAGAGTCTATTGAGTTAGGAAAGAGTCTCTCATTTGTTCTTTCTTGTCATGCGACTTATTCCTCAATTACTGATTGAATTTCTATTCTTTCCTTTCGTAGATGGTGAGGACACGCGCTTCTTCGTCCGCTGACCAGCAGCCCGAGCCCCAGGCAGCTCCCGTGAGGGGCAGGGGCCAAGGCCGTTTCAGAGGCCGTGGTAGGGGTAGAGATCAGCCCCAGGCAGCTACCCCAGAGGTGGAGCCTCATATTGAGATTGACGAGGAGGTTCGGTTCCAGCAGCTCCAGTGGGCCCAGCTCAGGTCCTAGGAGAGGCTTTATTTACCCCGGATCTCCGGGATGCTTTGGTCAGAATAGCGGGATTTATGGACAGCATTGCCAGAGCGGGTTTATTATCAGTTGCACCAGCCGCTTCTCAGGCTGGAGGAGGGGCCCAGACTCCTGTTGCTCGTACTCCGGAGCCAGTAGCTCCTCAGCCTCAGGCACCAGTAATTCAGCCAGCTGTGGCCACTCAGTCAGGTACCACAGCTTATGCCGGCGATGGAGCGGCCATGACTTTCGATTCGTTATGGAGGCTTGATCGGTTCTCCAAGCTATTTACCACTACATTCAGTGGAGCCGCATCAGAGGATCCTCAGGATTTCTTATTCAGTTGTCATGAGATTCTAAAGACTATGGGGATCGTGGAGACAAACGGAGTTGACTCCTGTACCTTCAGGCTTGCAGGATCCGCCAAGACTTGGTGGAGAGATTATTGCCTGACTCGACCAGCAGGGTCCCCAGCTTTATCATGGGACCAGTTTGCGGAACTATTTATGGAGAAGTTTCTCCCTGCCACTCAGCGGGATATACTTCGGAGGCAGTTTGAGCGCCTCCATCAGGGCACTATGACAGTTACACAGTACGAGACGAGGTTTGTCGATTTGGCTCGTCATGCAGTGGTGATACTTCCCACAGAGCGAGAGAGTGTCCGCATGTTTATAGATGGGCTTAATCAGCCGATTAGACTCCAGATGGCTATAGGCGTGGGGAGTGACATATCATTTCAGGAGGCATCCAATGCAGCACGCAGAGTTTAGATGGCTCTTGCTAGGGGAGTCGGTTATTCTTCAGATAAGAGGCCTCGTCATTCAGGCAGGTTTGGTGGTTCTTTCTCTGGTGGCAGAGAATCCTTTGATAGAGGCCAATCTTCCAGGCCTTTTCATTCTGCCCTTCAGGCTTCACAGGGTGGACCAGGTGATCGTGGTTTTCGGGGGCATTATTCAGACCAGCCTCCTATTAATGCTCATCCCTTTCAGAGTATTCGTGGAGGCCATTCAGGTCGTCAGGGCCAGCAGCCCTATCAGTCTAAGAGTTGCTACGGTTGTGGTGACCCAGGTCATTTTATCAGGTATTGCCCTTTAGCAGCAGGCAATTCTCAGCAGCGAGGTCCTCGTCCTATGATTCAGGCCCCAGCTGACCCTCAGCCTGCCCAGCCAGCCATAGGCGGGGGTAGAGATTATAGAGGTGGAGGTCGAGACCGTAGAGGTGGAGACCAGCCAGCCAGAGGTAGAGGTCAGCCAACTGATGGTCGTCCTAGAGACGCGGCTCGGAGAAGGGAGGTGCGGATCCCCGATTCTATGCTTTACCGGCCCGAGCCGCAGGCAGAGGCATCGGATGCCGTGATTACGGGTACTATTCTTGTGTGTGGCGCAGGTGCTTCGGTATTATTTGACCCCGGATCTACATATTCCTATGTGTCTTCCTACTTCGCACCGTATTTGGTTGTACCCAGCTATGCTCTGGATATTCCAGTTTATGTGGCTACACCAGTGGGTGACTCCATTGTAGTCGATCGGGTGCATCGTTCGTGCGTAGTTATATTTGGGGGTCTCGAGACCCGTGTTGATCTGTTGCTTTTGGATATGGTAGATTTTGATGTCATATTGGGGATGGACTGGTTGTCCCCATACCATGCTATTCTTGATTGCCATGCTAAGACTCACAACCTTAGCCTTGCCAGAATCACCCCGATTAGAGTGGAAAGGTACCTCAAGCCACTCCGTTCGCACTGTTATTTCTTATGTTAAGGCTCGACGCATGGTCGAGAAAGGGTGTCTAGCTTATCTGGCTTATGTTCGTGATTCTACCGCAGAGGTTCCTTCTATTGAGTCAGTCCCTATTGCACGGGAGTTCCCTGAGGTTTTTCCTTCAGACCTGTCGGGCATGCCACCCGACAGGGATATTGATTTCTGTATTGATCTGGCACCGGGCACTCGACCCATCTCTATTCCACCCTATCGTATGGCCCCGCCGGAGCTAAAAGAGCTGAAAGATCAGTTGCAAGACCTTCTTGAGAAGGGCTTTATCAGGCCCAGTGTTTCCCCCTAGGGAGCACCTGTATTATTTGTAAAGAAGAAAGATGGCTCGATGCGGATGTGTATTGATTACCGGCAGTTAAACAAGGTGACTATCAAAAATAAATATCCACTTCCGCGAATTGATGATTTATTTGACCAGCTTCCAGGGAGCGAGGGTATTCTCTAAGATAGACTTGAGGTCAGGCTACCATCAGCTGAAGATCAGGGCGGTTGACATTCCTAAGACATCCTTTCGCTCTAGATATGGGCATTATGAGTTCTTGGTCATGTCCTTCGGGTTGACCAATGCCCCAGCAGCATTCATGGAGTTGATGAATCGGGTATTCAGGCCTTACTTAGATCCGTTCGTGATAGTCTTTATAGATGACATCCTGGTGTACTCCCGCAGCCAGGAAGAGCACGAGCAGCACCTCGGAGTGGTTCTTCAGACTCCGAAAGATAACCAGCTATATGCCAAATTTTCTAAATGTGAGTTCGGGCTGAGTTCGGTAGCATTTCTGGGTCACATTGTATCGATGGAAGGTATTCGAGGTAGACCCAAAGAAGATTGAGGCGGTCCGAATTGGCCTCGACCAGCCTCAGTGACGGATCCGGAGTTTATCGGGATTAGCAGGTTATTACCGTCGATTTGTAGAGGGGTTTTCATCTATTGCGGCCCGATGACCAGGTTCGACTCGGGAAGGGTGTCCAGTTTCGGTGGTCGGAGGAGTGTGAGGAGAGCTTTCGAAGCTCAAGACGGCCTTGACCACCGCACCAGTGTTGGTACTACCTACGGGTGCAGGGCCTTATACAGTTTATTGTGACGCATCTCGTACGGGGCTTGGAGCGGTATTGATGCGGGATGGTAAGGTTATCGCTTATGCTTCGAGGCAGTTAAAAATACATGAGAAGCCTTAAAGATCTGCATCACTTGACTGTTTTCGTTTGTTTGATCAAGCGGAGGCATTATCTATATGGTGTGACATGTGAGGTGTGCACCGATCACAAAAGCCTACAGTACTTGTTCAAGCATAAGGAGTTGAATCTACGACAGCGGAGATGGTTAGAGTTGCTAAAAGACTATGATGTTACTATCTTATATCACCCAGGGTAAGGCCAATGTGGTGGCCGATGCTTTGAGTAGAAAGTATGCCAGCATGGGTAGTCTTGCATACATTCCGGTCAGTCGGAGACCATTAGCTCTAGATGTCCAGGCCTTAGCCAACCGGTTCGTGAGATTAGACATTTTCTGAGCCTAGCAGGGTGTTAGCCTGTACGGTCGCTCGTTCTTCTTATTAGAGCGTATCCGTGAGAGGCAATTTGATGATCCTCATTTGCGTGAGTTGAGAGATACAGTACAGCGGGGAGGTGCCACACAGGTAAACCTAGATGATGATGGGGTATTGAAATTGCGGGGTCGAGTTTGTGTACCCAATGTCGAAGGGATTCGAGAGTTGATCTTAGCAGAGGCCCACAGTTCGCGGTATTCTATTCACCCAGGCGCCGCGAAGATGTACCAGGACTTACGGCAACACTATTGGTGGCGCAGAATGAAGAAAGATATCGTTGCGTATGTCGCTCGGTGTCTGAATTGTCAGCAGGTGAAATATGAGCACCAGAGACCTGGTGGTGTATTCCAGAGGATTGAAATTCCCGAGTGGAAATGGGAGCGGATCACTATGGACTTCGTTATTGGACTTCCTTTGACTCGGAGGAAATTTGATGCTATTTGGGTCATTGTTGATAGGTTGACCAAGTCAGCACACTTTATTCCAGTATCTGTCTCATACTCGTCGGAGAGGTTAGCGGAGGTTTACATTAGGGAGATTGTTCGTCTCCACGGGGTGCCGTATCTATTATCTCCGATCGGGGAACGCGGTTTACCTCGCGGTTCCGGAGAGCGGTTCAGCGAGAGTTAGGCACCCGGGTTCGGTTGAGTACGGCATTTCATCCTCGGACGGATGGCCGGTCCGAGAGGACTATTCGGATCTTAGAGGACATGCTTCGAGCCCGTGTTATTGATTTCGGAGGCTCGTGGGACCGGTTTCTGCCATTAGCAGAGTTCGCCTACAATAACAGTTACCAATCTAGCATCCGGATGGCTCCGTATGAGGCGTTGTATGGTAGGCGATGTCGATCACCGGTTGGATGGTTTGAGCCGGGAGAGGCTCGGTTGTTGGGTACAGACTTAGTTCAGGAGGCCATGGATAAGGTCAAGACTATTCAGGAGAGATTGCGTTCAGCTCAGTCTAGGCATAAGACTTATGCGGATCGTAAGGTTCGAGATGTAGATTTCATGGTTGGTGAACGAGTATTGCTCCGAGTGTCGCCTATGAAGGACGTGATGAGGTTCGGGAAGAAGGGCAAGCTCAGCCCTAGGTATATTGGTCCATTTGAGATTCTAGACAGAGTGGGAGGGGTGGCTTACACATTAGCTTTGCCGCCTAGCTTATCAGCCGTGCATCCAGTTTTTCACGTATCTATGCTTCGGAGATACCACGGCGATCCCACACATGTGTTAGACTTCAGTACTGTCCAATTGGACAATGATCTATCTTACGAGGAGGAGCCGGTGGCTATTCTAGACCGGCAGGTTCGACAGTTGAGGTCGAAGAGTTATCCTTCCGTGCGTGTTCAGTGGAGAGGTCAGCCTCCTGAGGCATCGACCTGGGAGTCCGAGTCTGATATGCGGAGCCGCTACCCACACTTGTTTCCTGACTCAGGTACTCCTTTCTTTTGTCCGTTCGAGGACGAACGATTGTTTTAGAGGTGGAGATTGTGACGACCCAAGGGGTCATCACTTATTTTATTAATCATTTCGAGCTTTTAAGGCCTTGAAAACCTCATTCCATGTTGCCTCGATTTACGTGCACAATCCGGGCATGTAGCCGGAAAGTTTTTTGTGATAGAAAATATGATTCTATGAGAAATTTGGATAAAAATGATATTAATATTGATATGGTTGACTTCGGTCAACATTTTTAGTAAACGGATCCGGACCCGAGATTGGATGGTCCCGAGAGGTCCGTAGGAAAATATGGGACTTGGACATGTGTCCGGAGTCGAATTCCGAGGCCTAGAGCCCAAGTTATGAATTTTTCTATGAAATTGTTTTTGATGTAATTGTTAAAGGAAATGAATTAATTGACCTTGGTATCGGGCTCGTATTTTGGTTCCGACGCCCGGTACAAGTCTTAAATATTATATATGTGATTTCCGTAAAGTTTGGTGACATTCGGATGTCGTTTGAGATGTTTTGGACCTTGAGTTCCAAGTTTGAAAGTTTTGAAAACCAAAAGTATGAAAATCATGAATTTGAGGCTTGATTTGATGAAACCGATGTGATATTGGCGATGTGATCGCACGAACAAGTTCATAATGTGTTTTTGAGGTTGTGTACATGTTTGGTTTGGAGCCCGGGGGTCTCGGGTAAAGATTTGATAGGCCGTTGGATTAAATTCTGAATTTTTGCACTGCTGGTTTTTCACCCAGCTGTTGGCTTCGCAATTGCGAAGCATTTCTCGCAATTGCGAAGGGGGCTGATCAAGGCAGGGCTCGCAAATGCGAACCCCGATCGCAAATGCGAAACCCCTCATGCCCAGCCTTGTTCGCAAATGCGAACAATTGTTCGCAAATGCGAAAGTCCCCAGGGCCTGCCTATGTTCGCAAATGCGAACAAAAGTTCGCAAATGCGAACATTCCCTATACTGCCTTGGTTCGCAAATGCGAACCATTGTTCGCAAATGCGAACACCGCCCTATATAGCCTATGTTCGCAAATGCGAACATTAGTTCGCAAATGCGAACACTCCCTTTGTCTGCCAGTGTTCGCAAATGCGAACAAATGTTCGCAAATGCGAACTTCCCAACCTTAGCTTATTTTTCAAACTCCAGAAATTGGTCGTCGCAAATGCGAACACAGAGACCTGTAAAACACGATTTTAAGTTCATTTCTTCACTTTTTACAAAACTAAAACACCCATTTGCGATTCTTCACGGATTCCTTCTTCATCAAAACAATTGTAAGTCACTTTTTACTTAATTCTTTCAATTCCTAACATCATTAAACATGTTTTTCATTAGAAATCAAAGGTTTTCATGGTAGAATTCTTGTTTTTGTTAGAAAATAGGGTTTTTCATAAATTGGGGAATTGGACCTCGAATTGAGGTCCGATTTTGAAACAAATCATATACATGAACTCGTGGGGGATGGGTAACCGGATTTTGGTCCTAACCCCGAGTTCCGACCATGTGGGCCCGGGGTTGAAATTCACTATTCCGGGCAGAATGTTGTAAAAGATGTATTTGGTCTTGAGAATTAGTTTGTTGAGTAGTATTGATGATATTAAATCAATTGTGTATAGATACGGTTGGATTGGAGCCAAATTTGAAAGAAAAAGACATTTCCACGGATTGAATTGTTCATAAACATTCGAGGTAAGTGTTTGTTCTATCCTAGCTTGAGGAAATAGGATTATGTGTTATGTGTTATGTGATCGAGTGCGGTGTATGGGCTGTGGTGACGAGCATCCATACACTGGCGTCTAGTATGACCGTGAGTCGTTGAAAAATCATTATTTTGAGATATATTACAGATGAATTGTTATTGTTCTCCCTTGTCGGGACTTGTTATGAAGATGATTATTGATTGCCCTTGTTGGGACAGAGTTTATGAATTACTGCTTCTTTCTTTACCCTTAACTGTGATTGTTATTTGGGTGAGGAAGAGTGATAATGCACGAAGGGTGATGCCGTGCCATGTTTATTTATTTATGCACGAAGGTTAATACCGGTGCCATGTTTTATTGATTATGCACGAAAGATCATGCCGTGCCCTGTTATTTGAACCATGTACGAAGGATCATGCCGTACTATGGATGTGAGGATGAGAGTAAAAGCACGAAGGGTGATGCCGTGTACTTTATTTGCTTATTTGGTGAGGATGAGAGTAAAAGCACGAAGGGTGATGCCGTGCAACCGCTTGCTATTCTTTGATTTGATATTACTTGTGTTTCCATTATACTTTGTTTTTCCTTGTGAATTTATTAACTGTTGTTAATTGTTGAATTCTTTGAGATATTCCTTATTGTATTATTACCTGGTTATTTCTTGTTATTCTGTGGTATACATATATATATTGAATTGCACAGGTTTATGTGAGTGTCTGGTCCTAGGCTTGTCACTACTTCGCCGGGATAGGCCAGGCACTTACCAGCACATGGGGTCGGTTGTGCTGATACTACACTTCCGTGCGTTTTTGCACAGGTCCAGGTTACGATCAGGAGCAGCAGCAGTAAATCGATTGCGTGGGAGTTGATCACATTTGAGACCGAGGTAGCTTGCAGACGTCCGCAGGCCCGACGTCTCTCTCTTTATTTATGTTACTAGCTGTAGTCTCTTTGTTCCGAGACAAACAGAATTATGTTATATTTCTTTCAAACTTTTATGTGTAGTATTCAGTAGTAGTTCGTGAGTTGGTGACTCCACGTCTTGGGTAGAGGATTTCGGTATGATTTTCATCTTGTAATTAGTTATTTCTATTTCGATAAAGTATTCCGCATTTATTTAATTAAAATTGTGTTAAAAACATGTTAGTATGAACACAGTGGCTTGCCTAGCTACCACGAGTAGGCGCCATCACGATCCCGATGTTGGGGGAAAATCCGGGTCGTGACACTAGTTATACTAGAAGAGCTTGTTGAATCCTGGGGGATACGCCTAATATTATTCATCTCGGTATGGGCGAAATATCCTTAAGGACAGTGTCCTTGACACGCCTCAAGCTAAACCTTTTATTCTCCATAATTCTTCAAATTTTTCCAACACTTTTAAGCTAAAATAGCTTTTAAGCCATTTTGTAGTGTTTGGATAATGTAAAAACGTATTTTTAAGCTAAAATGACAAAAACAAGTCAAAAACCAAAAGTTAGAATTCCTAACTTATGGCTTAAAAGCTATTTTAACTTAAAAGTCGTTTAAAAGAAGTCCATCCAAACGGGCTATAGATCTTTGTGGTCCGGCCCTTCCCCGAACGCCGCGTATAGCAGGAGCTTAGTGCACTGGCCTGCTCTATTGTGGGGTGTCCAATCACTTACTCCAAGAACGCCTTGTCTTTTGCTATTCATTGTTGTTTGCCATCTCATGAGGTGTCCGGATTGCCTTCCCAAAGGAAAACCCAACCTTCTTATCAGTAATCTCCTGACCAGATAATATGGATAAATTATTGCAAATCCTTCAGTGATAACCAATGGTACTCTAGATGGGTTTTTTCCGGCCTGTAGAGGTTTAAGGCAAGGGGATCCTATTACCATTTTCCTATTTTTGCTAGTTATTGGAAGTTTCAGCAGATTGGTGTTTAAAGCAATGGAATTATCATGGATTAGGGATTCCGGGTAAGTGCTTTGGACCATAGAAACATCAAGGTTACCCATGTTTTATATGCAGACAACACACTCATTAGTCATTACTGTGTTATGCAGATGAATAATTGCAGGATTGCGGATCAATCTCAGGAAGAGTTATATACTCTCTGCGAATGATGTTACAAACTCAAAAGATCAAAAGTGATTATCCGAGTCAAGTGAAATTACTTGGGCAAGAGCTGACGGTCATACAACATATATAGTGAAACTAGTACAGATATGTAACATATTATGCATTTTAAGACAGTCAACAGTAGCTCTCTACGCTTTCTGGTGTATCCTTACATCCCCCAAAAGGGGGCACAAAATGAAGGAAAGACCTGCTCCTAGTTAGTGATATATTGTGCACGGTGCCCACCAGCGTCGCCGGAATTGCTACATATACAAAATTTATGCTTAGTTATATCATCCCATCACTTCCATATCTTCATCAGAGAAAGGAAAAAAATTCTCTTTCTTTGGACTTTCATGAACATTATACTTTACAAGCTTGACTTGTGTTCCTCTTATATCTGCGTCCTTCACTCGATCTTTGCGCTTTCTATCACCATCAGTAGACAATTTATCTGTACAAAAGTAAGCAGCAGAGACTGGTTTGTCCAATGAATCTTCCATTTCCTCATCGCCAATGTATTTGCCTTTCCTATGCTCTCTCTCTTTAGCAGTCCAGCATTCAGGATTAGATTCAGGGAGACAACAGTCTGGCAATGAATTACAAATTGCTGCTTTGGCATGGAACTTCAGTTTGTCGTGATCAAACACCCAGAGACCTTGGTCTTCCAGGATAAAAAGCCATTCTGTGGATATAGGCAACGTATCTTAGAAGACACAAACATGGCAATGAAGAGTTAAGTATAATAGTAGTATGTTATCTACAAGGTAGGTTTGCTATTGATTTTGAAAAGCACAAAATATGTGAACTTGGCCAGTAGAAAAGCAAAACCAAAAAGAACCAAAGTATTCAAATGACTAGCAAAACCAGATAAAAGACGTACTTATGAGAGTTTTGGGTGACGTAAATTTTGGATTCCTTAGGTTCTCTTCTGTTCCAGCTCTGGTAGAGACCCATTTAAGTAATTTGCTGGGTAGCTGAGACTCGGAGAAAGCATTTACATAAGCAAGCACCCTATCTTGATCACATATTTCCCTAGAGCCAGCAATTCCCAGATTTATTAGCACAGAGAAAAAGTTATCAAGCTTATTTCAAATTTCGGAGAAGCAATTTTCCGTACCTAGCAAACTGGATGGCGTTATCAGCTACTAAGGACCACAGTAGAGCCAAGTTCCTGAAGTGGGATTCTGGAAGCTGAAACCATCTGCTAGAACCTAGAAATGAATGATCAACCAGTATCACAGCATCATACAATAGTTTCTGTAGAACAACTGCGTCTTCAGAACTCTGCAACAACAAATATATTGGAAAGAAAAAGAAAATAACTTGTCAGCTTTAAAGAAATCAATCTTATGCTGCATGTTTAAACTTTCATTAGCAGGGACTAGAGATATCCTTAACACAAGTATCAAACATCAAACGCACACATACAAAGAGATTGGGGAGTACAGCACAGCGTGGAAGTGGTTGGACCAGTCGTACATGCTATCCACTCTTAAATCTTTGCGATAATGAAGGTTGTCATGAATACGTACCAATAAGGTAGTGACCACCAGCCTTTTTTCCAACAGTATTCTGAGAAGCATATCTACAAATAAAACTCAAATCGATCAAGAATCAAGTCCAAAATTGTCAATGCAAAGCGTCAAATACATGCCCCGGCTTAAGCGAAGCACGCAAAAAATGCAGCTAATCCGGTTTACTAAGGTTTTATCATGCAATGCAGTCAAAAGCTCAAAATAAACTATATGAAATGCCAGGAATCTAGTAATTGGAGGGGTTCAAATACTCTCCCTCCCTCACTCTCTCTCTCGGGTCACCAAGATTCAAACAGATGCTTAGTTATGGCATCTGTAGGATAAGTGATGCTGGAAGATCAAGAATGATACATTTGCCAAGATTGGTTTTCCAGACGCACACAACTGCTTTTCTTCAAGTATCCTCCCGAACATCATTATTCTGCTGTTTAATTTTCCCACTCAAGTACAAAGTTCCCTCTGAAAATGCACCCTATTATGATGGTGCGTACAGCTTATTAGATAGCTAACAGTAGCAATTCCAGCGCATGTAACTATTGAGATTTCATGGAAAGAATATTGCATCAGTAGATAGAGAACTTTATGAATATGCAGCCACCAGATAAAGAAAATTGGACTACTGCGTTTAGATGGTGGGGTTAATTAGAACCCAAAAAAACCATTTTGCACATGGAAGATTTAAATAGAGAATGCATTCTCGGAAACAAATCGCAATTCAAAGTAAATGGAGTTCCAGAAAATGAACTCTTCAAAGAATACCTAGAATATGTCAAATTAAATTCCAAGAGTAGCTGAACCTTACTTCACATGCAGCAGCTTCTTTTCACAAACCATCAACCAAACTCCAAAAAAGCCTAAAGAAAGTAAAATGGTGATGGCAATAATATTGAACAACCTCAACCAAGTCACAACAACGCAAGTACAAAAATATTAAAGGTTCCTTCAACTTTAGTGATAAACAACCAACTTAACTCGCACCGTTTGCACATCAAAGTTTATATCCATAAGTTCCAGTTTTACCAGCAAAAGAAATATAAGTGGGACTACCAATTAACTCAGTAAATATACGTCCATAGATAAGCATGATACTACAAAATTGACCATTCACATGTTGATACCCATATACTGGACCCAAGGCTAGCTAACTCCTAACGGCTTCATACTAGAAAATGAAAGTCTAAGGGTGTACCACCCAATGGGTTATAAGGTAAAGGGATTAGTGATAAGTAAAATTGATAGAAGGCTGTCCTCAACACGAGGGTTTTCTTCTCTTTCAGGGAGTGAGCTAATCAATTTGTTCTCAACATTGCAGCAACAGCTACAGCTAATTGGTTCTTCAATTGATTGGTGAAAAAAAGGAGTTTAGTATGGAACAGTAAATAAAAATACAAGAACAATGATATTTAATTATTTATATGATGCAGACAACATGACATAGTATCATAAAGACCCATATATACAGAAAGTTTGAAAGACATTACAAAGAAAGTTCGATACGTTAATATTATTCCATTCTTGTTATTAGACAATCTAAGCATATTAAGTGGATCAATTTTAGTGAGCCAAATGACACAATTATCCTCATAAATCCCCACAAGAAGGTATGCTTGACCTGCTACTAAAATGTTGCCATTACTGTCCATCTTGTTACATAATTTGATTTACTTTTTTTATGCTTTATGACTGGTCAAGATAGCAAGGTGATGTTACTATACAAGAATTACACATTAACAGTAAGGGGAAAAAACAATAAGCTACCCTGCATATTCAAGTAATGAAACTTGGCCTTTTTCAAGGGGAAAAAAGAAGAAGCAAGAACTCACCTAAGAGTTCAACATTTTGGAACTGCTTGAGAGTCTTAATTGCCCAATTTCGCGCATCACTTTGGACGTCCTCATTTACAAACCCCATATTAAACTTCATAGACAAATTAAGCAAGAACACCTCACACATTACGATTCCAGCTAAATCCCTGATCCCATGCCTTATATCTCGACCCTCATGAACCTCAACACTCAAAATTGGAAAGAAAACCCCTAAATTCTCGTCAAATTTAGCACACTCCCCAACCCGATCAATTGTCCAAACCCCAACTAATTCCTCAAAACAGAGAATATTCTCATCAAACTCGTTCAAGATGCCGTGATCACCTAAACATATACATATATAACCAACAATTTTCTCTACCAAGTCCCTAATTTCACCATTCAAGCACAACCCATTACACAAAAACTCGCATATTACATCATACAAAACGTACAGTACAGGGGCAAGCAAAGCAATCTTTTTCGACCCGTTACATGAACCCGAGCAAGAAATTAGCAAGTGAAACAAGTCTTTAGCGACAATGATTTTGCTAAAACCAGCTGATTTTGAGGTGTGAAAAGTTACAGCAGAGTAAAACCAAGTAATTTCAAGAGGCGGGTCGGGCATTGTTTGTATCAAACGAAAGAAAATGGACTGAAAATTTGAGAAATTAGAACTTCCATTTCTGTAAGAGGTCAAGAAGTGACTGATTGATTCTGTTAACATGGGCTCGAAGCCCTTTGTTGTTGTTAGGCACATTTCTGGATGAATTTTGGAAGGGTTTAGGGTTTATTAACGGTAACCTGAAAACCCTAGGTGTAAAAAGAGTTGATGGAGGTGGGAATTAGGGGGAAAGGGAGGTTTTGGGGTCTATTTGTAACGGACATCTTTTGAATTTGATTTTCGTACCATTTTGATTGGATTTTTCAAAAAAATAAAATAGGACTATATTGGATGAAAAGTGGAAAAATAAATTAATACGTAACTCCATACTTTGTAATAGCATATTTGGAAAGCCGCCTAGAAATTGAATTTGGATATGATTGGGAGCAATTAAACAATTTTGGTATGTTTGGCTTGATTAAATAATTACTTGATCAGCATGAAATTTGGTGTAATTAAACTCTTCAATTCTCTAGGGATATGAGAATTAGTGGTAGTTACACTATATAATTACAAGGTTGCTTTTAATTTCTCTCTTTTTTCTTTTTATTTTAATTTATTTTCTTTGTAATTTTTTATGTCCATTATTTTAATCTTTTTTATTTAATTATTTTATTTTCTACTTTTTAATTTTAAAATATTTTATTATTATTATTTATCTTTTATTCCTCTATCTTTACTTCTTATGATTCTATGTAATTTCTTGTATAATTTTTCTTATTTTTTGTTTTCTTTATTTTGTGTTTGCATTATTATTCTAGTTGTTGAAACTACACCTCCTAACATTAAAAATAATGGGTCATTACCCCACTTGGATTTTACTACGCAGTTGTTGTAGTTGAGTCACTAACCAACTCGCATATAATAAGATATCATTAAATTAAATTTCATTGTTGAATAATATTATAGATTTATTATGTTTCCTAATATTAAGTTGTATTGGAATTTATTTTTATTATGTTAGAATTTCACATATGTTAAACTCTTTTTTTTTTTTTTGGATTTTGAAGTTGTGTTATATTTTGTTATTTCACATTGTACGTTATTCATTTTTTAGTTAGAAACTTAGAATTGATAGATTGGTTTTGTCTAACATGTAATGATGTATGATATTATTTTTATAAATATTAATTTATTTTATCAAACATGCACTATATGATGTTCTTACAACAAGTATATTTTTAGTTTTAGAATTAATTAAACTAAATATTATTAATTTTAAAAGTTGTATAAATATATGATTACAAATTAATGTATACTCAAGAAAAATATGCATCTTAAATACCAAATCTTATATCATTTGCACTTATAAAAAAATTATTTATAATCATATGTTTATTATATTAATTTTTAAGTTTTGATAATTACTTCATTTAAAATTTAATTTAATTCTGTAATTACGTTATGAGAAATTATAGGCCATTATAAATATTATATTGTGTAATTATTACCCTAGTACAATAGTAATTACATCAATCTCAATTATCGAGTGACTTTCCAAATGTACCCTAAGAAAAATATGCCACTAACCCTTGAAAAGAAAATGAAAAAGAAAGGCAAAATATATAGATTGCCCCTTTAAATTGCCCACAACAATCAGACAAAACTTTAAGTTGTCCACAACAATCAGAAAAATACTTCAACTGGCCCCTTTATTAGACACTTCAAATGTCTATTAAGCATATCAAATTAAACACATATTGCTGATGTGATATATGTGTATTTACTAGTACTTAATAAAATTTTGAGCGTGTCAATCATTTTTTCAGCCTATTTTTTTTCTATGAAAAATACTAAGAATTAGTAGTAGCGTTGCCTCTATTCTTCACTTGAGTAAATCATGTCAATGTCTCAACTGCAACCCACAATGAAATTACCATAAAGGTCATGAAAATCAGCCAGTAAAATTCTGATCAAGCCATCATAAATTATCAAAAATTGCCCCTTCCATCTTCCAATGTATGTAACCTCCAGAGCTCCGCGTAATTATTTGGAGCCAAAACTAGTCCCGAACCCAATAAGCAACAAAAATTACGGCAACAATAGTTGCGAAAAAACAACCAAACTTTCACTAGATAAACACCCACTTTCATCAATCAACACATTTATCCCAATAGAAATACATAAATAACAACCAATTATTTGACTCGGGCTATAACTTTAAGGATAATTTTACACCATAAATAATTAGAGAAGTAAAAGTGTATAAGCCCAAACTCAAAGTTAATGAAACGATGAAGATAGAATAGTGATGATTCCACATGAATCATTTCATTCATATTTGCTCGAAGATCAATTTTCGCCGAGATAGGTCGCATGAGATGAGCTTTTTCGGGCGAGGTTTGTCATTGATCCCTTAGTGGGAAGGGGAAGGGGGGATGATAGGAAGGACTTGTCTTTAATTTGTTGGGTGGAGGGTGGATTTGGGGGAAAGGGATAAGGGATGTAGAAGATGAGCATAAGAAAGAAGAAGAAGAGAGTGGTGGCGTCGCCGATTTTGGATGAAAGAAGGAGATGAAGTTGGGGAAATGTGGGAGGGATGGAAGAAAGAGATAAAGTTGGGGGAATTTGGGAGGGAGGGAGTGATAGCTTTGGTTTGATAAAAAAGTAAGGAAAAGGCTTTTTTTTCTTTTTTAAATGCATTTTCATTTCTTGTTAATTATATGTGTCAAAAGTCTATTATAAATTACGCGTGTCATTCATTAACTGACTCAATTGACATGTAACAGGCAAGTGTAACTCACGCATATGATCTGTTGTACTCGAATATTTACTTAATTTAATAGACACTTGAAGTATCTAAATGATAAAGGATGTTTAGGTATTTTTCTTATCGGTGTGGATAAATTAAAGGGGCCATCTATGTATATTGCCAAAAAACATATAATTGTAAAATATTTTAGAAAATAAATCATGTAATAGTAAAAAAGTATTACTACTAGTAATATGGTAAGATGCAGTTTTATTACAATATTGAGAAGAATGGCAATTACTTTATTATTGTTTCAACCAAGAGAAATTAATGTCAAATTAAAAGGATTCAATCTCTTAATTACTTGATATATTATAATTGAATGTTTTCGAGAAAAGAGTGGCGAACTATGTGAATTTGGAGTCAGGCAAGTTGAGATTGCTAAGCTTTAAATTCAAATACAAATGTAATGAAGTCCGTACCCAAATATGTAAAGTTCATATTTGAATATCTTGATTTCATAGGCGAAATACATAAACAATCCCTTCAAGTTGTCCTCAACGACCAGTTGAACATCCCAACTAATTCATTTATCATTTAGACACTTCAAGTGACTATGAAGTATATCAAGTAAACACCCAAGTGCTGAAGACTCTATGTGTGAGCTACACTTACCAATGACGTGTCGAATGAGCCAATTAAAAAATGACACGTGTAAATTGGAATAAAAATTTCCACATTATTCAAAAAAGAGAGAATACATTAAAGATGAAATAGAAACCCTCACCAGCACTACCCGTCCCCCCTCCCTTTTTCCGCCCTCCCCATTCCCCCTCCGTTTCATCTTCTTCTTTGCATCAGTCATGATAAAGTACTACTTTTATTCTTGATTCTTTTTTCTAAATCTTGATAGCACTTTCACTTGTAAGTTTAGAAACCCTAAGTATTTTCTTGGAAACAATGGTTAATCATGCAACATGCTTCAAAAGCTCAGCTCTTCCTTTTGCACTTTGACAAAGTTGATCCAACAACATAAGCATCAATTCACAAGCCCTTTTGTCCGCCGAATCAAGGAGAAGATTCACTAAAACTCTAACTATGTCTGCCTCCACTGCTTTCACTCTGTTCCTCCCCCATTGACACATATTCACTAGAATTTACAATGATCATTTGGACGCCTTCTAAGAGATTTCATCACTTAAGACTTGAACCACTTGGGTGAAGAACTCTTGCTTTAAACTCATAAATTCAAATGAATTAAATACTTTTTTCACTGATCCGGCCAAAATTTCGACTACTGCTCCAATGAAGGCTCCACTAATCCATTTTTTCTCCCTTTATTTATTCTATTTTTCTCCCCTATTAATTATAGGAAAAATCAAGAACTCAAAAATCCAAAGACTAAAAAGAGACGCCAAATCCAATGGTCTTCAAGGTTGTTTGGCTGAAGTTTGGTGGTTCGTCGTGTAAAAAGTGGAAATAGGCGGTTGCTTATGAGGAAGAAGAAGATGCTTAAATTAGTTGGGTGAAAAAGGTTAGAGGAAAATATAATGATATAGTATGGAACCCACATACAAAATTTAATTTAATTTTGAAAATAAGAGAGAGAAAATCTGATAAAAGTCTCACGCGCCCAAATTAAACTAAAAAAAATACACGTAAATTGCCATGTCAGCTTGAGGTGTCTACGAGATATGCTTAATAATCACTTGAAGTGTCTAAATGGTAAATAGATCAGTTGGGGTGTTTAGCTGATCGTTGAGGATAACTTGAAGGTGTCGTTTATGTATTTAGCTAATTTTATACCCAAATATTTAAAGTTAATATCCAATGTTAATATTCAGTTGTGTGGAGTTCGCATCCATATATTTGAAGTTCATGCTCATATGACTAAAATTTGAACAAAGATATCTGAAGCTCGTATTCAAATATCTAAAGTTCATAAAAATTGTTTGAAGTTTATACCCAACTGACTAAAGTACATATTCAAATATTTGAAGTTTTTATTCGTATATATGTGAAGTTCACACGCAAAAGTTAAAGTTCATATCCAAATGGCTAAAGTTTATACTAAATGTCTGAAATATACAACTAAGCTAGTTGATCCATAATAACCGAAAAAGATGAGAGACAAAGTTCCCAGCTTTACTTCAAAATTACAAAGAAAAGCACTACCAATGCCCAAGAAAACACACTCCACGGTTAGACATAGGGTTTCAAAGTATTGATGTATTAAACTGTATCTACCAAATTACATTTATCCGTTAATGCATATTCCTATGTTTGCTCAATTAAAACTCAAAGGCAGGTCCTTCTTCCTTGATCGATCTTGAATTGCCTTTGAACTCTGCCATTCTTCACAATTTTTATTCCGTATCTTGCAATTTTTAAATACAATCAACTTTTGCAAGTTGTGTATATCGCCAGTTGCACGTTAATATAAAACTCAAAAATTTTCATAATTTATTCTTTCTTTCTTATTTCATTTGCACACGTAACTTTAAAATTATCATTGAAAGAAATGTTTAAACATGAATTGCATAACATGTCGAGAAATTTGCGATATTATATTTTATAATTTTATTTTTGATTAATATTCTCAGAATTAGCAATTCGAACAGTGATTGAAGTTCTATTGTAGCTTGAAGCTGAGCTTCAATGGCAATGAAGTTGTGACCTTCGTATCACGAGCACTCAGAAAGAAAGAGAAAGCATATTGGGAGAAGATTCTAGAATGTTAAGATTGAATTAATTGAAAAGAAAGTGAGTGGAACCACCACTATATACAATGCAATTATCTAGCCTAAGCTAAGATTAAAAATACTAACTACGAAGTTGAACCACTAACTACCAAACTGATTGGTACATCTGTGTACATGTGTCATAACAAAAGAAAAACAATTAGAGTTCTTAACACTCTCCCCCCTCTCAAGTTGGAGGTGTAGCAAACACATATAACTTACCCAATGTAGCATTGTATTTAATCCCTGTCAAGGCCTTAGTTAGAACATCTGCGAGCTGGTTATATGTTCTGATATAATGAAGAGAGATGAAGCCTGCTTGTAGTTGATCACGCATGAAGTGACAATTTCTCTCGTGAAATACTGAATTTCTTACAGTGTGTAATACAGACTGGCTATCGCAGTAGACTGAAATAGGTAAGGAGAAAGGGACAATCAGTTATTCAAACAGCCTGCACAACCATACTAACTCTCCTACAACTTTTCTCTAGGCTCTATACTCTGCCTCTGCAGAAGATAGTGATATAGTCTCTTGTTTCTTAGACTTCCAACTGATAAGGCTATTGCCCAACAAGACCAAATAACCACTGATGGACCTCCTAGAGTCTGGACAAGCAGCCCAATCAGAGTCACAATAAGCTTTGATTGTGTGGTCTCCATCCTTTGACACGAAGATTCCCAAGGTAGGATCATTCTTTAGGTATCTTAACAAATGAAATGTTGCCTTTAAATGGAGCTCTGGGCTCCTGCATAAACTGTCTTAAGTGTTGAACACCATATGTTATGTCTAGTCTGGTATTAGTTAGAAAATTTAGTTTGCCTACTAGCTTTATTCCCTCCTTGGCCTTTATTACATTGGGAGCCCAAGGTGAAGAGCAAGCCTTGTGTTCCAGGCAATCATATTCCTTCGGTAGGTCTAATACAAATTTCCTTTGTGATACAGTGACCCGATATTTTTTATACATAATCTCTAGTCCCAGGAAATAGTGAAGTTGTCCTAGATCTTTAATCTTGAACTGCTCATGTAGGAAACTCTTGAGTTTAACAATCTCTTGCCGCCAGTTAGTAACACACCATCCACATATATATCAACATATGTTGAAGTACTTACATTCCTCTTATAGAAAAGTGAACAGTCATACATGGAGTGTGTGTATCCTCTTGAGCAAAGTGCCTCAGTTAATTTTGCATACCATTTGTCTACTTGCATGCTTTAAACCATAAAGAGATTTATTCAGTTTGCAGACTAGACCTGACTTCTCTATTACCAGCAGAGGTGGTACCTGCCTATATACCTCTTCATTGAGATCCCCATGCAAGAAGGCATTGTTCACATTCAGCTATGAATGAACCACCCCTTCTTGACTATTGTAGCTATTAGAGCCCTGATTGTTGTCATTTTTACAATTGGTGAGAAAATTTATGTATAGTCTATTCCTGCTTGTTGAGTGTCTCCTTTAACAACTAATCTAGCTTTGAACCTTTCAATGCTACCATATGCTTTGTGTTTCATCTTGTATACCCACTTACAGCCAATTGTTTGCATCCAAGGTGACAGCATCACTAAGATCCTATGGTTGGAATGTAATGCATCAAATTCTTGTGTCGTAGCACCTTGCCATGCAGGATCAATAGTTGTCTCCTCATATGATGATGATTCCCTGTCATAACAAACATTTCTCACAAGAGTCTTGTCACACCTCCTTTTTTACGAGCCTATTTATTTACACCCCGGGAAGGGATATAATAAAAGGAATGAGTTTTTCCAATTTAAGGATAGTCGAAACGGGATTTATTTATTTAAATTTCACAGTCGCCACTTGGGAAAATAATGGTGTCCAAAGTCACCGGTTTAATCCCCAACCGAGGAAAGTTTATTACAGTCTGCGAACTAGAAATCTGGATAAGGAATTCTATTAATCCGGGAGAAGGTGTTAGGCACTCTCGAATTTTGTGGTTCTAGCATGGTCGCTCAACTGTTATATTTGTTTTTATCTGATTTTTAATATATGTTCCATTTTTATGTGATTTTATTAATATTCCGCTTTGTCATTTTTATAAGAATTGCAACGTCGTGAAAGTATATTTAGGGCCACACCGTACCAGTACGCTTGTAACTTTTAATGCATTTCAACTTCGTTGAGATTTAGATTTGAGTCACATAAATGTGCACCCATACTTGAGAAAGTGTATTATAAATCATGCCTAAAGTATCTACGTCTTGTTAACTTTGGGAAAGACCGTAAAATTTGCTAAATGGTCCTTCTAAATCTAAGTGTTTTATAACAATTAATTGAGGGCCCCGCAATTGTGTATTTAATATGGAGAGGCTCATCTCATTTTTTAAGGCCAATCCCAAGGTAAACTATATTCTCTACTTGTTTTGTCTCTAGTAATAAGAGGAAAATAATCTGAAGCTATGTTTCATTTTAGATGGTTGAACTTAAAATATTTAGTGTATATTAATCCAACGAATCAGGCTCATGATGAAAGCCCAACTCTTATTATTCAAAGGCGAATTTCAAATCAGATGTCGAATGTAGGTGCTGGTTTATAGATAATCCGGACCATGGATTAATATGAAATCAGGCCATATTTATTTTGGGCTTGATTAAGGCCTAGTGCGGTATCCTGGCCTATTGTTACTGAATTAATTAAATCTGGCTTGGGCCTGAGTTCTGGGCCGCTCGTTAGAATGTCCAGGCCCAATAGTCTAAATCAGTCCAATTGTTGGACCATACGATCAAACCCAATAGCTAACAGAATAATTTGCTACTGAATCGAATCAATACTCAGAAAAACGTATAACTTAACCATTCATATTAAATTACTGCTTTTGTTCAATCATAAAGGCTAAACTACAAAAAACATACTAGGATTGAAAAATACAAATTTCATTCTTATTTAAACTTTTATTTTACGTCTACTACTCGATCTTAACACGAGTTTTTATAGCCAAATTAGTCTAAGCAATTCAAGGTTACTAACAGCATTCGAATCTAACAAACACATGCAAAAAAATTGTCTAGTACAAAATTAAGCCTAACAAATGAATTTAAATTTCATTGCAATTTTACTGGTTCGTAATCATTGAAGATCCAAAACCCTTAACTGAGATAAATTTTAACATTGTTTTCAATTTTTTAATCTCTAATCTAATATAGTTGTTTTACTACTAATCTACTTCACATGTGATTATCTCTATGGTGATTACACTAAGCTACTTAAAAATTCAATAGTCCGAGTCCAACAATCTAATTATACATATGATTCACTCCTAATGAATACAAATGAATTTAACTAATTCTACATCGATAAAAATGAACAAAATTAGTAGACTAATAGAATCAATCGAATATTTCAACTCTTCAAACTGGTGATTACATCCTCAAGTATTTGATGTGTACTTGGAAGTAAAAGCTCAATGAGAAAACTAGGAAGAAATAAGGATCAACAACCACAGCAACACAGCAAATTATTAACACAGCTTCAGCACCCAAATCCAGACCAAGTAAAGCACGAATCAACATATAAAATGCCAAATGCAGGAGAATTTCAACTCGAAATCGAGCCGTAATCAATAGAACAGTAGTATTGTAGTATTTAGAGGTCCGTGCATATCTTAAATCATGCTTTTCACAAGTTCGGTACGCTAGAGGTTGACCTTATTCCTAGAACAGAATATAGACATTGGTACAAGAGGAGGCTCGAGGGACTTTTTTAAGGATGAAACTATGAAATTCGAAATTGCAGAGATTAGAAAGAAGTTCAGATTATCAGAACTTCTCCACTTATTCAAAGTGGCCTAATGATGCCTATTTATAGAACAAAAATGGGAGGGAGATTTGAATTAAATATTTTCAGTTTCTACCCCCTCTTATGATTCATTTATCAGATAACTACACTTATTTTATTTAAAAATAAACTAGAATCCCTTCTAGAAGGTTCTAGTGGTATCTACCGTATTCTATAACCCTTAAAGGTCTAATTTGCCCTCATTTGCCTTCAATTTTCACCTAATTGCCCTTTTGCTATGCATGTACTACCCTTTACCCTTTACCCTTTACCTAATTACCCATGAACCAAACAGGATTCCCAAATATACCCCTACCCCCTTAGATTTATTACAGTGTACCCATCAGCCTTCCCCAAATTAACCATGCCTTTTATCTTTATTTACATTTTAACCCTAGTATTAATCAGATACCCAAAAGTCAAAGTCAAAATTGATTCACAAAATTAACCAAATACTCGTTACTTTAGCAGATAAAACCCAAATCAGAAACAATTAATTAGTTAATTAGATTCAAGAGAGCATTTAAACAGTTATAGAATCTAATTAACAGAAAACATAGTTACTAATTAGATTTTAACAATTAAAAGCCCTAAAAATATAAGTGTGACAATATGAACAGTAAAACATATGATTTTTATCAAGAATTATTCAGATAAGGGAAATCATAGTCATGCAAATCATGAACACACAAAAAACAAATGGATTTAAATATTTAGATTTTTTGCTTTTACCTTCCTTTAGTTTCCTTTTCTTTCTTTCTTTCTTCTGTTTTTTTCCTTTTCTTCATTTTTCTTGATTTTCCAGAACCTTTGAGACTCTGGATGTCGTTTCTTGGGATTTTTGTTCTCAAGCATCCTATTGAGTCTATTTTATTGAAAAATTTCTTGAAATGAGAGGCTAGGTATTTTGGGGATGTTCAGAGTGGTTTTGGGATGAAGGTGTTCGCCGGAGTAGGGTTCCGGCGACACCTTTTAAAAGATTCAAAGGAAACTAATTAGATGGGGTAAAATAGGAGACAAAGAAGGTTGGACAGTGTTAATGTTGGGTTCTCATTCAAAGATGGTGTTCGCCGGAGTAGGGTTTCGGCTACACGTTTTGAATTATTCGTTGGTTTCTAGGGGTTTTCAGGGAAAACTAATTGGATGGGGTAGAAGAGGAGATGGAGGAGGCTATGGGGTGTCAAGGATGGCTTCAACAGAGCTGGTAGTGTTCCCCACCGGTAGGTTTCCGGCGGGTGATTGAGAGCATCCTAAGGCGGCTAGGGTTTGTAGTGAAGACGAAGGGTGTAATATGAAATGAGAGAGATATAACGCCTGGTATATTTAAATTGTTTTAAGGATCTGAGACCGTTGGATCAAATGAACCAACTGCTTAGATTCAAATACCCCCTATACGACATCGTTCTATTTAAATGGTCATTTAATTGTGGCCATTGGATTGACTTGATCAACGGCTTAGATTAGTTTAATATACGATGGTGTTTCGTTTAAGTGATAGCCATCATTTTTGGCCATTTGATCTTATTATTTGAACGGTCCATATTTGGTTACACCTGAACGATGTCATTTTAACTTGTACGTGGGCAGACTGGGTTTGGTCTCTTTGGGCCTGGGCGTGTATTAACAGTTAGGCCATTATTTGTATCAGCGAGGATTTTGTATTGTATTTTTTGTATTATACTTTTCTTTGTATTTTTGTATTTATTTCCTTTCTACATTTTTTGTATTTTCTTTTTGTATTTTATTTTCTTTCCTATTTTCCTTGTATTTTCTTTTTCCTCTAATTTTTTCTAATTTTTACTAAATTTAGAAAGTAATTAATTTCTATTATTTTTTAGTATTTTATAATTAAGAACAAATAAATGTGTATTTTGATTTTCTTTAATTAGTTTCCAAAAATCATAGAAATTGTAAAAAATAAAATTTTGGTACTTCTACCTATTTTATTATGCACACGATTAACAAAAATTGCCACAAAAAATTTAAAAAAAAAATCTTTTGCTTATATTTGGGAATAATTTTCTTAGGGCAAAAATCACATGCTCACGGCTGTCCCTCTTTGCTCGGGAACACACAGGGTTTCAGTGCAAAGACAAGTGAGTAGTAATGAGGGATTTTTGCATGTTCGCATATTCGATGTGAAGCATTTTTGAAAGTTTTGACTGAATCCTGCTTCAGGGAATGCCTACAAATCCTGGGCTAAACAGGAATCAGGTCAGTGTAGTTTAGGAGTGTCTAGTAGTTGGGACTACCATGAAGCTGTGATCTCATTGTTGCTGCTTGTTGATACCCTTATTATATCGTTGTAAAGATTAAAAAAAAAGCTAGCTTAATATATGCTCTTATGATTTACAAAATCCCATCTAATGTCTACTATCTTGTGTTCTTGAATTGCCTTGATCTTGCATCTTGCATTCTTTCTATATGACTTTTGACTTGTGTACATTATTCATGTGGACTCCTGCTTACAATTGCTTGAAAATGTATTCCCTTGTTCTTCAGGTGGGCTCCTGCTTGCTATTGCTTGGAATATATTCCCTTATTTTTCAGGTGGGCGCCTTCTTGTTGAAATTGAAATGTATTCCCTTGTTCTTCAGGTGGGTGCCTGATTCCCGAGATTGAAATGTATTCCCTTGTTCTTCAGGTGGGTGCCTGCTTCAACTTGCTTGAAATATATTCCCTTATTTTTCAGGTGGGCGCCTGCTTATTGAAATTGAAATGTATTACATTGTTCTTCAGGTGGGTGCCTTCTTACAACTGCTTGAAATATATTCCCTTATTTTTTAGGTGGGTGCATGCTTGTTGAAATTGAAATGTATTTCACTGTTCTTCAGGTGGGTGCCTGCTTACAACTGCTTGAAATATATTCCCTTGTTTTTCAAGTGGGCGCTTGCTTGTTGAAATTGAAATGTATTCCCTTGTTCTTCAGGTGGGTGCCTACTTACAACTTGCTTGAAATATATTCCCTTATTTTTCAGGTGGGCGCCTGCTTGTTGAAATTGAAATGTATTCCCTTGTTCTTCAGGTGGGTGCCTGCTTACAACTGCTTGAAATATATTCCCTTATTTTTCAGGTGGCGCTTGCTTGTTGAAATTGAAATGTATTCCCTTGTTCTTAAGGTGGGTTTCTTCTTACAACTGCTTTGAAATATATTCCCTTGTTTTTCAGGTGGGCACTTTCTTGTTGAAATTGAAATGTATTCTCTTGTCTTCAGGTGGGTGCCTCCTTACAACTTAAAAAATAAAGAAATTTTTTTCTGCCCCACTTGGGAAAATAATGGTTTCCCAAGTCACTGGTTTAATCCCGAACCGAGGAAAGTTTGATTCTGTTACAGTCTGCGAACTAGAAATCCGGATAAGAAATTCTGTTAATCCGGGAGAAGGTGTTAGGCACTCCCGAATTCCATGGTTCTAGCACGGTCGCTCAACTGTTGTATTTGTTTTTATTTGATTTTTAATATATATTCCATTTTTATGTGCATTTATTAATATTTCGCTTTGTCATTTTTATAAGAATTGCAACGTCGTGAAAATGTATTTAGGGCCACACCGCACCAGTACGCCTGTAACTTTTAATACATTTCAACTTCGTTGAGATTTAGATTTGGGTCACATAAATGTGCACCCATACTTGAGAAAGTGTATTATAAATCGTGCCTAAAGTATCTACATCTTGTTAACGTTGGGAAAGACCGTGAAATTTGCTAAATGGTCCTTCCAAATCTAAGTGTTTTATAATAATTAATTGAGGGCCCCACAATTGTGTATTTAATGTGGCGAGGCTCATCTCATTTTTAAGGCCAATCCCAAGGTAAACTATATTCTCTACTTGTTTTATCTCTAGTAATAAGAGGAAAATAATCTGAAGCTATGTTTCATTTTAGATGGTTGAACTTAAATATTTAGTGTATATTAATCCAACGAATAAGGCTCATGATGAAAGCCCAACTCTTATTATTCATCGGCGAATTTCACATCAAATGTCGAATATAGGTACTGGTTTATAGATAATCTGGGCCATGGACTAATATGAAATCAGGCCATATTTATCCCGGGCTTAATTAAGGCCCAGTGCGGTATCCTGGCCTATTGTTACTGAATTAATTAAATCAGGCTTGGGCTTGAGTTCTGGGCCGCTCGTTAGAATGTCCGGGCCCAATAGTCTAAATCAGTCCAATTGCTGGACCATACGATCAAACCCAATAGCTAACAAAAGAATTTGCTACATAATCGAATCAATACTCAGAAAAACGTAAAACTGAACCATTCATATTAAATTACTAATTTTGTTCAATCACAAAGGCTAAACTACAAAAAACATAATAGGATAGAAAAATACAAATTTCGTCGTATTTAAACTTTTATTTTACATCTACTACTGGATCTTAACACGAGTTTTTATAGCCGAATTAGTCTAAGCAATTCAAGGCTATTAACAACATTCGAATCTAACAAACACATGCAAAAAAATTATCTAATACAAAATTTTTACTGGTTCGTAATCACTGAAGATCCATAACCCTTAACCAAGATAAATTTTAATATTTTTTTCAATTTTCTAATCTCTAATCTAATATAGTTATTTTACTACTAATCTACTTCACATGTGATTATCTCTATGGTGATTACAGTAAGCTACTTAAAAATTCAACAGTCCGAGTCCAACAGTCCAATTATACATATGATTCGCTCCTAATGAATACAAATGAATTTAACTAATTCTACATCGATAAAAATGAACAGAATTAGTAGACTAATAGAATCAATCGAACATTTCAATTCTTCAAACTGGTGATTACATCCTCAAGTATTAGAAATGTACCTCGAAGTAAAAGCTCAATGAGAAAACTAGGAAGAAATAATGATCAATAACCACAGCAACACATCAAATTGTTAACACAACTTCAGAACCCAAATCCAGACCAAGTAAAGCACGAATCAACAGATAAAATGCCAAATGCAGGAGAATTTCAACTTGAAATCGAGCTGGAATCAATAGAACAATAGTATTGTAGGATTTAAAGAATTTTTCTAAGGATGAAACTATGAAATTCGAAATTGCAGAGATTAGAAGGATTTTCAGATTATCAGAACTTCTCCACTTATTCAAAGTGGCCTAATGATGCCTATTTATAGAACAAAAATGGGAGGGAGATTTGAACTAAATATTCTCAGTTTCTACCCCCCTCTTATGATTCATTTATCAGATATCTACACTTATTTTATTTAAAAATAAACTAGAACCTCTACTACAAGGTTCTAGTGGTATCTACCGTTTACTATAACCCTTAAAGGTCTAATTTGCCCTCACTTGCTTTCAATTTTCACCTAATTGCCCTTTTGTTATGCATGTATTACCCTTTACTTAATTACCCATGAACCAAACAGGATTCCCAAATATACCCCTACCCCCTTAGATTTATTACAGCGTACCCATTAGCCTTCCCCAAATTAACCCTGCTTTTTATCTTTATTTACCTTTTAACCCTAGTATTAATCAGATACCCAGAAGTCAAAGTCAAAATTGATTCACAAAATTAACCAAATACTTTTCACTTTAGCAAATAAAACCCAAATCAGAAATAAATAATCAGTTAATAAGATTCAAGAGAGCATTTAAACAGATGTAAAATCTAATTAACATAAAACATAGTTACTAATTAGATTTTAACAATTAAAAGCCCTAAAAATCTAAGTGTGGCAATATGAACAACAAAACATACGATTTTTATCAAGAATTATTGAGATAAGGGAAATCATAGTCATGCAAATCATGAACACACAGAAAAAAGAAGAAATGGATTTGAATACTTAGCTTTTTTGCTTTTCCCTTCCTTTATTTTCCTTTTCTTTCTTTCTTTCTTCTGTTTTTTCCCTTTTCTTCATTTTTCTTGATTTTCCACAACCTTTGAGACTCTGGATGTCGTTTCTTGGTATTTTTGTTTTCAGGCATCCTATTGAGTCTCTTTTATTGAAAAGGTTCTTGAAATGAGAGGCTAGGTGTTTTGGGGATGTTTAGAGTGGTTTTGGGACGAAGGTGTTCGCCGGAGTAGAGTTCCGTAGTTCCGGCGACACTTTTTGAAAGATTCGAAGGTTTCTAGGCTTATTCGAAGGAAACTAATTAGATGGGGTGAAAGAGGAGACAAAGAAGGTTGGACGATGTTAATGGTGGGTTCTGATTCAAATATGGTGTTCATTGGAGTAGGGTAGTAGCGACACCTTTTGAATTATTTGATGGTTTCTAGGGGTTTTCAGGGAAAACTAATTGGATGGGGTGAAAGATGAGATGAAGGAGGCTATGGGGTGTCAAGGATGGCTTCAATAGAACTGGTAGTGTTTGTCACACCTCTTTTTACGCACCCGCAAGGACGCAAAGAGTTTTTCCAATTAAAGGACAATCGAGATGGGATTTATTTTAATTACTTCAGAAGTCGCCACTTGGGAGATTTTATGGTGTCCCAAGTCACCGGTTAAATCCCGAATCGAGGAAAAGAATGACTCTATTTAACAGTCCGCGAACCGGAAATCCGGATAAGGAATTCTATTAACCCGGGAGAAGGTATTAGGCATTCCCGAATTCCGTGGTTCTAGCACGGTCGCTCAACTGTCTTGTTTGGCTTATCTATCGGGTTTTTTACAATTATGTACTTAGTGCCAGTTAATACCCCCTTTACCGCTTTTATTATTGGTTATGATTTACGAAAGAGAAAGTTGCTTAAAAATATGCTTTCGAATCGCGTCACATGAAATGCACCCGGATCCTCAACATATTCTTATTCAACATTTCGGGGTTTGGATTTGGGTCACATGAAATGCACACCCGTATTTAAAAAGGTAAAACTAAAATATGCGCCTGGATTGACTACTTATTTACATTTGTTGAGAAAGGCGTGATATTCGTTAAGAAACGACGCATCTCGAAACCTAAGTATTTATATGTACATTTATGACGGCTATGTGATTAATGTAACTTATTGGGCGAGGCGTACCTTTGATTCAAATCTAAAGCGAACTACATCTCACTGTATCTTACTTAAGAGTTGATTCCAAATTACTTAAAACTTGCTACGAACCACATCACATGAAATGCGCCTGTGGTTCTTAACATGCTTTGTTTACTCTTGCCCGAAATTGGGGTCGGGTCACATGAAATGCACCCCCGACTCTTTTTAATCTAACTACGTCATTCCGTTAAGTAACAACTCCTTAGCTAATCTTGCTTTTAACATAAGGTCTATCATTTAACAGGTTTGGAGATTATACACATGAGTAGAGAAGATTGAACAAAGATACAACATGACTAATTCGGGTTTACGTGCATATCTAATGATAGTGTATCTTTGGTCTAGCTACATTTTCCGTAACAAAACTAGCAATACAAATTTAATTGAAGAATAACAGAATATAATTAAACGTAAGAACTATAATCGACTACATGTTTCAATAGACTTTATGCACAAGCTTCAAACTTCATTCTTTTCGTACCAAGGAACTACAATAACAGAGGTGTGTACCTGGAATGCGGAAGAACAAGGAAGAGTGAGCGATGGCAATGCAGCAACAGTAGCAGGAACAGTAACAGCAACAGTAAACCAATAACCAATAGCCCAGCAACCAGATAGACCAACAGCCAACAAAACAAGGAACCAACAGTACCAAATCGACCCAGCAGTATCAAACAACCAAGAAGAAACAATACTGGACCAACCTTACTTAGACCAAAACCAGTGACAAACTAATGAGACAACACCAACAACCAGCAGCGACCAAATAGACCAACCAGCCACACAATAGACCAAGTGCAACAAACTACTGACCAACAGCCTCAGTTGAACACCACAACAGCAACAATAAGGACTAACAGCAGCAATTGAACCAAGCAGTAACAACAACACTGCCAGGCAGCAAACCAAAAGACCAACCAGCAACACAATAGTGTAATAACAACAACAACCAAACCAGTGCAGCAACCAAACGACCAAGGCAACAAACCACTAACAGAAGAACCAGCCAGACAGTAGCCAAGAGAATTCGATGAAACAGTGACTCCAAACCAATGAAACAGTGACCTTTTGTCACTCTCAGTGTACTCTCCAACCTCTGTATGTATATCCTCTCAAGTGTCTATGACTATGCTACTGTTTTTGCTTCTCCAGGATGCTCTCAAGTCTGTCTCTATAATGTGTGTGTATGAATGCCTATCAAATCCCTCTTGAATCCCCCTTTTCTCAACATGTATATCCTATACTTATAGTTAAATGAACTCCCCCCCAAAGCCAAAAGAATCAGGAATTCAAAAATGCACTAATCAACAGACCCATCCTGCCCACACTCTGCCTGCCAGCCCAGTCTATTTTAGCCACTAAAACTTGTCTAAGTATGGGTTATGTTATTTTAAATCAAAGATTGCAGGGACTGGTGGTGCCCTGCTGTACAGCAGGTTCCACTAGGTCATTTCATGGGTAGGGCATTTTTTAAATCCTAAGATGCTAACATTCTGATTCAAATCACTAACAACTATACCCCAACATCACTGACCCAATTACAGTCCTCATATGCACTACACTTCATTAGTTACACCCTTCAATCCTTAACTAACAATAACTAATTCAATTCATCACTTAGTTAATCAACAGTTCAAAAGAAAGAAAAATCTCGATCCAAACAGTGATTCACAATGTGATTTACAGTGTCAAGTTCTGCCACATAACTCCAATAAACAGACCTACGAGACTAATCAACAACATTCGTATAATTCACATAGGGAACAACAATCAATCCTCGACTTAGTGATTCGAAGTGCTCAGGCAAACGAAGCATGAAAAAATGCAGAATTCACTACTTGACAGTATCGTTTACAGCCAATTCGTGTTTCTATATCGCAATCTACTCCGACATATAAGCAAAACAAGAATGACCAAATAAAAGGTCTTACGGTGTAGAAGCAGGAAAGATTAAAATCAAACACCAAACAGATAGAAACGAACAACTAAATTAATATAATGAACACAACAACAAAACAAAAGGAAGAGAATGAGAAATGGGGTACCTCAAGAAATTGGACGGACTCGGCTCAAAAGACTTCGAGTTTGCACTCTTTTGAAGTAAACAGACTTTAATTGAAGTGTTTTTCAAATGAAAAACACTCCAATTAAGGTCTATTGCCTTCAAACACCATTGACTCGACGCAATCCCTAATTTTTGGGTTCTAGGGTTCTTGAGGGTGGGATTTGGGGCTTTTGTATTTCTGGTTAGATTCGAAGCAAACCAAGGTTAGTGGGGGTATGAGGGAGGTATGGGGAGACTGTGGTGTGAATTTGGGGTAATTTGGCATAGGTTCGAGTTTGACTCGAATCTTCAAATGAAGATTCGAGGAGCTCCGGCAAGATTCGAGGTTAATGGAGGCCGGGATCGTGATGGGGGAGGTAAGGGGAAGGTTTTGGCGTTGGTTTGGGTTTGATTGGCCTACCGGAACCGCCGTGAGGCGATTTCCGGCAGGCGGAATACGGCGGAGGCGGGCGGCGTTACACTAGGCTTTGAGAGCTCCTGAGGGACGAAGCAGGGGGGGTCTGAAAGGGGGGCGGGGGTATGGAATGAAGAATATATACCAGAGATGAGATTGAATCCTGATCGTTGGATCATTTACGATCAACGATCAGGATCCACTCACTTAAACCAAACGACGTCGTTTGGTCAAGTCAAAGGCTGAATGTATATTAGAATTAACGGATTAATCTGGGCCGTTGGATAATGAAATCCAACGGTCCAGATCAAGCGTTACATAGGCTGGGGCTGGACGGATATTTGGGCTGGATCAGAAGCAATCCGATTGGGCCTGGCTTTTAGACTAAATTTGGCCCAGCTCGGATCTTCATGCTATATTATATGCATATGTGTATATATATATATATATATATATGTATGTATACACATATATATATATATACACACATATGTATATACCAACCTATAACACCGCTGTTTTTACTACAAATAACGCACCCAATTACATATCGCCCAAAAATGTAAATCACATGACTTCGATATCCAACACTGAAAATGCAAAGCCTAGCATATATTTTTGTATTTTTAATTTAAATAAATAAACGTGCACACAAAAGATAAATTTAACACAAAATCACACAAATCATGCCCAACACGAAACTATTTTTATTTTGAATTTTCTGGGAGTACTTCTCGAGTAAGGCAAAAATCACGTGCTCACAGCTGCCCCTCTTTGCGCGTAAACACGCCGAGTTTTCGTGCAAAGATAAATGAGCGGATATAAGCGATTTTTGCCTATCCGAACACTCCGTATGAAGCATTTTGGAAAAGTTTTGACCGAACCTTGCTTCAAAGGTCTCCTACATATCCCCGGCTAAAAGGGAATCAGGTCAATGTAGTTCGGGAAGTTCTGGTAGCTGGGACTACCATGCCTGTCGCGATCTCGCTGTTACTGCTGTTGCCGATGTTACTGCTATTACCACTGCTTAACTGATTTCCTTGTTACACCGCGCTAAGCAACAAAAACAAGAAGCTAGACTAGGTTACAGTACTACAAGTTCTTATCTATCCTTTTTAACTTGATCTTGTCGCGCTCCTTGCCATCTTGTCTGACTTGGCGTTCCTTCCGATGCTTCGTCTCTTCTTACGAACTTGGATTCATGCCGAAGATTTCTGTTACATTCTACCGCTTTCCTCTAACAAATTAAAACAGATCGCCACTCCATTCTCCAGGCGGGCTCCCTGACTTCAACTACAACTTCAAAATTAAATCGCCACTCCATTCTTCAGGCGGGCTCCCCGACTTCAACTACAACTTCAAAATTAAATCGCCACTCTATTCTTCAAGCGGGCTCCCTAACTTCAACTACAATTTCACAAATAAATCGCCACTCCATTCTTCAGGCGGGCTCCCTGACTTCAACTACAACTTCAAAATTAAATCACCACTCCATTCTTCAGGCGGGCTTCCCGACTTCAACTACTACTTCAAAATTAAATCGCCACTCCATTCTCCAGGCGGGCTTCCTGACTTCAACTACTACTTCAAAATTAAAATCGCCACTCCATTCTCCAGGCGGGCTTCCCGACTTCAACTACTACTTCAAAATTAAATCGCCACTCCATTCTCCAGGCGGGCTTCCTGACTTCAACTACTACTTCAAAATTAAAATCGCCACTCCATTCTCCAGGCGGGCTTCCTGACTTCAACTACAACTTCAACATTAAATCGCCACTCCATTCTCCAGGCGGGCTCCCTGACTTCAATTACGACTTCAAAATTAAATCGCCACTCCATTCTTCAGGCGGGCTCCCTGACTTCGACTACTACTTCAAAATTAAATCGCCACTCCATTCTCCAGGCGGGCTCCCTGACTTCAACTACAACTTCAAAATTAGATCGCCACTCCATTCTCCAGGCGGGCTTCCTGACTTCAACTACAACTTCAAAATTAAATCGCCACTCCATTCTTCAGGCGGGCTTCCTGACTTCAACTACTACTTCAAAATTAAAATCGCCACTCCATTCTCCGGGCGGGCTCCCTGACTTCAACTACAACTTCAAAATTAAATCGCCACTCCGTTCTCCGGGCGGGCTCCCGACTTCAACTACAACTTCAAAATTAAATCGCCACTCCATTCTCCGGGCGGGCTTCCCGACTTCAACTACTACTTCAAAATTAAATCGCCACTCCGTTCTCCGGGCGGGCTTCCCGACTTCAACTACTACTTCAACATTAAGTCGCCACTCCATTCTCCGGGCGGGCTCCCCGACTTCAACTACAACTTCAAAATTAAATCGCCACTCCGTTCTCCGGGCGGGCTCCCCGACTTCAACTACAACTTCAAAATTAAATCGCCACTCCATTCTCCAGGGCGGGCTCCCCGACTTCAACTACAACTTCAAAATTAAATCGCCACTCCATTCTCCAGGCGGGCTCCCTGACTTCAACTACTACTCACTGATTTCATCCTATCTTGACTACCTTCCTTCGCCTCTTGTACCATTTTCTTCTTCCTGCGTTGCCTCTCGGACCACCTTCTCTTCTGAATTAACCTGTTCTTGCCTTCCCCTAGGTCGTGTTACTTTTCTTCTGGCTGCTGGGGATATTTTGGAACTGTTTACTCGCCTGCTGGGGATGATGCTGCTGCGGAAGTATTCTTTGTTTCCTTCACCCCTCATGCTCTTCCTTCTTCCCATATCTCCTGTGGGACTCACGCTTTTACCTCCTCGAGCAAATTATGGAATGCAACACTGTTGGAGGAATCTCGAAGCCACTTTTCGTTTTCCAATAACTGCTGGGGATGATACCGGGCTCAAAGATCACCCCATCTTGTGTTGCTTTCTACCCTTATCCCCTGGGTCCTTGCTTTCAAGAAAATTTTCGCAACAGGAGAAAATTTTCTGCCCCAGTTTGATAAACTTCTGGACGGTATGCTTTCTGCCGTCGGACCCTCTTTTCCTGCTTTAAATCAAAGAAAAATTGTTAGTTTCAAAACGCCGCGAGTGGTCGTGCCACTCTTGTTGAGGCCATTCCCTTTCAGCTGCTTGGCCTCTCTCGAACTTTGAGGACGACGTTGACGCTTGCTTGGGAAGATGCTTTTTCCACGAATGACCTCTCATCTTTTCCTTTTATTCCACTCTTTAGTTTGGTCCGACTCTTTTTAGCCGGTGATCTGTTGCGTGAAATCATCTTTCGGACATGCCACATGTGTCCATCATACTCCATAATTCTTGCGAACCTTCCACTCGGCCTGTCATCCCAATCTCACTATCGCAACGACTTCTGTCTCATTGCCTTGTTCCATGCCTATTCACTTTCAATATACTGCTTTGGGAGACTTGGTAGTAAGCTTTGAAAAATCAATTTTCGAAAATGAAAGAAAAGAAAAGAATACCGACCGCAAATGACAAAAGAAGAGAAAAACTTTTCTGAACTCAAAAATGGGAAAACTTATCTGAATGTGTGCCTGATCCAATGTTATGCCGCGCCTTTGAGATTAAACTACCCAGTCTATTCATATCAATCACTTTCCGATGCCGCGTCCTGTTAGAGGTAAGCGGATGTCCAAACCCTGTCTCATGCATACATCTTGTAACCATCTCGTCCTGTCACCTCAAAGTGCCCTTCAAAGGGTTTTCACTAGTGAGATTCTCTCATTTCTCTCTATCTCCCGTCGCCTTAAGGTGCCCGTAAAAGGTTTTCACCGTAAGACTCTCTCATTTTACTTCTCTCAACTTCCTTCGCCTTAAGGTGCCCGCGAGGGTTTTCACCGTTAAGACTCTCTCATTTTACTTTTCTCAACTTCCTTCGCCTTAAGGTGCCCGCGAGGGTTTTCACCGTTAAGACTCTCTCATTTGTGCTTTCTTTCCTTGCGGCGGGGTATCACCCCTGAGATTCCCTCTAGAGCGTTATCCCCTTTCGGCTTGTGCATCCTGGATTCAATCGAGGGTCGGGATGTCACTCTTGGCTTTCATTCACATGACTTGGCACTTTTCAAATACTGATCGAGAGGTCTTTCTGGTTCTTAATATGGTTTCTGCGCGTGAGGCTGAAGAAAGGGGTTTAGCCTCAACGGTTAGCTTATTACAACTTTCGGAATCCACACTATATTTCCAACGAAACAATGACTTCTGCCCCAGTTTTGTTGCTTGGGGGATTTTTTGATTTTTATTTTATTATGACCGAGCCGTGTGGCGCCTACGTATCCTTCTTGAGGAATCAGGTCGAACGTAGTTCACTTTTTCTTGTATTACTTCTTTGTTTCTTTTTCTATTCGTTACACATCTTCCTTGATGATTCCGAAAGAGGGTATATGAAAGAATAATTAAGGCTCAAATGGGGAAACAAAGGTTAAAGTGTTTGGGTAGTAGAAAAATTGCCTCCGTCATTTCATTCTCCGAAAAATGCCAAGTACACACAAACGAAACCAAACGTTGACAAATGCATTAAAGAATTACACATAATATCTCTTAACCGCATCAGAATTGATAGCCATATCGGTGCATCTTCCCTCGACATCAGTCAGACATAGAGCGCCGTTGGATAATACTCTAGTCACCACAAAAGGTCCCTGCCAATTTGGAGCGAACTTGCCTTTCGCTTCGGCCTGATGGGGTAGAACTCTCTTCAGCACATGCTGTCCCACTTCAAATCTCCTGGGACGTACCTTCTTGTTGTATGCTCTCGCCATTCTCTTTTGATACAATTGGCCGTGACATACTGCTGTCAATCTCTTTTCATCAATCAAGCTCAGTTGCTGCTCTAATCGGGTTTTGACCCACTCGTCGTCATCAATCTCAGCTTCAGCGACAATTCGGAGGGATGGAATCTCAACTTCCGCGGGTATTACTGCTTCAGTCCCGTATACCAACAAGTAAGGAGTTGCACCTACCGAAGTCCGGACGGTAGTGCGATAACCCAACAACGCAAATGGTAACTTTTCATGCCACTGCCTAGACCCTTCTATCATCTTCCTCAATATCTTCTTTATGTTCTTGTTTGCTGCCTCGACCGCACCGTTTGCTTTTGGGCGATACGGTGTGGAATTTCGGTGTGTAATCTTGAACTGTTGACATACCTCTTTCATCAATCCACTGTTAAGATTTGCACCGTTATCTGTAATGATCATCTTTGGAATTCCAAACCTACAAATGACGTGGGAGTGTACGAAGTCCACTACCGCCTTCTTGGTCACTGATTTGAATGTTTTGGCCTCCACCCATTTGGTAAAATAATCAATCGTTACCAGAATGAACCTGTGACCGTTGGAAGCTGCAGGCTCAATAGGTCCAATAACATCCATACCCCATGCGACAAACGGCCATGGTGCGGACATTGTATGCAATTCAGTCGGCGGAGAATGAATCAAATCTCCGTGTATCTGACACTGATGGCATCTTCGCACGAAACTTATACAATCCCGCTCCATAGTGAGCCAATAGTATCCTGCTCGAAGAATCTTCTTTGCCAATACGTATCCGCTCATGTGCGGTCCGCAAACTCCCGAGTGTATATCCGTCATCACTGTTGTGGCTTGACCTGCATCTATACATCTCAACAATCCCAAATCTGGAGTTCTTTTGTACAGCACCCCTCCACTAAGGAAAAATCCGTTCGCCAACCGCCGAATAGCTCGCTTTTGATCTCCAGTTGCTTGCTCTGGGTATACTCCTAACCTGAGGTATTCCTTGACATCATGAAACCACGGCTCACCATCCACCTCTTCCTCTATCACATTACAATAAGCATGTTGATTCCGGACCTGGATATGTAACGGATCGACACGAACCTTGTCCGGGTGATGTAGCATTGACGCTAAAGTAGCCAACGCGTCGGCAACCTCATTATGCATCCTCGGGATGTGCCTGAATTCTACCGATCGAAAGCGTTTGGTCAAGTCATGCAAACACTGACGATATGGGATAAGCTTTAAATCTCTGGTTTCCCATTCTCCCTGAATCTGATGTACCAGAAGGTCCGAGTCTCCCAAGACCAAGACGTCCTGTACATCCATGTCCACCGCTAATCGCAACCCCAAAATACATGCCTCGTACTCAGCCATATTATTGGTACAGTGAAAACGCAGTTGAGCAGTAACAGGATAATGATGTCCTGTTTCAGATATAAGCACAGCCCCTACTCCGACTCCTTTTGCGTTTGCCGCTCCATCGAAGAAGAGCTTCCATCCCGGATCCTTGGTTAGTTCCAACCCCTCAATCTGCAATACTTCCTCATCTGGAAAATACGTCCTCAAAGGTTCGTATTCGTCATCAACGGGATTTTCGGCTAAGTGATCGGCCAGGGCTTGAGCTTTCATAGCCGTCCTCGTCACGTATATGATGTCGAATTCCGTAAGTAATATTTGCCACTTTGCTAACCTCCCCGTAGGCATGGGTTTCTGGAAAATATACTTCAACGGATCCAACCGCGAAATGAGGTACGTGGTGTAAGAAGACAAGTAGTGTTTCAGCTTTTGGGCTACCCAAGTTAGGGCGCAACATGTCTTTTCCAGATGAGTGTACTTGACCTCGTGGACTGTAAACTTCTTACTGAGGTAGTAAATGGCCCGTTCCTTCCTGCCAGTAAGATCATGCTGCCCCAGCACGCAGCCGAACGAATTCTCGAGAACCGTCAGATAGAGAATCAGGGGTCTCCCCGGTTCAGGCGGAACTAGTACAGGTGGATTTGACAGATACCCTTTGATTCGGTCAAACGCTTCCTGACATTCCGTCGTCCATTCTATCGCAGCGTCTTTCTTCAATAGGCGGAATATGGGTTCACAAGTTGCCGTAAGCTGGGCAATAAACCTACTGATGTAATTCAACCTTCCCAACAGACTCATTACCTCTGTTTTATTCTTCGGCGGGGGTAACTCCTGAATGGACTTGATTTTGGAGGGGTCCAACTCAATGCCCCGTCGGCTGACGATGAATCCTAGCAACTTTCCTGATGGAACTCCGAATGCGCATTTGGCCGGATTGAGCTTGATGTCGTACCTTCGAAGTCTTTGAAAGAACTTCCCGAGGTCGGCAACATGGTCTTCTTGACGCCTAGACTTTATGATCACGTCATCCACGTACACCTCAATTTCCTTGTGTATCATGTCATGGAATACCGTAGTCATCGCCCTCATATATGTTGCTCCTGCATTCTTCAAACCAAACGGCATCACTCGGTAGCAATAAGTCCCCCACGGTGTGATAAAAGCCGTTTTTTCTGCGTCCTCTTCATCCATCAAAATCTGATGATATCCCGCATAACAGTCTACAAAGGATCCAATTTCGCGTCCGGCGCAATTATCAATCAGGATATGGATATTGGGAAGTGGGAAATTATCCTTAGGACTTGCCTTGTTGAGATTGCGATAGTCCACGCATACCCTGATCTTTCCGTCTTTCTTTGGCACCGGTACTACGTTAGCCAACCATTCAGGGTATCGAGTGACACGAATGACTTTCGCCTGCAACTGCTTGGTTACCTCCTCCTTGATCTTCACACTCATCTCCGTCTTGAATTTTCGCAGCTTTTGCTTGACGGGAGGATATGCCGGATCAGTGGGTAATCTATGAACCACTAGATCAGTGCTGAGTCCCGGCATGTCGTCGTACGACCATGCGAAAATGTCTTTAAACTCCATGAGTGTTTTGATCAGTTCTCCTCTCAGATTGGGTTCAATATGGACACTTATCCGGGTTTCTTTGACGTCATCAGCATTCCCTAGATTAACGGCCTCAGTATCATTTAAGTTCGGTTTGGGCTTTTCCTCAAAGTGACTTAACTCTTCACCGATTTCTTCTACGGCTTCATCATCGCCGTACTCTGACTCACTCTCGTCACTTCTTATTTCATGTGTTATTATTTCCAAACCCGATCGACTTTCTAGACTGGGTTGATTAATCTTTAAGCATGCCATATCATTAAGATCAGTTGCAAGAAGGCTGTTCAGAAAAGTAAAAAGAAGAAAAGATAAACAAAATTAGACACGAAGGAACCAAATTTCATTGATGGGAATTGTTCAAAGGGAAAACAAACTGCAAACTTAAATCAAAAATGAACAAAACAAACGGGATTTTACTCCGGGGACAAACCCCCAATACAAAATTTCGAAAGAAAAAACAATCCAAGACAAACTACCAAGACTCCTTCCGGACAGGGAGAGGAGTAGCCTTCCAGTTATTCAGTTTTGCCTTTGGTCCCACAAATTGTATATCGGCATGACTGGATCCCTCACCATCCTCGAGCATACATACATCTGTGAATAGGTCTTCGAACTTCCTGAAGAACTCTTCATCTGGCCTGATCGTAGGACCGGGAATCTTTGCCGCTGGATGTCCTCTTGCTCCGGACCTGACAAAAGATTGGGAAAGGCGTGGAACAGGCTTTGGGAGCACCCATGTTTTCTGCTTGCTCCTCTTTGCTCGCCGGATGTCCTCTGAGGTTGGCTGGAATCCCAAGCCGAAGGTTCCCAAGTTTTCGACCACTGATACCGGTTGTATAATTCCTTGCAGAGATGCACCTAGCCCTTTACCGGGTACGAAACCATGTCGCAACATTTCATGCGCCACCATGACATCCGCAGTAATTGTTTTGTCGCCGGGAATACATTCCCCTTCCGGAACTCGGTGGGCGGACACCACATCGCAGACCTGATACACCCACGGCCCAACATCTTCTTCTGTTTCAACAAAGGGAATGATGGTGCCCGATTGTGGATCGTTCTCTCCATGGACGACGATCTCCTGCTGGTCCCATTCAAACTTGACGAGCTGGTGTAAGCTGGATGGAACTGCTCTTGCGGCATGAATCCACGGTCGCCCTATTAAGAGGTTATATGACACCACCATGTCCAGCACTTGGAATTCCATGGTGAACTCCACTGGCCCAATTGTCAAGACTAGCACTATGTCACCAACCGACGCTTTACCTCCTCCGTCGAACCCTCGAACACATACCCCGTTCTCGCGTACCCTGCCGATGTCTACTTTTAATTTGCCCAGTGTAGAGAGAGGGCAAATGTTAGCACTGGACCCATTATCGACCAAGACTTTGGTAACCACCGCCTCTTCACACTTCACCGTAAGATATAAAGCCCTGTTATGCTCGGTGCCTTCCTCAGGCAACTCGTCATCGGTGAAGGTGATCCGATTTGCTTCGAAGATCCTATTGGTGATCTTCTCCAAATGGCTCACCGAGATTTTATCCGGTACATGTGCCTCATTCAGGACTTTCATCAATGCTTGCCGATGTTCTTCAGAATGTATCAGCAAGGATAGCAATGATATTTGCGCCGGAGTCTTCTTCAACTGCTCTAAGACGGAGTAGTCATGCAGCTTCATCTTTTTCAAGAATTCTTCTGCTTCTTCATCAGTGACCGGCTTTTTCAATACTGCCGGAGTGGTCTTCCTCAATTCCGCAGGGGCAAAACATCTCCCCGAGCGGGTCAACCCTCGGGCTTCACAAACTTCCTCTTTCACCTCCTTTCCTCTGTAGGTCGTTGTAATCCGAGCATAATTCCATGGGACAGCCCGGCTATCAGTTACCGGCAACTGTGTTGCCGGCTGGATGATGAAAGGATCCATTCGAACGCCTGCTACTGTCAAGATGGGCTTGATTGCTGCCCCTGGTACAACTATCTTGGCCGGCTTCACCGGTACTTCGTTCACACTTTCCTTTCCTGCTTCCGATTCTCCTGGTATGTCCTTCTTGCAACCGGGCGACTCATCACAGCTTGGCCCTTTTCTCGTTCCTGCCCCGCTAGACCTAATCATCATTACAGTCTGAGAGGCTTTCTCCTTTCCTTCCTCCGCCCGTACCAACTCGATCATATTGGTCTCATGATGAGCTGGGAGCGGGTTTTGGTTGATGTTGGGCTCTGTTGGAGTCTGGACCTCGATCCTGCGGGTGTCAATGAGCTCCTGGATGGCCGTCTTCAGCCTCCAACACTTTTCTGTATCATGTCCCGGACATCCCGAGCAGTAGGCACAATTTACTGAATGGTCCAGGTTTTTCGGAAGAGGGTTTGGCAACTTAGCTTCAACCGGATTCAGCAACCCTACCTGCTTTAACCGGTGGAACAGACTAGTGTAAGACTCTCCTAAGGGAGTGAAAGTCTTTGGCCTCGGCGCCCTGTCGCCCCTGAATGCCTGGTTCGGACGGAAACTCGCGCCCGAGGGGTTTCTGTAAGCTCTTGGGGGTGGATGATTATTCTGGGGGTTTGGTGCACGCCACGGTGCATGAACGGGAGGTGCAGAATAGGACTGTGCATGGTGGACAGTAAAATGGGGATCAGGGTGCGGGATAGTAATGTTGCGGGTAGCTATATGGGTTGTGGGGGTAATTTTGGTGGTGAGGCTGGGGTGGGCTATATTGGGGCGCGGGGCCTCTATTTTTGAACCATGCCCCGGACTCGACGGCCGCCACTTCCTCTCTCCTCTTCTTCCCCAGTACTCCTCCAGTACCGCTTTGGATAGCCTGAGTGGTGGCTTTCAGTGCTGAGTAGCTCATGATCTTGTTGGCCTTCAAACCTTCCTCGATCATACCCCCCATTTTTATCACCTCAGTGAATGATTTGCCTACGGACGTCACCAGATGTCCGAAGTAGGTGGGCTCTAATGTCTGCAAGAAGTAGTCCACCATCTCGCTCTCTCTCATCGGCGGATCTACCCTGGCCGCCTGTTCCCTCCATCGGAAACCAAATTCCCTGAAGCTTTCAGCAGGCTTCTTCTCTAATTTTAGCAATGATAGGCGGTCGGGGATTATCTCAAGATTGTATCGGAATTGGCCGATAAAAGCTTGAGCCAAATCATCCCACGTAAACCATCTACCGGGATCCTGTCTAGTGTACCACTCCAACGCCGATCCTCCCGGACTCTGGCCGAAGTAAGCTATCAGAAGTTCGTCCCGTCCTCCGGCCCTCTCATTTTACCGCAAAACCCCCGCAGGTGGGCCACCGGGTCGCCATGCCCCTCGTATAGGTCGAATTTGGGCATTTTAAATCCCGTTGGCAACCGGACGTCCGGGAATGGACATAGATCCTTGTAGGCGACGCCGACCTCGGTTGCCTAAACCGTGCATGTTCCTCGAAGGACTGCTCCGGGCTTTTAACTTTTTCCGACAACTTCCTCGTGTTCCGAACTTTGGAAGTGTTTTTCCGGTTCGGCCGGATTATCCCACTGAGGTGTATGTGATTGTGGTTCAGGAGCCCTGAAAGTAGGCTCCGGAGGATAGTAAGAGTTGTCGTGGATCTGAACATATGGCTCGCTGGCCGGCCTTTGCAGAGGAGCCGGTGGAGGTGCCACAAAAACAGGGGTGACTGGAGGAGGATTTGGTTTGGCTGGTGGAATGTGGGTGGCATATGGATTTTCCCCCTGAAAGTATGGATAGCTCGGGGCGCTTGTTGAAGGATCGATGGGCGGATGTTCCGGAGCTGAGGCGAGAGTAGGGCGGTTTGGTGAAGCCTGTTCCCTGGCCCAGGCCAGGTGCATCTCTGTTATCTGTTGTTTTAACCGGTCTACCTCTTCTTTCATAACTTGTAGCTCGGATTTTTCTTCCTCGAGACTCTTGCCAGAACTCGACATGCTTACTGTAACTGGTCCTTTGGATCTAGTACGGTAGTGATGGCTGGCCAGTATATTCTGTCAAACCAACTGCTAAACTTTCTCTGGAATGCAACAAACTTGTTAGTTCACCGAGTTTGACAGATATGTTATAGCACGTTGGATGCAATGCACCTAACCAAATAACCCTTTCTACATGTACTCTTAACATGCGTCATTCCGGCCTTTTTTTTTTTTTTTTTTTTTTTTTTTTTTTTTTTTTTTTTTTTTTTTTTTTTTTTTTTTTTTTTTTTTTTTTGCCTTATTGTTACTATCTTTGCGAGCCTTATTGTTATTTAACCTTTGGATTCTTTTTCTTTCTTTTTAGTGGTGGTCGAATCTTACGTGGATTGCCTACGTATCACGACCCCGCGTGAATCAGACCGAGCGTAGTTCTGGCAACAAGATTGTGGCAAAATTCAGTAACTTTTATATCAAATAAAACCGTGTAGTTACAAAACACGTCTTACAACAATCAACAAAACAAAAGAAAATGCTTGACTGGGGAAAGTAAAGATAGAACTGCCAACTGGCTTGATTTAACATTTCAGAATACATTTTCAATTAAAAATCTAATGCCCTAAAACTCCTGGGGGCCTGCGAGGCATCATTCGGCCTTGCCGCAGGCCTCGGTGTGAGGTCCTTGTGCAGTTCCCTCAACTCTTCCATGATCCGATGAACATAACCCATGATTGAAGCGAAAAGGTCGGCGCGGGGCACTCGTTCACAAGCTAGGCACTTCATGGTGACATAGTGCCCGATTTCTCCGATTCTATCCTTGATCATGTCCCTTTCTCCGAGTAGCCGCTCTATTTGCTGGTTTTTCGTCCCCAATCTTCGAGCATTGTTGGTGACTTGATCTAGGAGCCTATCCACTTGTCCTTGCAGTCGGGCCATCAAATTGTGGCAGCGGTCGAGGTCTGCTTTGGCATCTTGGGCTTGCTTGAAAACCCGCTCCCTAAGGACAACATTTGCTTCCCTCAGGTTAGTGATGATATCGGTGTAATCTTCTTCTACCCGCTTTAGGTGAAGTGCATGTTGATGTGCCTCCTTTTTCCAGCTAGCACGGATCCTCGTTACTTGGGCTTTTGACTCGTCCAATTCTCTTTGGATGTCGGTGACTTGGCTTCTCAAACCCCTTATCAATTTCTCGTCGGCCCGGCTCCTCGACTGTTTGTCAGCATCTCTTTTCATTTGATGGATTTGAGCTCTCAAGAAGTCATTTTCTTGTGCCAACTTCTTTTTGCCTCCTTCGTCGGTGGCGGCTTGCATGTTCTTCTCGAATTGGAGGTCCCGGACCTGCTGTTCTATCCTGCCAATCTTCGTCCTGTATCCCTCTTCCTTTGCTAACCAATCCCATTGTTCCCGTGAATCTTCCGTGAATTGTTGGACATGGGCTCTTTTAGAACATTTCCGACGAATCTGAAATCTTTTCCCGAACCACACGTTGTACTTTGGGTCCACCTCTCCCTTAGCTAGTTCCCGGACCATGGTTTTAGGCTCAAGGAACCGACACTCGTGCCACAGCCTTCTAACCTTCTCTTCGGGAAGACAACTCCCGGGCTCAACTCAATGGCGTACTTCCTTAGGTCTTGATCGGTAGGAATAACCTGAAACCTTCCTAGTTGACGTAATACACGGTGAGGGACATATGGTTGGACACTGCGGATCCCCATCAGAAGGATGTAACACTCCTCGGCTGCCATATATATTACTTCGGTATCGGGTAACCACCCGAATGCCCATTCAATCTGATCGGCTTCTATTGAGCTCAGTCGTGCAAGCCATGCCTCGACGCCTTCGGGGAATACAGCACCCATCATCCGTTCTTCGAAACCCCTGATACAGTTTTTCCCGGTCAACCCATGGTTCATGTATTGTGTTCGGTGATGGAGGTGTTCTTGCATCCACAGTTGAAGTAACAGATTGCAACCTTGGAAGAAATTGCCCCTTCTCGGCATACAGTCAAGGCTCGATAGATTTCGGACAAAACCAAAGGGACCACAGTGCTGGTAGCCTTTTTGATTGCAACATCGGCTATTCCTACCAGACTTATCTCTATTTTCTTATCTTCACGCGGACAAATCACAACCCCCAAGAATGTCGTTAGGAATGCTAGGATTCGTCTGGCCTCCCACTTGGTTCTATTCCCTGCGTGAGTCAGTCCAAGGTTTGACTCTTCAAAACCCCGAGGAGTGCCGTACCGTTGATATAAGAATTGGAGGTCGCAACACCCTTTCAGCAGATCATCATTTTTCACCTTCCGACTAATGCTCAGCAAATCCAGAAACCCATGTGGAGATACCGGTCTTGGTGAAAGCAGGTATTGCCCTCTTAATTTCCCATTTAGTCCTGCATAGCCCGCAATTTCCTCTAACGTGGGCGTCAGTTCAAAGTCGACAAAACGGAACACATTGCGGGTCGGATCCCAGAAAGATACCAGTGCCTTGATGATGTCCTCCCTTGGCTCGATATTCAACAGATCAACCAAACCTCCCAAAATTCTCCCTACGACCTTTTTGCTATTGTCTTCCAAATTGTTCCACCATATACGGAGCTGCTGAGGGACCTCACTAAAGATCGAAAATGATTTATTCTGATTCGTGCTCATCCTGCACATTTATTAAGGTGATTTAAATAAGAAAACAACTTTGTTTTGCTAAAAATAATAAAAAAATCAGTTTTCAATCACGGCCTTTCAACGTCTCGGGGACGAAGGCTTTTAAGGCTGTGGGGTAAATTGATCGAAATCAAAATTGACCCAAAGGTGGCCGTTTATACGAAATTAGCCTTCCGGCGTCCCTTTCGGGAACATTCGGCTATTTTTAAAAACAGCGTCACCGACTTATTTAGTACCAAATTAATTTTCAAAAGGTGAAGTTGGACCCGATGGAGGTTGCCTACGTATCTCACATCCGATGAGAATCAAACCCCCGTAGTTCGGTTTTGACGAAACAAACGGCATTATTTATTCACTTTACTAAAGGAAAACAAATAAGCTATTTCTATCTTAAGAATAAAACAAAAAAAAATTTTTTCTTTTTTTTTTTTTTTTTTTTTTTTCTCAATATAAAAAAAATGGTTAGCCTGCAAGTCTGAAGCAAATATATGCGTAAAACAAACAGGATGCAGCAGGATGGTCTTTTCATTTCAGGTCACCTGTCCTAGACGGACCCAACCCCTGTGTTGAGTCCCCTAAGTCAAATGCGACATGATGCAAATAAACGTTTCCTACTAGGGATCCGGCATGGAGCTTTGTTATTCTAGGTTTAAAAACCTGGGTTTATCTGTTCTAGACTTGGCTTACCCGAGCGGACAGCTCGAGCCGAGGAGGAGGCAGCAACCCGGGAATACATAAGCTTCACCGGTTTTGCAACTTATCCAAACCTCGTTCTAAAATGGGAATTAGACACTATACAGAAAAGAAGTCACACGAAGTGCACCCTTCTTCATGATTTAGAAGACTCAGAGAGGAGATTGGTTCCGGCACAATTTATATATACAGTTCACACAATATCAAAGCAGTAAAAACAACATTTTGCACATTGATGCCAACATGTAAAAAAATCAGATAATAAAATATGCCAAATACAACAGTTATTCCGAGCTCAAATACGCCTCTGTATCCTCATAACTCCATCATCCCTGTCACACCTCTTTTTACGCACCCGCAAGGACGCAAAGAGTTTTTCCAATTAAAGGACAATCGAGATGGGATTTATTTTAATTACTTCAGAGTCGCCACTTGGGAGATTTTATGGTGTCCCAAGTCACCGGTTAAATCCCGAATCGAGGAAAAGAATGACTCTATTTAACAGTCCGCGAACCAGAAATCCGGATAAGGAATTCTATTAACCCGGGAGAATGTATTAGGCATTCCCGAATTCCGTGGTTCTAGCACGGTCGCTCAACTGTCGTGTTTGGCTTATCTATCTGTTTTTTACAATTATGTACTTAGTGCAAGCTAATACCCCTTTACCGCTTTTATTATTGGTTATGATTTACGAAAGAGAAAGTTGCTTAAAAATATGCTTTCGAATCGCGTCACATGAAATGCACCCGGATCCTCAACATATTCTTATTCAACATTTCGGGGTTTGGATTTGGGTCACATGAAATGCACACCCGTATTTAAAAAGGTAAAACTAAAATATGCGCCTGGATTGACTACTTATTTACATTTGTTGAGAAAGGCGTGATATTCGTTAAGAAACGACGCATCTCGAAACCTAAGTATTTATATGTACATTTATGACGGCTATGTGATTAATGTAACTTATTGGGCGAGGCGTACCTTTGATTCAAATCTAAAGCGAACTACATCTCACTGTATCTTACTTAAGAGTTGATTCCAAATTACTTAAAACTTGCTACGAACCACATCACATGAAATGCGCCTGTGGTTCTCAACATGCTTTGTTTACTCTTGCCCGAAATTGGGGTCGGGTCACATGAAATGCACCCCGACTCTTTTTAATCTAACTACGTCATTCCGTTAAGTAACAACTCCTTAGCTAATCTTGCTTTTAACATAAGGTCTATCATTTAACAGGTTTGGAGATTATACACATGAGTAGAGAAGATTGAACAAAGATACAACAGACTAATTCGGGTTTACGTGCATATCTAATGGTAGTGTATCTTTGGTCTAGCTACATTTTCCGTAACAAAACTAGCAATACAAATTTAATTGAAGAATAACAGAATATAATTAAACGTAAGAACTATAATCGACTACATGTTTCAATAGACTTTATGCACAAGCTTCAAACTTCATTCTTTTCGTACCAAGGAACTACAATAACAGAGGTGTGTACCTGGAATGCGGAAGAACAAGGAAGAGTGAGCAATGGCAACGCGACAACAATAGCAGGAACAGTAACAGCAACAGTAAACCAATAACCAATAGCCCAGCAACCAGATAGACCAACAGCCAACAAAATAAGGAACCAACAGTACCAAATTGACCCAGCAGTATCAAACAACCAAGAAGAAACAATACTGGACCAACCTTACTTAGACCAAAACCAGTGACAAACTAATGAGACAACACCAACAACCAGCAGCGACCAAATAGACCAACCAGCCACACAATAGACCAAGTGCAACAAACTACTGACCAACAGCCTCAGTTGAACACCACAACAGCAACAATAAGGACTAACAGCAGCAATTGAACCAAGCAGTAACAACAACACTGCCAGGCAGCAAACCAAAAGACCAACCAGCAACACAATAGTGTAATAACAACAACAACCAAACCAGTGCAGCAACCAAACGACCAAGGCAACAAACCACTAACAGAAGAACCAGCCAGACAGTAGCCAAGAGAATTCGATGAAACAGTGACTCCAAACCAATGAAACAGTGACCTTTTGTCACTCTCAGTGTACTCTCCAACCTCTGTATGTATATCCTCTCAAGTGTCTATGACTATGCTACTGTTTTTGCTTCTCCAGGATGCTCTCAAGTCTGTCTCTATAATGTGTGTGTATGAATGCCTATCAAATCTGTCAAAAATCCCCCTTTTCTCAACATGTATATCCTATACTTATAGTTAAATGAACTCCCCCCCAAAGCCAAAAGAATCAGGAATTCAAAAATGCACTAATCAACAGACCCATCCTGCCCACACTCTGCCTGCCAGCCCAGTCTATTTTAGCCACTAAAACTTGTCTAAGTATGGGTTATGTTATTTTAAATCAAAGACTGCAGGGACTGGTGGTGCCCTGCTGTACAGCAGGTTCCACTAGGTCATTTCATGGGTAGGGCATTTTTTAAATCCTAAGATGCTAACATTCTGATTCAAATCACTAACAACTATACCCCAACATCACTGACCCAATTACAGTCCTCATATGCACTACACTTCATTAGTTACACCCTTCAATCCTTAACTAACAATAACTAATTCAATTCATCACTTAGTTAATCAACAGTTCAAAAGAAAGAAAAATCTCGATCCAAACAGTGATTCACAATGTGATTTACAGTGTCAAGTTCTGCCACATAACTCCAATAAACAGACCTACGAGACTAATCAACAACATTCGTATAATTCACATAGGGAACAACAATCAATCCTCGACTTAGTGATTCGAAGTGCTCAGGCAAACGAAGCATGAAAAAAATGCAGAATTCACTACTTGACAGTATCGTTTACAGCCAATTCGTGTTTCTATATCGCAATCTACTCCGACATATAAGCAAAACAAGAATGACCAAATAAAAGGTCTTACGGTGTAGAAGCAGGAAAGATTAAAATCAAACACCAAACAGATAGAAACGAACAACTAAATTAATATAATGAACACAACAACAAAACAAAAGGAAGAGAATGAGAAATGGGGTACCTCAAGAAATTGGACGGACTCGGCTCAAAAGACTTCGAGTTTGCACTCTTTTGAAGTAAACAGACTTTAATTGAAGTGTTTTTCAAATGAAAAACACTCCAATTAAGGTCTATTGCCTTCAAACACCATTGACTCGACGCAATCCCTAATTTTTGGGTTCTAGGGTTCTTGAGGGTGGGATTTGGGGCTTTTGTATTTCCGGTTAGATTCGAAGCAAACCAAGGTTAGTGGGGGTATGAGGGAGGTATGGGGAGACTGTGGTGTGAATTTGGGGTAATTTGGCATAGGTTCGAGTTTGACTCGAATCTTCAAATGAAGATTCGAGGAGCTCCGGCATGATTCGAGGTTAATGGAGGCTGGGATCGTGATGGGGGAGGTAAGGGGAAGGTTTTGGCGTTGGTTTGGGTTTGATTGGCCTACCGGAACCGCCGTGAGGCGATTTCCGGCAGGCGGAATACGGCGGAGGCGGGCGGCGTTACACTAGGCTTTGAGAGCTCCTGAGGGACGAAGCAGGGGGGGGTCTGAAAGGGGGGCGGGGGTATGGAATGAAGAATATATACCAGAGATGAGATTGAATCCTGATCGTTGGATCATTTACGATCAACGATCAGGATCCACTCACTTAAACCAAACGACGTCGTTTGGTCAAGTCAAAGGCTGAATGTATATTAGAATTAACGGATTAATCTGGGCCGTTGGATAATAAAATCCAACGGTCCAGATCAGGCGTTACATAGGCTGAGGCTGGACGGATATTTGGGCTGGATCAGAAGCAATCCGTTTGGGCCTGGCTTTTAGATTGAAATTGGCCCAGATCGGATATTATATGTGTATGTGTATATGCATATGTGTATATATATATATATATATACGTATGTATACACATATATATATATATACACACATATGTATATACCAACCTATAACACCGCTGTTTTTACTACAAATAACGCACCCAATTACATATCGCCCAAAAATATAAATCACATGACTTCGATATCCAACACTGAAAATGCAAAGCCTAGCATATATTTTTGTATTTTTAATTTAAATAAATAAACGTGCACACAAAAGATAAAATTAACACAAAATCACACAAATCATGCCCAACACGAAACTATTTTTATTTTGAATTTTCTGGGAGTACTTCTCGAGTAAGGCAAAAATCACGTGCTCACAGTGTTTCCCGTCGGTAGGTTTCCGGCGGGTGATTGAGAGCATCCTAAGGCGGCTAGGGTTTGTAGTGAAGACAAAGGGTGTAATATGAAATGAGAGAGATATAACGCCTGGTCTATTTAAATTGTTTTAAGTGTGAGCACGTGATTTTTGCCCTCACGGCAATTACTCCCAGAAAAATAAAATAGTCTTGTATTTGATTTCACGGATTTTGGTTTGTTTGGAGTTAGTACTTGTCTGCATGTGTGTTTACTTGTTTCATTTTTCAAAATACAAAATACGCATTGTAGGCGTGTAGGAACCAATTTTGAGTTCATAGGAATTAATTAACCACGAAGAAAATTACAAAAATGCACATCTATCATCAGAAGACCCTACCCTTTCCCGATCGGAGGTCCACTCTTGGACGTCTCATCCCTTCGCTCAATGACCAAATTTACATCTCAATTTCTCAGCAACAAATTGAAATCCAGCAGTGAAACCCCATCAAACTAGTAAACGAAACCACCCCACAACACTACTGAAAGACATCACAAAAACCAGCAGAAAAATCTCATTCTTGGTTGCGAAAATCTGAGTGGAACAGTTCAGGAAAATTCCTCGACGAGGTCTTGGTTCGAGGTTCCGGTGTCAGAGGTCAGAACCGTCTCGGGTTTGTACGAGATTTTGTTCAAAGTTTGTTTCCAAATATTAAAGAATGTTTGCTGAATAAAGGTTCATCTCTTTTACTCTATTGTTAATAATATTAATTTAATGGTGTGTGAAGTCATTTTCTATTATTTTGTGCCTTAGTTGATTACTCTTTCGGTTGAAATAATCATTGATTGTTTTGCTGTTGTTAGTTTCAATTTACAAACTCTTAGAGAACTAATGGGTAATCATTCCTTAATCAAAGCTAAACGGTCTGCATGACAAGTTTTAGAGTTAATTTTAGTTTTGTCCTATCTTTGGATAATAATTTGTTCACAATTAAAATATTTTATTAATCTTTCTCTTGATTTTAAAAAAAGATAGTCTATAACCTAGAGCATGACCATGATAAGAGTGACGTTTACAGTCTTGGTGTTGTATTCCTTGAGCTGCTCACTGGAATGCAGCCAATTTCACATGGGAAGAACATTGTTCGGGAGGTCAACCTTGCATATCGTTCTGGTATGATATTCAATGTTATTGATGATCAGATGGAATCTTATCCTTCGAAATGTGTGGAAAAGTTCATTAATCTGGCCCTCAATTAATTGTAATAAAACTTAGACTCGGGAAGACCGCTTAGCGAATTTCACGGTCTTTCCCAAAGTTAACAACACGATAGACCTTTAGGCACGACTTTAATAAAATTACTTTCCTATATACGGGTGCGTATTTATGTGACCCAAATCTTACTCTCGGCGAAACTGAAATGCATTAAAGTCACAGGCGTACTGGTTGCGGTGTGACTCGAAATGTGTTTTCGTTACGTCGCAATTCTTCTAAAATTAAAAAAAACGGAACATAAAAGCACATAATTAAAATATATAAAGAAATCAGATAAAAGCAAAAATTGCAGTTGAGCGACCGTGCTAAAACCACGGAATCCGGGAGTGCCTAACACCTTCTCCCGGGTTAACAGAATTCCTTATCCAGGTTTCTAGTTTCGCAGATTGTATTACGGAGTCATAAATTTCCTCGGTTCGGGATTAAACCGGTGACTTGGGACACCATTATTTTCCCAAGTGGCGACTCTGAATAATTAAATAAATTGATCCCGTTCCGATTGTCCTTTAACTGGAAAAACTCCCTTGTGCCCTCGCGGGTGCGTAAAAAGGAGGTGTGACAGCTCTTGGGGTGGTAAAAAAGGGATGTGTGACAGCTCTGGCGACTCTGCTGGGGATAAGTAACCCGAACTTCGGTTCGGGGTTTAAGAATTCGAGCTCAGTTAAAATTGCTGTTTTTGTCTATATCTGATTTTATTATATGTTTAATTAATGTGCTATATGTTTACCGCTTTGATACTATCTGAATTGTATATTCAAACTGTTATATGTTTACCTCTTTGATATTACGTGAACTGTGTATATAAACTGTGCCGAAAACCCTTCACTTCTCACCCCCGGGGATGTGCTCACTGGTTGAGACTCCTTATTCTGTTAGTGTCATACCCCGAAATAATAAAGAGGCTCGGAAAGTTTCTAACCCGGCTGGCCTTTTGGTTCCCGGAAAGGAGCTCCTTCCTCAGCCCGAGTTGTCCGCTTGGGTACACAGGCTAGACCATGTACCGAGGTTTTAAGCTTAGAATAACATAACTGCATACCGGATCCCTAGTAGGAAACGCTTATTTGCATCACATTGCATTTGACTTAGGGGACTAGGACATGCGACCTGAAATGACAAGACCATCCTGCTATGCCATGTTTGTTTTAAGCATTTATTCGGACTTGCATGCTGACCAGCTTTTAAATACTGAAGAAAAACGAAAAACAAAAGGAAATAGTATGGAGAAATAGAAAAATGTGTTTTTACCAACAAGTCAGTGAATTTAGTTTACTAATAAAAGACGACGGAAGGTTGACTTTACCAACAAAATGGTCTTCTTAAATATGTTCTCTTTGTCGGTCAATAAAAAAAAATAGTTTGTTTTGATGGACCGAACTACGCTGGTTTGATTCTCACATGGTGTGAGATATGTAGGCAACTTTCATCGGGTCCAACCACCCCTTCAAAAATTTTAAAAAAAATGTCGAAGTTTTAGTTTTCAATAAAATCAAAGTAATGGTGTTTTTGAAAATAGCCGAATGTTCCGAAAGGACACCGGAAGGCGGTTTTGCAAAAATGGCCACTTTGAAGTGTTTTCTTTTTCTTTTTGAATAATAGCCTTGAAATATTCCATGTGGAAATGTTGAAAGGCCGTAGCCTCAAAATAAAGTTTGGGTTACCACCCCTTTTTAAAAAAAAAAATCAAAAAAAATGTGTGTTTAATTTTGTCAATAAAATCAAAGTGATGCCGTTTTTGAAAATGGCCGAATGTTCCGAAAGGACACCGGAAGGCTGTTTTTACAAAAATAGTCGCTTTGAGTCATTTTAGATAATTTACGAGCATAGCCTTGAAATGTTCCTTGTGGAAATATTGCAAGGCCATAACCGTAAAATCAAGTTCGGGTCTACACCCCTTTGCAAAAATAACAAAAAAAAATGTGTCAAATTTTTGATTTTATTATAAGTAAATCGGGTGATGCTATTCATGCTTAAAATAAGCCGAATGTTCCCCAAAAGGACGCCAGAAGGCTATTTTTGCAAGAATAGCCACTTTGAGTCTTTGTAAATGATTTTTGGGCACAACATTGAAATATTCCCTCGTGGAAATATTGAAAGGCCGTATCCACAAAATTAAGTTTGAGTCATCACTCAACTTTGCAAAAAAAAAAAAAAATCCCCAAGCAAGAAATGGCCACATTTGGCATTTAAACTTTCTCAGTCTTGTGTTGGCCTGTGTCGGTGCTGAACGATGCCCCATGGGCCCTAAGATGAAAAATTTTGAATTTGTATTCCCTTGAATAAAATTTTGCAAATATAGCCGCTTTGTCAAATAAGTCATTACATGGCCAATTTTGTCAATTGACATTAGAAACTTCTCAGTCTGATGTTGGCTTATGGCGATGCCGAACGATGCCCCATGAGCCATAGGATGAGAAAATTTTCAAGTTTATTTTTCTTAAATAAATTTTACAAAAATAGCCATTTTGTCAAATAAGCCATTATATGGCTAATTTTGTAGAAATAGTCATAATTGGCGCTAAAAAATATTTTTATTCTTGTAAAAATTGCCAGCACAAGGTGTGAAAGTTTTTCATCAGAGTTTGTAGTTGGAATCGGCTTTTACAATTTTTTTTCAAAAAAAAAAAAAGAAAAAAAATCAAATATTCATCTCTTTATTTCTTGCATTAATTTGCAAGAACTACGCTCGGTCTGATTCGTGCGGGGTCATGATACGTAGGCAATCCACATACGATTCGACCATATCCATAGCCAAAAAAAAACGAAAAACTACAAAAATAAAAAAAAGATAAAAATAGAAAAATAAAAAAAAAATAAAAAAACAATTTAGAAAATAAAGGAAATTTGGCGAAGCACAGATACGAGAAGCTGGAATGACACATGAAACTGAAGCAAATGCATGATAGAAAGGTTTAACTGCCTAGGTTCATTGCATCCCTAATGTGCGTTTACCTGCCTGTCAAATGCCCTAACGCTAACGTGATGACTTCGCTTGTTGTGTCCATTTACAGAAAGGTGGTTGGTTGTGGTTCTAAAATAACTCTTCCCTGTAAGACAAAGTCATAGGACAATGGCAGATAATCTCAAGACTGAGTGGGTTGATACCGATACCCGACAACAGCTGGTTGAACGGAACTACGGGTTAGTGGAAGAAGTCAAAATACTGAGACAACATGTGGCCGACATGTATCGGGCATGGATGGATGGAAAAGCACCACCCACGCCACCACCTAGCTTCCTAGACTCTGTCCTTACCCGTACAATGAACCCAATGCCAGATGATCCCCCACACCCTCCATATATACCCGCCTATCACAATTTCTCTAGCCGCTCGATTAGCTCAACTACTCGTCCTCCAGCTATGTTTTCCCAACGCTACTCCCGTCCCCAACACCACTACTCTCCCCGGGGCACCCAAAATCGTACTTCACCTTCCAGGTACCCAGCTCCACAAAAAGCCTACCAACCACCACGAACATACCGGAAACCCCCTGGATCAGGTTTTAGGCCAAATAAATCATTTAGGGAGGAGAGGTTTCTGAAGCGAGAAAAGGCTCTCACCCCTATCGGAGAATCCTATGCAAGTCTGTTTGAAAAGTTAAAACATGTCGGCCTGATTACACCGCTCCCCGGATATACTCTCGATCCACGTGCAAGAAGCTTCGATCCTACTGCACGATGTGCATACCATTCCAATGTCAGAGGGCACGATATTGAGAGTTGTCGTACCTTGAAAAAGGAAATAGAAAGAATGATTCAAAAAGGGTGGTTGATTGTGATCAATGACGATGACATGAGGCACACGAATCCTCTGGGGGGTGTATTGACTGAAGATAAAAATGTTGAAGCAGATGGCAGCCTCGGCAATATTGATGCAGAACTTAGTGGCTAAAGTGTCGTGCTTGGTAATTGGGAAGACACTCCTTCTTTTGGCCAGCTAGATGGAGCTTTGGTGGTTCATTTTGTTGTCATTTCTGTTGTCCGAGTTATTTTCAGGGTTGTAATTCGGACTTTGTCTTGTGGTCAAACCCTCTTGTCCTTCCATTTTTGTCCTAGCAGTTTGCTTTGGTCTTGCCCAGTTTTGTTTTAGGGTTGTACTCTAGTTTGTTTTGCTTGTTTTGTCATTGAACCATTTCGTCATTAGTTTAATGAAGCTTTCGGTCTTTTTGTTACTTCCGGTCATCTTATTTGTTTAGTTCTTTTTACCCTTTAGATTTGTCTTGTGTTCAAACGCCGAATCTAGTGACACGACATGCGCACACATAATTGTGGCTTAATTCTAAAAGTTAATTATGAAGCATTTGGAAGATGATCGGGTCATCTAAAGGAAATAAAAACAATTTGAGACTATTTGGATCCCGAGTCATGTGAAACCGGGGCAAGTAAAAAGGAAACAGTCAAAGGCAAGCTGGCCAAAATTGACATGGGGTCGTTCATAATGAGAGTGTTGCCCAACAGTGCTTTAAAGATATGACGAATATTAATTGTGTTGTTTACACTTGGCATGTTTTGAAGATTGGAATGACGAAGGCATTTTGTTCTAATACCCAAACACTTTATCCTTCGTTAACCCTTTGAGCCTTATTTTAAATTCTTTCATACCCCTCCTTCGGAATTAGTTGCAAAGCAAGAGAAGAAAGGGATAAAGAAAAGAGTAAAGAAAAAGAAAACAACAAAAAGAGATAAAGAAAAGAAAAGAAAAATGTATGAAAAAAAGAGAAACTTGAAAAAGAGGAATTGGGAACTACGTTTGACCTGATTCCTCAAAGAGGATACGTAGGCGCTTTACAGCTCGGTCATAGTATAAATAAAAACCAAAAAAATCCCCAAGCAAGAAACAGGGGCAGTAAAAAAAAAATTGTGTTTATGTAAGGAAAATATAGGATTCCGAATGTTGTAATTTTGAACCCAATTTGTTTTATTTTGAGCCTTTAATACCCTTTCTTTCTAGCCCTGTCCAAACCCACATTACGGTCCAAAGAAAGACCTTTTGACCAATCTTCAAAAGAGGGTGAGTTAGGCAAATGAGAGAAGTTTCATCGGGACATAACACTCTGATTCCCGGCAGAAAGACTCCGATCTCCAGCAGAAAATATGAGAGCCTTAGTAGTAACACTACCAATCCCCAGTGGAAAAGTAACACAAATGAGAGAGTCTTAGTGGTGAAAACCTTCACAGGCACCATAAGGCGATGAAAGCTGAGAGAAAACCGAAATGAGAGAGGCTTGGTAGTGAAAACCCCTCGGGCACTACAAGTCGAACGAAGATTGGAAACGAGATAGGAAAGCCCTAGGAGAAGATTACAAAAGGCGGTTTAACGATGGAGGATAGGCTATATGCGCATGTCATGTCCATTAGAGTTGGTATCCACGTTTGATAGGTTTATTTTATAATTTTTCTTTTTAGAGAGTCATCCTCGTTTTTGTCTTTTATTCTTTTTCTTTTTATCTTTCTCCTTTCATAAAAATTCCCCAATAGAGTCTGTTTGTAAGAAATGACTTCAAAATTTTCCATCACCTTTCCAATTATGCAAGACGGAATTTGAATGGTACACCCAAGTGGTATAAGTCAGGAGGGATCAAGCGCAAGGCCAGTGTCCAGAGGGATATTCCCCAGCAATAGGAAAATGACAAAGGGATGGATTGGTGTCAATGAGGATATCTCAAGGAAGGTTAATGACCTCAAGGCCAAGGTTAATGAGACTCAAAGGTCGGGAAATGCCCATTCCTTAGATATGCCGCAAAAGAAGGGGAGATATCCCCAGCAGAAAGGTATTTCCAGTGACAAGGGTGAACAAAGAAAATGGTTCACCAGTAAAACATGCAAGGTCTTCACGCAGGGTCACTATCATAGGAATTCTAGTGGTCGGGGGGGGTCGGTGGAAAACCACGTGGAAAGGTCCGCGAATAAAGAGTCGTCAAGGAAAGTTGGGAAGCAAGAAGGGAGAAAACTATCCCCAGCATGAATATCATCAAACGATAACACCCCCTAGCAGGGTCTGACAATGAAACGCGGAGCAGGGAAAGACGAGGAGAACCGTCCCCAGCAGAAGCACCACAACCAGCCACCACATTTTAAAACTAACTAATTTTGCTTTGATTTGAAACAGGGAAAAGAGGGGTTGTTGGCAGAAAAGCATGCCACGAAGAAGATTCTTAAACTGAGGCAGAAAATTTTCTCCCGTTGCGAAAATTTTCTCGAAACCAAATACCCGATTGGGGAAAGAAGCCGGATAACGCGAGGAAATGATCTTTGAACCCGATTATCCCCAGCAGCTTTGAAAAAAAAAAGAGAAAACAACAAGTTGTGATAGAGGAAATTATACCCCCGAAAGAGGAAGAAGGAAAAGGGATCCCCGGACAGGGTAATCCCCAGCTGATGACATTTCAATCCCCAGCGATCTCGAGAGAGAATAAAGGTTTTGAAGGAAGTAGAAAAGGAGGAAATAAAGAAGATTTCCCCAACAGCATTATCCCCGGCAGGCAAGTAATCAATCCAAAGATTTCCCCGGCAGTCAAGAGAAAAATAACATGACCCAGGAGGAAAGCAATTCCGAAACAAGGTAATTCAGAAGAAAGGATGGCCCAAGAAGCGATGCAGAAGAATAAAGTGGCAATTTAGTTTTGAAGTTATAGTTGAAGTCAGGAGCCCGCCTGAAGAGAGGAATGGCGATTTATTTTCAAAAGATATTGTTGAAGTCAGGAGCCCGCCTGAAGAGAGGAATGGCGATTTATTTTCTAAGATGTTGTTGAAGTCAGGAGCCCGCCTGAAGAGAGGGAATGGCGATTAATTTTTCAAAGTTGATGATTGAAGTCAGGAGCCCGCCTGAAGAGAGGAATGGCGATTTATTTTCAAAAGATGTTGAGGTCAGGAGCCCGCCTGAAGAGAGGAATGGCAATTTATTTTCAAGGTTAATGATGAAGTCAGGAGCCCGCCTGAAGAGAGGAATGACGATTTATTTTCTAGGATGTTGTTGAAGTCAGGAGCCCGCCTGAAGAGAAGAATGGCGATTTATTTTCAAAAGATGTTGAAGTCAGGAGCCCGCCTGAAGAGAGGAATGGCGATTTATTTTCTAAGATGTTGTTGAAGTCAGGAGCCCGCCTGAAGAGAGGAATGACGATTAATTTTTCAAAGTTGATGATTGAAATCAGGAACCCGCCTGAAGAGAGGAATGGCAATTTATTTTCAAAATATGTGAAGTCAGGAGCCCGCCTGAAGAGAGGAATGGCGTTTAATTTTCTAAGTTGATGATGAAGTCAGGAGCCCGCCTGAAGAGAGGAATGGCGATTTATTTTCTAGGATGTTGTTGAAGTCAGGAGCCCGCCTGAAGAGAGGAATGACGATTAATTTTTCAAAGTTGATGATTGAAACAGGAACCCGCCTGAAGAGAGGAATGGCAATTTATTTTCAAAATATGTGAAGTCAGGAGCCCGCCTGAAGAGAGGAATGGCGTTTAATTTTCTAAGTTGATGATGAAGTCAGGAGCCGCCTGAAGAGAGGAATGGCGATTTATTTTCAAAAGATGTAAAATCAGGAGCCCGCCTGAAGAGAGGAATGGCGATTTATTTTCAAAAGATGTAAAATCAGGAGCCCGCCTGAAGAGATAAAGTGGCAATTTAGTTTTGAAGTTATAGTTGAAGTCAGGAGCCCGCCTGAAGAGAGGAATGGCGATTTATTTTCAAAAGATATTGTTGAAGTCAGGAGCCCGCCTGAAGAGAGGAATGGCGATTTATTTTCTAAGATGTTGTTGAAGTCAGGAGCCCGCCTGAAGAGAGGAATGGCGATTAATTTTTCAAAGTTGATGATTGAAATCAGGAACCCGCCTGAAGAGAGGAATGACAATTTATTTTCAAAATATGTGAAGTCAGGAGCCCGCCTGAAGAGAGGAATGGCGTTTAATTTTCTAAGTTGATGATGAAGTCAGGAGCCCGCCTGAAAAGAGGAATGGCGATTTATTTTCTAGGATGTTGTTGAAGTCAGGAGCCCGCCTGAAGAGAGGAATGGCGATTTATTTTCAAAAAGATGTGAAGTCAGGAGCCCGCCTGAAGAGAGGAGTGGCGATTTATTTTCAAAAGATATTGTTGAAGTCAGGAGCCCGCTTGAAGAGAGGAATGGCGTTTAATTTTCTAAGTTGATGTTGAAGTCAGGAGCCCGCCTGAAGAGAGGAATGGCGTTTAATCTTCTAAGTTGATGTTGAAGTCAGGAGCCCGCCTGAAGAGAGGAATGACGAGTTATTTTCAAAGATGTTGTTAAAGTCAGAAGCCCGCCGGAAAAGCAGAACGGCGTCTCAGTTTCTAAGATTTGATAAGGATAGCGAACAATCGGAAAGTGACAAAGTATAAAGGAAATCCCTAGCATGAATCCAAGTTCATAATCAGAAGAAAGGCAACAAGGATCAGAAAGATAGATTCAGACTTCGAAGGAAAATAATTCGAAGATCACAAGGAAGAGACCAATGGACAAAGGTCGGCAATCAAGATTGGCCGAAATAACAATTGTCAGAAGAGAAGAAACAGCAAAGCCAGCAGGATCACAAGGAAACATGACGAGATCAAGTTGAAAAGATAGACAAGAATTTGCAATGTTGTAACTTAGTCCAGCTTCTTATTTTTATTTTTAGCACGGTGTAATAAGGAGATCAGTTAAGCAGTGGCATCACCAGCAACAACAGTAACAGCAAGATCACAGCAGTCATGGTAGTCCCAGCTACCAAAACTTCCCGAACTACATTGACATGATTTCCTTTTAGCCAGGGATATGTAGGAGACCTTCTAAAGCAAAGGTTCGGTCAAACTTTTCCAAAAATGCTTCATACGGAGTGCTCAAACAGGCAAAAATCGCTCGTATCCGCTCACTTATCTTTGCACGAAAACTCTTCATGTTTCCGCGCAAAGAGGGGCAGCTGTGATCACGTGATTTTTGCCCTCACGGCAATTACTCCCAGAAAAATAAAATAGTCTTGTATTTGATTCACGGATTTTGGTTTGTTTGGAGTTAGTACTTGTCTGCATGTGTGTTTACTTGTTTCATTTTTCAAAATACAAAATACGCATCGTAGGCGTGTAGGAACCAATTTTGAGTTCATAGGAATTAATTAACCACGAAGAAAATTACAAAAATGCGCATCTATCATCAAAAGACCCTACCCTTTCCCAATCGGAGGTCAACTCTTGGACGTCCCATCCCTTCGCTCAATGACCAAATTTACATCTCAATTTCTCAGCAACAAATTGAAATCCAGCAGTGAAACCCCATCAAACTAGTAAACGAAACCACCCCACAACACTACTGAAAGACATCACAAAAACCAGCAGAAAAATCCCATTCTTGGTTGCGAAAATCTGAGTGGAACAGTTCAGGAAAATTCCTCGACGAGGTCTTGGTTCGAGGTTCCGGTGTCAGAGGTCAGAACCGTCTCGGGTTTGTACGAGATTTTGTTCAAAGTTTGTTTCCAAATATTAAAGAATGTTTGCTGAATAAAGGTTCATCTCTTTTACTCTATTGTTAATAATATTAATTTAATGGTGTGTGAAGTCATTTTCTATTATTTTGTGCCTTAGTTGATTACTCTTTCGGTTGAAATAATCATTGATCGTTTTGCTGTTGTTAGTTTCAATGTACAAACTCTTAGAGAACTAATGGGTAATCATTCCTTAATCAAAGCTAAACGGTCTGCATGACAAGTTTTAGAGTTAATTTTAGTTTTGTCCTATCTTTGGATAATAATTTGTTCACAATTAAAATATTTTATTAATCTTTCTCTTGATTTTAAAAAAAAAGATAGTCTATAACCTAGAGCATGACCATGATAAGAGTGACGTTTACAGTCTTGGTGTTGTATTCCTTGAGCTGCTCACTGGAATGCAGCCAATTTCACATGGGAAGAACATTGTTCGGGAGGTCAACCTTGCATATCGTTCTGGTATGATATTCAATGTTATTGATGATCAGATGGGATCTTATCCTTCGAAATGTGTGGAAAAGTTCATTAATCTGGCCCTCAATTAATTGTAATAAAACTTAGACTCGGGAAGACCGCTTAGCGAATTTCACGGTCTTTCCCAAAGTTAACAACACGATAGACCTTTAGGCACGACTTTAATAAAATTACTTTCCTATATACGGGTGCGTATTTATGTGACCCAAATCTTACTCTCGGCGAAACTGAAATGCATTAAAGTCACAGGCGTACTGGTTGCGGTGTGACTCGAAATGTGTTTTCGTTACGTCGCAATTCTTCTAAAATTAAAAAAAACGGAACATAAAAGCACATAATTAAAATATATAAAGAAATCAGATAAAAGCAAAAATTGCAGTTGAGCGACCGTGCTAAAACCACAGAATCCGGGAGTGCCTAACACCTTCTCCCGGGTTAACAGAATTCCTTATCCAGATTTCTAGTTTCGCAGACTGTATTACAGAGTCATAAATTTCCTCGGTTCGGGATTAAACCTGTGACTTGGGACACCATTATTTTCCCAAGTGGCGACTCGAAAAAATTAAATAAATTGATCCCGTTCCGACTGTCCTTTAAGTGGAAAAATTCCTTCACTGATTATTATTATATCCCTTCTCGGGGCGTAGTATTAAACAGTGGCACATTATGTTACGTATGAGCGTGAAAAAAGGAGGTGTGACATTAAGGATCTGAGACCGTTGGATCAAATGAACCAACGACTCAGATTCAAATACCCCCTATATGACATTGTTCTATTTAAATGGCCATTTAATTGTGGCCATTGGATTGACTTGATCAACGGCTTAGATTAGCTTTATATACGACGCCGTTTTGTTCAAGTGATGGCCATCATTTCTGTCCGTTTGATCTTATTATTTGAACGGTCCAGATTTGGTTACACCTGAACGATGTCGTTTTAACTTGTACGTGGGCAGACCGGGGTTGGTCTCTTTGGGCCTAGGCGTGTATTTAACAATTGGGCCATTGTTTGTATCGGCCCAAATTTTGTATTGTATTTTTTTAATTATACTTTTTTTTGTATTTTTGTATTTATTTCCTTTCTACATTTTTTGTATTTTATTTTTCTTTCCTATTTTCCTTGTATTTTCTTTTTCCTCTAATTTTTTCTGATTTTTACTAAATTTAAATAGTAATTAATTTCTATTATTTTTTAGTATTTTCTAATTAAGAACACATAAATGTGTATTTTGATTTTCTTTAATTTCTTTCCAAAAATCATAGAAATTGTAAAAAATAAAATCCTGGTACTTCTACCTATTTTATTATGCACACAATTAACAAAAATTGCCACAAAAAAAATCATTTTGCTTATATTTGGAAATAATTTGCTTAGGGCAAAAATCACGTGCCTACAAGTCTGACTATCATGAGTTAGTAGATCAGAGGCAATGTGGTGGTTTACAAAAAAACAAAGCATTTAGGGAAGTGGAGTTATTCTTGAGTTGAGGCAGGGAATGGACATAATTCTGTAAGTGTGTGGGGAGTTTGCGAGCTCTATGTGACTGTCTTGTTGGGTGGATTTGTTCTACATTAATTTGTTCAATGTTGTGTTCTGATGATGTATTGTGTGGTGAAGACCTAAGTGTTCCAGAAGATAAAGGGTTGGTTGCATGTACAGGTGACATAGAAACAAGTGCACGATCTACATTTCTTTGATCACTCAAGACTTTAGGGGTATGTATGGTATTTGTTTTCTCAGGAGGTTGTTTATTAAGAGAATCAATGAAAGGAATTGTATGAAAGACAGGTGACTTAGAAGACTTGTTCATGCTAAAGTTAAAAGGAAAAATGGACTCATTAAACACCACATCTCTGGAAATATGAATCTTTCTAGTAGATAGGTTTAGAACTTTGTACCTATTTGTATTGAAAGGATATCCAACAAAGACATGAGGTGTAGTCTTGGGATTGAACTTGTCCCTATGTGACATTGGTACAGTGGGATAGCATAAATAACCAAAGTTCTTGAGATGTGAGTACTTTGGTCTCTTTTTATATAGTAACTCATATGTTGTTTTATTGTTGATGGAATTGGATGGCAATTAGTTTATTATATATGTGGCACAAAGGATACATTCACCCCAATATCTTAGAGGTAGCTTGGATTGAAAAAAGGGCTCTAGCTGTTTTAAGGAGGTATTTATGCTTTATTTCCATCACACCATTCTGTTGTGGTGTGTATTGGCAAGTTCTTTCACTAGTGATCCCTTTGGATTGGATTACATGTTTGTTTTTCTACTGGTAAACTCCAGTCCATTATATGTTCTTATGGACTTAATGTTAACACCAAACCAGTTTTCCACCAAAATCATGAAGCTTTTGAGAATATCAATGGCATTACGTTTACTGGATAAGAGATGGGTCCATGTAGACTTGCTATAATCATCCACTATGGTAATAAAATATTTGTGTTTATCATGTGTAAGTTAATGATATGGACTCCACAGATCAACATGTAAAAGCTCAAAGATTCTGTTAGTTGTACTGGTTTTCTGAGGAAAGGGTAGTCTTTCTTGTCTAGCCATTGGACAAATGGTACAACTGAAAGGTTGTTTGGGGGAGAAATTAACAGGTATAGAGGTAATCCTTTTCATTTTCACAAAGGGGAAATGTCCAAGTCTATTATACCACAACACATTCACATTATTTTCAGACCAATAATGAGAGGAAAAACTAGGCAATTCAGAAGACAGACTTCAAAAGGGGCATGTTCATTAGCACTTGCATATGAATTATTTACAGTTGGAAAGGGTACACACTTATTGGTATGAACCGGTATATCTACTGTAGCACGAGAGAGACAGTGTGTGCTATAAGTGCAACAAGTAGAAATGACAGGTAATTCAGACAAGGCTTGCATTGTTTTTCCTTACACAGCTTGGACATAGGATGTACAGTCCATCCCTCACTTTACCAATCATCAAAGGCCACTTCATTGAAGGGGCCCACAATACACAACAAAGTTTGAAAAAGGCAACAAGGCAACTTAGATGAGATGATAAAGAGTGAACATAGATTAGATTGTATCTGAAAGTGGAACATACATCACTTTATCTAGAGGGATCTTAGAGGTGAGAATTACACTACCTATTTCTGTCACCTTTACTTTATAGTCGTTTTTGGAAGTATGACTAGCAGGGGATAAGGTAAGTTTGTTATATTAGTTAGTAAGGATCCGTTGAAGGTCATATTGTTTTATGCCCCTGAATCTATAATTCATGAGCTAGCCTTGTTCTTGAAGCATTTACATGAAATTTTACCAAAATCAATTGAGGAAGTGCAAGCTATCATACCTGCAAAGTTTACTGCTCCTAAAGTAGCATTGACACCAACTCCATGGTCTCCTATTCCTGATAACTAAAATTGCTGCAGTAGATTCACCAATTGACTATACTCCTCTTGGATAAGACTTACATTCTGAGGATTGTCATGACTCACGTACTTATCATTCTATGTAAGTTGAGTATCACTGGTTGCTACACCTTTCCCATAGGCGAAATTTTGAAGAATCTAGATCTGGTCTTTTGAACTTTCCGTTAATAAATCCCAATTTATTCTTCACAGATAATGCTCGCATCACACCTCTTCTCCATGATCGATAACCAAAGCCATCAAATGGAGCAGGAACTAAAGCTGCCCCATGATTATCAGATGGATGCTTATACAGAGGACTATTAATATCAATACCTGACTGATTTGGAGATTCATTCACAGTTGGTGCTGGTTGATTATCGTTCTCACCAGTTGTCATATTTGTGATTTACAGAACTTCTAAGGGACTTTGATAACTAGAATGTAAGATGACTAGGAGTTTAACAATAACTCTCAAATAATTGTGAATTAGAAGTAAGAACAAAACCTATCCTTAAGCTACAACTCGAAATGCATGGAGAAATGAAACTGCATGTTGCGATCCAGTTCGAAAGGTCAACAGAGAGAGAACTTGCAAATGAATTGAATCCAAAATCGATGTTCCTTGCTCTGATACCATCTCAGAATTAGCCAAGCAAACAATGATTGAAGTTCTATTGTAGATTGAAGCTGAGCTTCAATGGCGATGAAGTTGTGACCTTCGTATCACAAGCACTTAGAAAGAAAGAGAAAGCATATTGGGAGAAGATTCCAGAATGTTAAGATTGAATTCATTAAAAAGAAAGTGAGTGGACTATATACAATGCAATTGTTTAGCCTAAGTTAAGATTAAAAAACACTAACTACCAAGCTGAACCACTAACTACCAAGTTGATTGGTACAGTTGTGTATAACTGCCATAACTAACTAATTGGTACAAAATAAAAAATAATTAGAGTTCTTAACAAATATATTAAATTAATTTTTTTTAAAAATAAAAAGAACCGAATAATCAACACTCCTAATTCTTTTTTTCTTCAAAAATTCTACCTCTTTTCTTCCCTCGCCGTGATAAATAATCAAATTATTTTTTAATTTTTGTTTGGTTGAACATAAAATTTCTCTAATACTTCTAATTTTGGAGCTTTTAACGCTAAAGAAATTGCCACGTTAGTGAGTGACGTATAAACCCGACCGCCTCAAACTATAACCGACCCGACGGAGCCAATATATAGCATTTGCCGTTTTTCGCTCTCTCTTCGTTCATCTGATATTCGAATCGGAAAACAAAAAATGGCTTTGCTAGCTCGAAACGCACACCGGCTAACACAAACGACGCCGTTTTGTCAACGTTCAATCCACACGACTCTTCCGGCGCTTTCTCAGCAATCCTCTTCCTCCACTCCGGCCACGTACGCTCGCGCACCTCCGCCGTCCACGTCTTCGCCGGCGGGGATATCGAAGACGGCTGAGTATGTGATCTCTAAGGTCGACGATCTGATGAACTGGGCTCGTCGTGGCTCCATTTGGCCCATGACATTTGGGCTAGCTTGCTGTGCCGTTGAAATGATGCATGCTGGAGCTGCTCGTTATGATTTTGACCGATTCGGTGTTATCTTCAGGCCTAGCCCTAGACAATCTGATTGTATGATTGTTGCTGGCACGCTTACCAATAAGATGGCCCCTGCTCTTCGCAAGTATGCCCTGCAGTAACCCTATTTTTTTCGATTTCATGGATTTTTCCTATACTATGTAGGCATTTCAATTCTTTTATTTAGATTTATTCCATTTGTTATCTGATGTATTTTTATGTGGATATAGCGATCTTAGTTATGATATTTTAATATTTGTAACATAATTAACCCGATAGCTGACAAGCAATTTGAGTATAAAATGCACAGGAAAATGTAAAATTTAGAAAACTTTAGGCTGCTATTTGTATAGGTGGGTAATAAAGGGATATAGGGACGAAAGCTAAATAGAGTGTAGGAGCAGCGTAGCCAAATTTTAGTTACGAAATAATCTGCTACGTGTTATAAAATGCAGTTCATTAGGGGTGGCCTAATTCTCCATTATGCTTCTAGGATGAAGGAACCATATTAAAATAACATTAGGGGTTACTTATAAAAAGAAATAATATATGTGTGTGTGTGTGTGGAAAAAACATTGGAGGGGACTTTAATGGTCACGTTGGGGCTGATGCTGGTGGTTATGGTGAGGTTCACGACGGCTTTGGCTTTGGGGTTAGGAACGGCGGAGGCACGTCACTGCTTGATTTCGCTAGGGCTTCTGAGCTCCTAATTGCGAACTCGACATTTCAGAAGAGGGAAGAGCATTTGGTCACCTTCAAAAGTTCGGCGGTGAGGACCCAGATTGATTACCTCCTTCTCAGAAGGAGCGATAGAGGCTTATGCAAGGACTGCAAGGTTATTCCGGGGAGTCCCTTTCGACTCTTCATAGACTCCTAGTGATGGATGTCGGCCTCTGGGTGAAGAGGAAGAGGAGGAGTGCTCGGGGACGACCGCGAATTAGATGGGGTGCTCTGACTAAGGAGAAAGCCCATGAGTTTGAGAGGAGGTTAGTTGATGGTGGAGCTTGGAGAAGTTCTGGGGAAGCGGACGCAATGTGGTCGGAGACGGCGAACTTGGTTAGGGAGGTAGCACGGGATGTGCTCGGGGTAGCCAAGGGCTATTCAGGCAGACATCAGGGTGACTGGTGGTGGAACGATGTAGTCCAAGAAAAAGTGGAGGTAAAGAAGGCGGCGTTTGCTAAGTTGGCAGGGAGCACTAACGAGGATGAAAGGAGAGTGAACATGGAGACCTACAAGGCGGCGATGAATAAAGCAAAGCTGGCGGTTACGGAAGCTAAAAACGCGGCATTTGGTCGCATGTACGAGGAATTGGGGGAGAAAGGCGGGGACAAGAAGTTATTCAGGTTGGCTAAAGCGAGGGAGAGGAAGGCGCGAGATCTAGACCAAGTCAGGTGCATCAAGGATGAGGATGGTAGAGTTCTGATCGGGGAGTCCCAAGTCAAGAAGAGGTGGCAGACGTACTTTCGAGTCCTGCTCAACGAGGAGGGGGATCGAGCCATAGAGCTTGGGGAGTTGGGGAATTCAGAGTGTCATAGAGACCTTGGGTACTGCAGGCGCATTAGGGTAGAGGAGGTCGTGGGGGCTCTGCGTAAGATGAGTAGGGGTCGTGCGACCGGGCCAGACGAAATACCGATGGAGTTCTGGAAATGCATGGGTAGAACAGGAGTGGAGTGGCTGTCCAGGTTGTTCAATGTGATCTTCAGGACTAAGAGGATGCCGGAGGAGTGGAGGTGGAGTACATTGGTGTCCGTATAAGAACAAAGGGGATATCCAGTGTTGTAACAACTATAGGGGTATCAAATTACTAAGCCACACCATGAAAGTCTGGGAGCGGGTGGTTGAGGGGAGGGTGAGGGAGATGGCATCGGTATCCGCGAACCAGTTCGATTTCATGCCGGGCCGCTCCACAACAGAAGCTATCCACCTGGTCAGGAGATTGGTAGAACGGTTCAGGGAAAAGAAGAAGGACCTGCACATGGTGTTCATCGACTTGGAGAAGGCGTACGACAAGGTCCCGGCGGAGGTGCATGCGAGGCGCTCGAGGCGAAGAGCCGTCGTCGAAGCTCACATCGAGTAATCGGCGGACATGCACGATGGAGCTAATAATAGGGTTAGGATGGTGGGCGGTGGCTCAGACTATTTTCCGGTGGTTATGGGGCTCCATCAAGGATCGGTGCTTAGCCCTCTCTTGTTTGCCTTGGTGATGGATGCTATAACCCGACATATTTAGGGGGATGTGCCTTGGTGCACGCTATTTGCTGATGACATAGTATTGATAGACGAGACGAGGGTCGGTGTGAATGAGAGGCTAGAAGTATGGAGACAGACTCTCGAGTCTAAGGGTTTCAAAATAAGCAGATCTTAGACTGAATACCTGGAATGCCAGTTTAGCGCCGAGCCGAGCGAAGTAGGCAGAGACGTAATGATTGGAGCTCAGGTCATCGCTAAGAGGGACAGTTTTAGATATCTTGGGTCGGTGATTCAGGGGGACGGAGAGATCGACGGGGATGTCACTCACCGAATAGGGATGGGTGGTCAAAATGGAAGCTTGCGTCGGGAGTCTTGTGTGACAAGAAAGTGCCACGGTATCTCAAAGGGAAGTTTTATAGAGTTGTGGTTAGACCAGCAGTGTTGTACGGGGCGGAGTGCTAGCCAGTGAAGAACTCCCATATCCAGAGAATGAAGGTAGTGGAGATAAGGATGCTCAGGTGGATGTGCGGGCACACCAGGTTGGATAGGGTCATGAATGAAGTTATTCGGGAAATGGTGGGGTAGCCCCAATGGATGAGAAGCTGCGAGAAGCGAGACTCAGGTGGTTCGGGCACGTGCGGAGGAGAAGTCCCGATGCACCGGTGAGGAGTTGCGATCGGCTGTCGGTAGTTGGCGCGAGTCGTGGCAGAGGGAGGCCCAAGAGGTATTGGGAGGAGGTGATTAGGTAGGACATGACTAGGATGCATATTTCCGAGGACATGACCCTTGATAGAAAAGTCTGGAGGTCTAGTATCAGGGTTGTAGGATAGGGGCCCCTAGAATTTTTTGTACTCCTTCCCCGGGGTTGGGTGAGGCTTGTCAGGGCGACTCATAGATGATTCGTGCATTGGATTAAGTCCGCCTTATGGTAGTTATTTATGGTAGCTACTGTTTGATATTATTGCATGTCATTTTATGTATAATTTTTATGTTTAGATAACTATTTATGCGATTTCTGCCGGAATTACTAATGCTCTTTTGTTTTTGTTTTTGTTGTTGCTTTTCCTTTCCTTCTCTAAGCCGAGGGTCGATTGGAAACAGCCTCTCTACCTTTTGGGTAGGGGTAAGGCTTGTCTACATATTACCCTCCCCGGACCCCACCCTGTGGGACTATACTGGGTAGTTGTTGTTGTTGTTGTTGTTGTT